>CM038038.1:117971190-118309784 GCA_021397845.1 Areca catechu
TTTTAGAGATTTAAAACTCTAAAAACATAGATATTAGGCTTGACTAGGATTCTTAAAATATGAAATTTTTAGGGCACCACGTATGGAAACAAAAAAATGATGGAATATTCAGGGTTTTTAAATTTTAAAAAAGAAAGATATCATGTTCAATTAGAACTTTTAAACTATGAATTTTTTGGGGCGCCACATATCCTAACAGTCTTTAATTCAAATATGAAATACTAAACCTTGTCCGTGTTGGCGGAGCTTCAAAATGTTATGCCAATAATTTTTCCATACATTTAATTTAACGTGAATCATCTTCCCTCTCCCTCTACTCCTAAATCCTTTCCTATTCCACGCACGCAAATATCGAAATTTGTTGTCAAATTTGCTTATTTACGACGCTATGTTAATAATAAGATTGTAAGACATGGAAAGAAAATATAAATTTTAGTAGAATTTTCAAAGATTTAAAAATTTAAAAAAATATATATATACCAAGTTTGACTAGAACTCTTAAAATATGAATTTGTTTGGGATGCACCTATAGAAGAAACAATCCAAATTTGATAGAATTTACAGAATTTAAATCTCTAAAAAAGAAAAATATCAAGTTTGATTAGAGCTCTTAAAATATGAAGTTTTTTTAGATGCCACGTATCATAACAACCTATGTATTTAATTTGATGTGTTTTGGTAGAATTTTAGAGATTTAAAACTCTGAAAACATAAATATCATGTTTGAGCAGGACTTTAAAAACATGGAATTTTTAGGGCACCATGCACATATGGAATAAATAATTGGTAGAATTTTTAGATATTTAAAACTCTAAAAAGAGAAAAAAATCATGTTTGATAAGGACTCTTAATTATGAATTTATTTTGGGGTGCCACGTATCATAATAGTCTTTAATTCAATTTGAAATGCTAAAAATAGTCTATTTGAGGCATGCATCCAAAATACAGTATTTATCACACATGGCCCTTAATTTTTTTTCTTATAAAAGATATTTCTATATATGAAATGAAAGTTTCTATATTGGCAAAGCCTTCGTTTGACACGTGCGTGGATTCCGGATGAGTAACAATTGGCATGGATTCCAAGGAGGCTTATCATTCTATTAATTTCTCTACTGTGAATCCCATGAGCAAGCATAAAGCCTCTATCATTTAGTTTTATTTTAAGAATACAATCGAATTGGCATATTTTTATAATAAAAATTTTTTTGTAATACATTAATGGGACGAATGCTCTATTAAAAAAGAGAGCGAGTATGTTGTCTTCGTAAATTAAAATGGAGGATTTTATTAGCAGAACTTCATTTGGAGACATGTATCCAAAAAAAAATAAAAAAATAAAAATATTTAACCGCACATGAAATAAACAGTTGGAATTTCATGAAGTTATCATGAATTTTAGATGGGTGATAAGGAGACCCGCCTTCCATTAACTTTATTTACATTTAAACATTCGAAATTACATGATCCGTATCTATTGAATACTCTCCTATTAATTCTATTATATAGGTTGTAGATTTTGGATGAAATCAGGTAGGCCCCGATCGGTTATTATTGTGTGTATTAAAGCATGAAAAAAAAAAAAATAACTCTCTACGGGCTCCCCCTTTGCCTGGCCGGATTCGAGAAATGATTTCGTTGGTGACTCGATTAAAATTCTTGACGGAGTACGACTCGATCAAATTCTCCGACGTCGTAGAAGGGCTAGGCTGACGTACTCACTTATTTCGGTAAATCCCGAAAGATAGAAAAGATACACAAAAATTACGACCTGTATCGAATCAAGGGCTAGCGAGCTGGGGGCCCGGGACTAGACTGATGTACTCACCGATTCGAGTAAATCCTGAAAGGTGAAAAAGATTTGTAAAAAATTACGATCTGTATCGAACCAAGATCTAGCGACTGGGGACTAAAATGAGATGCTATGCCGGGATAAAACTCCACTACTTTTTTTTTATATAAAAAAAAAAACGAACATAGGAAGCCGCTTAAGCAACAACAACGACGGACAACGTTTTTTTTTTTTTTGCAAAAAAAAAAAAACATTGTGCTTTTTTTCATAGTTCCGGTTGATAGCTGATGTGTAAGATTTGTACAAAGTACTTCTCTTGACGACTAATTCTAGTTGGATGGCAATCCTGAGACAGTATGTTCCAAGAGAGACTAATAATGGAAAGAATGTAATCCTTTGGGGTGCAAAATCTCCAAATTAACGGGCAATGATAATTTCCACAAGCTAAGTAGACCTTTATGATAAAGTTTTCCCATGCTGCGACCAAAAACCTCAAAGGTACTTGATTGCTGGTTAACAGCATTGTAGTACCATAGGAGATATGTGATTAGGGATGGTAATAAAATTTAAATCGATGGATACCCGATCTGATCAAATCCAATTGAAATGGGTAGTCAACGCTTTGACTGGATTGGGTCGGGTTTGGATAAAACTGAATGCTTAACTTTAGATTTGGACCGGGACTGGATAGATATATACCCAACCCGAACCCAGCCCGAATTATTTTAATATTTAAATATATATATATATATTCAATTAATATATATTTTTATTAATTATAATATTAGTTATTAAATTTTAAAATACTTGAACCATGTACCCTAATCATTTATATATATATTGAAAATTTTTTTTCATCATATTCTATTCAGGGTGAATTCAAAACAAGATCATAATTAATTGTTTACCAACTTCATAATATAAATTTTGATTGAATATGAAATTAACTGCTGTTGAACTAAAAATATAGTTAAATTTTATTTGTTAATGTATGTATAATTTATAAAATTATAGATGATTTTAAAGTTGATAAAAATGAAAAAAATATTTAATATGACTCAGTTGGATTCGGGCCGGGTAAACCGATTACCCGATACCCAATTAAGATGGGTTTGAATAAAAAAAAACCCAGTCCCGATAGTGTTTGGGCCGGGTTTGGATAGTGTATTAAATTTGGATTTGGGTTTGGGTAGTTATGCACCTGGCCCGAACCGGGCCCATTGCCATCCCTATATGTGATCAGATATTGTCTTTACCCAATTAAAGCTAATAAAGTAGGAGGAAGAGATGATCCTACTGTCAAGGTGGTAGCCCAGCTGGTTAGGATCTTATCTCATAATCAACAAGTCACGGATTCGAGGCATGACTCTACGAAAGACTCGATTAAATTCAAGGATTATTTCTTGAAATCCATGATAGTTAGATGAATGAGAAACTAAGATCTTTTTTTTCTATTCGACCAGCTAGCATCTTAGTGATATCGAGTTGACGTACTCATTTTGATTATTAATAAAAAAAAAGATGATACAAAATGTATCCCTGGAAAATATACGGACCTATACCATTTTCATGTTATACAAAGATCACATATAAGATTTGAATGGCAAATCTTGAAAGGTGATGGATGATATTGCAGTTAAACATATTTCCCTGCTAAGAGATATCCTTCCATCTTTAGTTGCTCTTATTTGGGATGTATATTAATATGTAATCATGTTTGGCTAATCCTAATTACTATATTTGGTAAGCATTTACCTTATGTACATCCTCAAGTGTATATTTAATGGGATGAATCCCACGTATAATGATAAGGAATTCAAGTTTCTACATGGTATCAGAATGGATTGCTATTCCATCTCATCCTACCTATTTCTGTCTATCCCAAATCTATTCTAATCCTATTCCAACCTTATTCCGACCCTTTTTCCCTTTTCTTACAAGACCTAATCCCCCACGTCTCCCATCGGTCCTCCTCCTCCCTTCTCTTTCCTGCGCACTACCGTCGATCGACTCCACCGCCCGCATGCAGAAGCTGATCGCCGCTCAGTCGGACCGCCGCCTCGACCTCACCCTCTCTGCCTTCCATCGCCTCCATCGGCCCCTGTCACCACCCCAGGCACCGTCACCGGCCCCTGTCACACCGCCTCCCGTCACCGGCCATCACCGCCTCGCCTCCCGCTACCCCACCCCAGCCACCGCCTCCTCTCATCGCCTGTCACCACCCGTGCACCTCCCACCGTCCACCGTCCACCGATCCCACCACCCCAACCCGCCCTCTCCTCCTTGTCCCCTTCACCGGCGGCTCCGTTCATCTGGAGCTTCGTGCCCGGTGACCCGAGCGACCGACATCCCGACGCCTCCTGCTGCACCGACCTCTAGCTGCACTGCCCTGCACTGGCCCTCCGATCGCTAGTCGGTCTCCAGATCCGACCGCTAGTCGCCCCTCCGCCAACATCCTCTGCCATGCCTGCCCCGTCTGCTCTCTCGCCGACATCGTCCATCGCCGCCCTGCCTGCCAGATCTGTCGGCCTTCGCAGATCCTCCTCCGTGCATCTCTCAGCCGGCCGGATCCAACTCCAGCGACTACTCCTCTGCTGACGGCACCGTGATCCCTCTCCTAGGCCTGATCCGCACCCGTCGACTCTGTTCGTCTCTCTCGCTGCCAGAGAATAGCACCACTGCTTCTTCACCTCGCTGATTGGCGCCATTGATCTTCTTCGCCGGGCTCTGCAGTCGTGCCACCTATCACTGTTTCGTGACCATTGGGTCTGCTCTCTTCCTCCCTGTCCATGGCAGCTGATCTCGCGCAACCTATTATTATCAAACTAGATGGGGCCAATTACAGTCAATGGTCCTATATGATGCGCATCTTTTTGAAAGGTCGAGGATTATGGAAATATGTCACGAGTGCACTTCCATGTCCAGTTGAATCTGGGGATGCTTTTGATCAATGGGAGATCAACAACAACAAGATCATGACTTGGATTTCCAATTCTGTGAGTCCATCTATCAGCCTGCACTTCAGCAAGTTGACACTGCACAGGCAATCTGGACTTTCTTGCCAAGCGATACAATTAGACAAATTTTGTCCTGAAGTACAAACTTGAACTAGATATTTGCAATCTCAAGCAACAACCAGCGCAATCTGTAGCTGATTTTCATTCTCAGATGTCTCTGATTTGGGATCAACTTACTCTTATGGAGCCCAATTGAACCCATGATGCAGAACTTTATTATCAGTTTCAAGAAGAATTTTGCCTCGTTCAGTTCTTAATGGCTCTTCGTGATGAGTTTGAGCTTATTCGAGCATCGATTCTGTACCGCTCTCCTCTTCCTTCTGTTGACACTGCTCTTTCTGAGTTGATTGCTGAAGAAACTTGCAGGTAGATCGTTTCTTCCAACTCTGATACCCCTTTGCTTTTATCTGCATGGGTCTAATCAAAGGGATTGTCTCAACTTCAGTGCCACTCATGCAAGAAATTTGGCCATCTTGCTCGGAATTGTCCAGGCTCTGATTCTCGCATTCCGGATACATCTTCCATGCAGTGCACATACTGTAAGAAGGTCGGACATGTTATTTCGCATTGTCCCCATCCAAACTCCAACCACATGCGAGCTAAGACTCGAAGTTCTGGAGATCGCCCTTCTTCTATTGCTGCTACTGTCATGCCAGCCCCTACCGCACAGGCGGTCACCTCTCTTACTCACGATGATATCCAGGCGATGATACATCAGGCTCTCTCTGTTGGTAATCCTGTAACCTCTTCTTCTACCACTTCTCCTTTGCCAGGTAAGTGGTTTTTTTATTCCGGTGCCTCAAACCGTATGACATTCCATTCCGATATTTTTCAGCATGTTTCTCATCTTCATTATCCGCCCCAGGTTCAAACTATAAATGGTTCTCTCATTACTGCTAGCCATAATGGAACCATTCATTCTGACACCCTATGCCTTTCTAATGTTCTCCTTGCTCCACAACTCTCTCTGAATCTTATTTCATTGGCCAATTATGTGAACAAGGCCTTACCGTTATCTTTTCTTCTTCTGGCTGTGTTGTGCAGGATTGCTCGACGAGGAAGGAAGTTGGGACCGGCCATAAGGTTGGTCGTCTTTTTGTTCTGGATCGGTTATATGTTCCTCCTGTCTTTGGCATTCACTCTGTTGCTGCTGTTTCTCTCAATAATTTCTCTTGGCACAATTGTTTAGGTCATCTTTCCTTTTTCACGTTATCCCACTTATTTAATAAAGGTTTATTAGGCTCTGTCTCTGAAGCAAAAGAATCATCCTGTATTCATTATAAGTTATCTAAACAAGCAGCTTTACCTTTCTCATTGAGGCACTCTACTACTACTGTTCCTTTTGATCTTATTCATCCTGATGTTTGGGGTCCTGCCCCTGTCTCTTCTATAGGTGGCTCTAAATATTATATTATTTTTATTGATGATTTCACACGTTTTACATGGCTCTATCTTTAGCCTATTCGTTCTGATATTCTAAAGATCTATATTGAATTTGCCACCATGATTAGAACCCAATTTTCTAAACCTATCAAAATTTTTTGTTCTGACTCTGATGACGAATATCTCTCAAAAGCTTTTAATGAATATCTTAAATCCCAAGGCATACCTTTTTCTCCTAAGAGATATCCTTCCATGTTTAGTTGCTCTTATTTGGGATGTATATTGATATGTAATCATATTTGACTAATCCTAATTAGGATATTTTGGTAGGCATTTATCTTATGTACATCCTCAAGATGTACATTCTCAAGTATATGTTTAATTGGATGAATCCCAAATATAATAATAAGGAATTCAAATTTCTATACTTGCCTCTCTTTCCCTCCACCCTAAACGTGATAAAGATTCTCGACCACAATTTTTTATGTAATTACCATCGAACTTTGTTTCAAGCAGATTACGAGGTCAATTCTACGAGATATCATGCGAGCCAGTTTGTCAACGTTGGGGGAGTTGAACCCAGGTGACAGTATGTCATGTTGCCACGTGGTGGAACCCAAAAAAAAAAAAAAAAGAGGCAGCGGAACGTGGGAGGGTATCTGGGATGGGATTCCATGCTGCCAGGTGGGAAAGCATGCCACATGCGCCTCTTCGGTGGATGCCACGTTGCCTGACCAGCCCGACAGTTAAACAAACCCGTGGACCTGGAGGCTGTAGCTGGATATAATCAATCATATAAACGAGGGAGAGGCAGCTCGGTCCTCTTCTTCTTCGATCATGCTGTTTTCTTCTTTCTGACCGATCCTTTGTCTCCATGCCTAAAGGCCAATGCAATGTATTTATAGCTGCCATGCTCATATTATAAGCCAAAAAAAAAAAAAAAACAGAGGAGGAGAAATTTTGCTTTAAATTAAAGGAGGAGACAGTACTACCTTCCAGAAGTTTTCTAGGTGGCCGATGGTGCATCATCATCATGTTTTTTGTTCTTTCTTTTGGTAGGCACATCATCGTTCCATATGCATGCGCTTCATCCATGTGATGTTACTTCTTACAAATGAAGTATGAGTAAAATCTTATTTTTGCCAAAAAAACTTTTAGTGGAACAACATCAGTTCCACAATAAGGCTCCCCTTTATTCTTTTTACACAGACAAAATCCTTTAACTCCAGAGTTATGATAGTCGTGAATAAAAGTTTCAGTCAAGTAAGAATGGAGGAACTATCTCAACAGAGGGAGGGGGAGAGAGAGAGGAGCAAGGTATAGGAATTTGGCAAGTATTAACCACGAGGCTTGTCCCGGTACCAAGGAGTCTCACATATTTGGAATAGAATTTATCCACTGCTGGATTTCAAAACCCTGAAGTGCTTGTTTCTCTTTAATAATAATGAGATCTCATATAATATGACAACCGATCGATCGTCCGATAGACATTTAATGAACGTATTCATTATACATTTATATAGATATCATAAGCATAGGAAATTTCAAAAGCTTTATGCCACACATGAGGATATATATATATATATATACCGCACCAAATTATCCATGTATGCACTGTAAATTCACAAGCTAGATAAGTGGTATACATTATCCATTCATGGGTGGGCACTGCTAATTAAAGATGTCATAATTAAGTTAGAAAGCGATTTATGATGCCTCATACTACACAGATGAAAAAATAATATATGTTGTGTTGACATGAATATGTTTCAGTAGATGACCTGAGAATTGATTGCGTCCTGCCAATCTGAAACTCCCTGAGTTTGACTTCCCGGCAAAGTAGGGCTTGCTTATGGATTAATTTTACAGCAAGCCGTCCTTGGATTTCATGCAAGCCGTTATCCCCAAGCAAAATAAAACATAGTCGGTGGTGAAGCAGGGGCATAAAATGATGAGAACCTTGCGTGTCCTATAATATAATTTTATCATGTACAGCAGCTTACCTGTTATTTAGACCCCTAGGTCAATGATTACATAATGAGATTGGTGATAATTGTTTCTTTAACCTCTTGTTTTGTCTCGATGCAGGTTAAGATTCCATGCTTAAATTTGTTATCATTAGATCACACACCGAGCACCAGTCGAATAAAGTTTATCTTGTAACTTTACAGTACAAAAGTCCTACCAAGCTCAGCAAATACAAAATGCCTAAACTTGGACACTTTTACGGCGCTTGCAGGAGAGATTGGTTGCACATGAACCCCTGAGGAAAATTAAGAGAGCCCATATTGACTGGAGTGGGTACAAATGAGGCACATAAAATAATGAGCTTTTGAAAGGAAGCTGCTTTTAGTTTATTTCTACTTTTATTATTTGAAAACAAAGGTTGTTACCGTGGGATGGAATTCTTTTTGTTGGGACCATGCAACCTAGCTTATATTCGAAAGCTAAGATGCAGGACCACCGATCGAGTTGGGAAGCCAATAAAGAGCTTAATATTACTTTATTAGGTGGGCCAACTTTGTAGCATGGGGGGGGGGGGGGGGGGGGGAGGTGGTCAATACATTGGTCAAGTGATGTCACCCGGACTTTTCTAACAAGTAGCCCATGAATTAATATTTGCACCTACCGTTTTTAAATTAATGGCCAGGTTAACGTAACGTTGATGGCTTTCACATGGAACATGGAATGAAATAAACTGTGTTCAAACCACTGGCGGCAATGGTGATTGGTCCTCTTCACCTATTTATAGGGAGCAACAAGGTGGATATATAGAGGAATGTCCCAAAGTTGGTACAGTGGCTTGCATGTGAAAAGAGATCAGGATGTGGCATGCGGGGCTTAGCATGCTATCGTGGCTAGCTCAAGCTCGACAAGGTTCTCTCATGGGGAAGAACAAGAAACAAGATCCCCAAGTTTCGACTGGACTCACTTTTATATCCGCGTGCCCGACATGATTTTAAAACACCCGAGTTTGGAGCAAACGTTGGTTGCCACCGGTACGGTGGAGAGCGCGCCATGCAAACTAATGGTCACAAAAGGCAAAAAATAGTCATTTTATTGGACTGGTCATCCTCTTTTTGGGTTGATGGCTTAATTCAAAGATTACATTCATCAGAGGGGCCAGGGGAAATCTATCTACGGCTCATCTCGTGCTTTTTCTGCATCTCCTTATTTTATCTTATTTCTTTTGCAAGCCACCATCCCCCGACTATATATATATATATATATATATATATATATCAAGGCCGATTTTTTAGTGGCAGCATATATGTGCGAGGAGCTTTTAGAGATGCAGGTTTTATTATAAGGGGTGCTAATGATGGAACGTTTATAGCTATAGAAGCTGTTATGATATCTTATTTTTATTTTAATTAATTATTGGATTATTTTTTGAATCAATTTCAATTTTTTTGGTTTATTAGTCAAATCAATATACAAAGAAAAATATCTTCTGGATTCTGATCTACAAAAAGATGTTTATATCTTCGGCTTCGTATCCTTATTTTGGTCCGAAGAGTAAGCCCAACAACCTTAAGTCTCCAGCTTCGTATCTTTATCTTGGTCCGAAGACCAAGTTTATCTACTTTATGTCTCCGGCATCGTATTATTTATCTTGGTCCGAAGAGTAAACCTAACGATCTCATATCTCCGGCTTCGTATCTTTATTTTAGTCCGAAGACCAAGTTTGTCTACCTTATATCTCTGGCATCATATTCTTATCTTGATCCGAAGACTAAGCCTAGCAATCTTATATTTCCGGTATCGTACCTTAAGCATAGTCCGAAGAGCATGTTATCATATCTTCAGGTTAGCTACAAATATTTCTTGTTATTTCCAAAGAAACTCTTCTGAAGTATAGTTAACATTCTCTTTTAGGAGCGCTACTAAAGAGAATGTTAAGTTTACTTCGGATATACTCCAAAAGGAATGAGGCATATTAAACATGTGGCCTTTTCCAACCCCAAAATGGTTGAAGTCTGTTCTGGTTGTTGCAACTGCTCACATGGTCGAAATCCTCATATTGGATAATGCCAAAATAACTTATTTTCTGACCACCACTACTTACAGTTATGAGGAGGTTGCATTTACCAACTCCCATAACCGTAAGTAGTTACGTTGGAGCCTATAAATACAGGTAAGAGGGGACACTCGAGGTAAGCGAAGCTCATTCTTATAAATTCGAATTCTTTCCTTTCCCTCTCTGCTTTCGAGCTCTCCATTCTGCTGCCTGAGTTCTTGCTGACTTTGGCATCAGAGTGTCCCCCACCGGAAGATTTCTGGTCAGGGGATCTATTTTGCAGGTTCCGGGCGACGATGAACCAGCGGGCTAGCCACTCCATCCAGCCGGCAGGGATTCAACGTCAATAGATTGGCGCGCCAGGTAGGGAAAGATCTGTTTCTTCTGGTTAAAGGAGAACTTCATCAAAGCAGAAATGGTGAAGAGGAAGATCTGTTTCCTCTAGTTGAAAGAGATTTTCTGCAAAGCAAAAATAGTGAAGAGGAAGATCTGTTTCCTCTGGTTAAAGGAGAACTTCGCCAAAGCAAAAATGGTGAAGAGGAAGATCTATTTCCTCTAGTTGAAAGAGAATTTATGCAAAGCAAAAATGGTGAAGAGAAAGATCTATTTCCTCTAGTTGAAAGAGAATTTCTGCAAAGCAAAAATGGTGAAGATGAAGATCTATTTCCTCTAGTTGAAAGAGAATTTCTACAAAGCAAAAATGGTGAAAGGGAAGATCCAGAACGCTTCTACAAGCAAGGATCAACCTATTTCTCAGCCAAATAACCTACCGGTGGATGATAGCATGCCACCTCCAATGTTGATGGCGACTGCTGTTCAAAGGCAGTGCCCTCCACTCATCTCACAACTCAGCCATCAAACTAAAGGAAGGGAGGATCGACGTCAGGAACTCACTCCAAGTTCTTCACGGATCCAATCATCTCAAAGTCAAAATGCTTCACTACCAAAATAATGCATGGATGATCACAACGGGAAGAAGAGAACCAAGCGTTCTCCCTGTGTTTCTTCCAGAGATTCTACACCTGGAACGAGTAAATTGATCCAAGGACTATCAAACTTGCCATTTAGCTAGAATTTTGGCCTGCCTCATTCAACAAATCTGTAAGTATTTGCTGGTATCAAGAAATCCGATAACTGGACAACCTTGAAAAAAGGTAAGAGGAGACCTCCGAGGTAAGCCATCACGTCACTCTGACCTCTTTCATTGAGTTCTCCATTTTATTGTCTGAACACTACTGACTTGGGCATGGGAGTGTCTCCCACTGGAGGATTTCCGGTCAGGATTTTTATTTTGAAGGAACTCTAATGGTCGATGACTTTTTAAAGTCCGATGTACTCTCAAAAGTCGATGACTTCTTAAAGGCCAATATACTCTTGAAGGCCGATGACTTCTTAAAGGCCGATATACTCTTGAAGGCCGATGACTTCTTAAAGTACGATGTATTCTCAAAGAATGGTGACTTCTTAAATGTCGATATATTCTTGAAGGCCGATGACTTCTTAAAGATCGAAGTATTCTTGAAGATCGATATCTTCTTCAAAGCTGATGATTTTTAAAGGTCGATCAAACGCCTAAGAGGCCCAAAGCCAATCTTATTAGGGCCCCTGAAGCCCAAGAGAAGGCTCACTAAAGCCTATATTATTTTAAAAGGCATAAGGATGATCTCCATGATCTGCCTTACGAAGTGCCGAGGTGGGCTTAACCAGCCTGTCTTAATCTTTTTTCTTTGAAGGCATAAGGATGATCTCTGTGATCTACCTTACGAAGTGCCGAGTTGGGCTTAACCAGTCCATCTTAATCAAAAAGCATGAGGATGATCTCCGTGATCTACCTCACAAAGTGTCGAGGTAGGCATGATTAGTCCATTTTAATCCTATTTTAAAAGGCATGAGAATGATCTCCGTGATCTACTCTATGAAGTACCGAGATGGGCCTGATCAGCCTATCTTAATCCTTAATTAAAAAAAATAAGGGTGGTTCGAGAGATATATCCTGTAAAGATGCCGAAGGTTAATCAGCCTCTTATTTACATGTGGATGACCCATATAATTTGAATTATTCTAAGCCCGAAGACTTAGCGTATTTTCAAGTTTGAAGACTTTGTATTCTTATCTGGAGACTTGATATTATTCTCTTATCTCAATTAAATGGAATTATTCTCTTATCTTAATTATATAGAATTATCCTAAGTCCGAAGACTTAGCATATTTTCAAGTCCGAAGACTTGATATTCTTAACTGGAGGTTTGGTATTCTCTTATCTTAATTATATGGAATTATCCTAAGTCCGAAGACTTAGCATATTTTCAAGTCCGAAGACTTGGTATTCTTATCTAGAGACTTAGTATTATTTCTTCTCTATCTAGAATCTTCCTAAGTCCGATGACTTAGCGAATTTTCAAGTTCGAAGCTTGGCATTTTTTATACTTGATGTTACTTCTTATACTTGGAATTATCCTAAGTCCGAAGACTTAGTGTATTTTCAGATCCAGAAACTTTGTATTATTATTTGCAGACTTGGTGTCTTAAAATCTCAGATCATTCTTATTCTAATATTATTATTCAATACAATATAATCTTGGATCATATTTTTGGAATTTTATTTCTTAAAAAGTTATGTTATTCTAAGTCCGAAGACTTAGCGTTATTTTATACTTCAGAAGTTTCAATCATATTCTAATCCGAAGATTTTATACTTAGAAAAATTTCCATTCACTCGTATGTACATTCGCAAAGAAATCTCATTGGAATAAGTTTTTATTGATAAGATCTTTTACATTCTTTCAAAAGGAGAAGGAAAAAGAAAGAAGTTACAGATCACCCTCTGCTGGAGTATCTTCAGCTTGGGTGAGGTCGATCAGATTAATCATTTCTTTGGCCATTGCTGGTGCTTCGGAGGGACCTTCTTGTAATTCGGGCTCATTTGGATCTTCGAGAACAAACAGTTGAATTCCCGAGATATCTAGATTTGGATAGAGGTTTAGTACCTTTTTCACTCCATCATTGAAGCCTCCTTTGTAACTATAAGATCCCGCTTCAATCATTTCGCCTTCAAAAGCTGAAGATGCTTTATAATCTTCTACCGCCCTTCTCAGTTGATCTTTTAATGATCGAATCTCTTCAGCTGATGATTCGACCCTTCCAATGGCCTTTTCGGCCTTCTTAGCAGCCTCTTTGGCCTTCTGATGGGCTTCCTTGAGTAAAGATTTCAGAGACCGGATCTTCTTCTTCTTCTTCTTAAGTTTTGCCTCTTGTTCAGAATTCTTTGTTTGGATTTTTTTCACATCAGTTTTTAGACTATGAACAAAAGTGTCACTTTGGACAAGCTTCTCTTCCATAGCTTGCCTTTGTTCCTCGGCTATTGTTTTTTCAGTCTCAGCCATCTTCACTTTTTCCTTCATTCTTTTGTAATTGTCTCTGAAATCAAAGATACCTTTTTCCATGATACTAATATCATGGATCATCTGCATTAGCGAACATAAAAGTTAGCAACAACAAGGTCTATACTGTGAAAATATAAAAATCCGATGCTTACCTTCAGTGCAGATGAGTATATTGAGTCGGAGATGTCTTCAATATACCGGGACTTGGTATTGTCCCAGTCTCTGGGAAGAAGCGTGCGCTTCATCATCTCCCTGGCCAGCTCAGGGTTCTCCAGGCCCTGTGCTTCAGAAAAAAATGTAAAATCCACGTTGCAGCCTTCTTCTGAAGGGGCACTCCTCCTGGGATCGTCCTCGGAGCAATCTCGCTTTTCCCTTTCCTTTCTCTTTCGGGGGTGCGAGGAGGGACTCCCTGTCGAATGCCGAATCTCATTGATCTGAAGGAGGCATCGAACGAGGACTCTTCGGAGGGGGCCTCCTCGGAGATGGACTCCTAAAAGGTTCAGGTGGACTTGGCAAAGAAGTGGGAGGTAATTCTTCATCCGACGTGGGCCTCATCGAAGGGGTGCTCGAGCCCTCTTCAGCTCTTGCTTTCTTTCGAGCTTCAGACTCCGCTGGAACTAGCATCGCCCTCTTCCTGGAAGCTTGTTGAACTTTATCAAGCTTCGGCCTCATTGGTTCACCTGCGGTCAAAGGATTCCATCATATATATATATATATAAGAGAAACATGGAGAGAAGAAAAATCTGAAGACCACTATCTCTATACCTAATGCCGGGACTTCGCTAACATGGGCACGGTGAAGGTTTTCTTCTTTCAGCAATTCTTTAAACATGGAAATTTCTGGCTCTGATAAAGTTTCAAAGTCTTTGAAATCGGCTTTCAGAACCCTCTTCCTAGCATTTAAATCCAAACGTGGTGCTTTCCATTCAGTGTTAAACCCCCAGTTGGTATAGTATACAAAGAAAAAACAAGGTTTCCATCCAAATATGGCACTAGGGGTTCCTTTTATTAGTCTTCGGCCTGGCCGAGGACCTATACCCACCATCCCTTATCATGGAAGTCTCTTTTTAGTACAAACAGGGAGGTAAATAGGCAAGTCCTCGGCTCCATGTTCTGAAGTTTACAAAGAACTAGAAATCCGCAGATATTCCTAAAGCTATTCGGAGTCAGCTGAGCTGGAACTATTTGGTAAAGATTGAAAATCTTCGTGAAAAAAGGATGAAGTGGAAGCCGAAGACCGGCCTTAAGGTGGTCTTCGTATATGGAAATTGATCTCATAGGGGTGTTATCTACCATTTCTTCTGGTTTCGGGAGGATTGTTTTGAAAGTTCGTGGGATGTGAAAGTGGTGCCTAACATTTTCTATCTTGCCAAGCGATAGGGAACTAGCAACCGTATCGGGAGATCTCTCCGGACTCCTCTTCCTACCCGAACCTTTTTTCCTACTGGTTTCGCCTTCCGATGAACCCCTACTAGTGGAAGGATTTCTAGTGGACTTCGATATTACAAAGAAACAAAAAAAAAGAGAGGACTTCTACCTTCGAAAGATACAAAAATGGCGGATTGCTGCGCAGAGCGAAAGGAAGAAGGAACGCGGGTGCGAAGAAAATTCTTCTTATGAAGTTTTCCTTCCTTTTATAGGTGAAGTTATGGGATTTCGAGGTGGTTCGGAGA
Organism: Areca catechu; assembly: GCA_021397845.1. Lineage (NCBI taxonomy): Eukaryota > Viridiplantae > Streptophyta > Magnoliopsida > Arecales > Arecaceae > Areca > Areca catechu. The sequence continues at coordinate 117,986,460 of CM038038.1, forward strand.
TCTCTTCGATCGTGCACCGTATCAACGGCCTTGATCATGGGTACAGTTTTCTAAGAACCACCATTAATAAGGTGGTGATTGTGATCCGTGTAAAATGCTGTGAATGGCCACGATGGCTTTTCAACTGTGATCAAGCCTCAGATAATTGCCAGGTGTCTTGCCTCGATTAAATAAGAGCCATTTTAAAAAGATTTCTCAGAGTTTTCCCAGATTCGAAACATTTTTTTCGAAACAGCAAATGAAAAGACGATACGTGTCTTCACCACGTCTTTCATGCCACCAAGCAGTTATTATGAAAGACGTGTTAGAAATCAACACCATCATTACTTGTCGTTACTACTAAACGATAAATTTTAAATACTTTCATTTTTTGAAATTAAATCATTTCGAACTTGAAAGTGGGGGGCAGCTATTATGATATCCTGGTTTTATTTTAATTAATTACTTGGTTATTCTTTGAACCAATTTCAATTTTTTTGGTTTATTAGTCAAATCAACACACAAAGGAAAATATCTCCTGGATTCTGATCTACAAAAGGATGTTTATATCTTCGACTTCGTATCCTTATCTTGGTCCGAAGAGTAAGCCCAACAATCTTAAGTCTTCGGCTTCGTTCTTTATCTTGGTCCGAAGACCAAGTTTATCTACTTTATGTCTCCGGCATCGTATGCTTTATCTTGGTCCGAAGAATAAGCCTAATGATCTCATATCTCCGGCTTCGTATCTTTATCTTAGTCCGAAGACCAAGTTTGTCTACCTTATGTCTCCGGCATCATATTCTTATCTTGATCCGAAGACTAAGCCTAGTAACCTTATGTTTCTGGCATCATACCTTCAGCATAGTCCAAAGAGCATGTTATGCTATCTTCAGGTTAGCTGTAAATGTTTACCTATTTTTCCTTGTTATTTTCAAAGAAACTCTTCTGAAGTATAGTTAACATTCTCTTTTAGGAGCGCTACTAAAAGAATATTAAGTTTACTTTGAATCTATTCCAAAAAGAATAAGGCATATTAAACATGTGGCCTTTTCCAATCCCAAAACGGTTAAAGTCTGTTCTAGTTGTTGCAACTGCTCACATGGTCGAAATTCTCAGATTGGATAACGCCGAAATAACTGATTTTCCGACCACCACTACTTACAGTTATGAGGAGGTTGCATTTGCCAACTCCTATAACCATAAGTAGTTACATTGGAGCCTATAAATACAGGTAAGAGGGGACGCTCGAGGTAAGCGAAACTCATTTCTAGAAATTCAAATTCTTTCCTTTTCCTCTCTGCTTTCGAGCTCTCCATTCTGCTGCCTGAGTTCTTGCTGACTTTGGCATCAGAGTATCTCCTGCTGGAAGATTTCTGGTCAGGAGATCTATTTTGCAGGATCCGAGTGATGGTGAACCAGCGGGCAAGCCACTCCATCCAGTCGACAGGAATTCAGCATCAACAGGAGGTGTTAAGATCATTGATACTGCTGTTTAATTTTATAAGCTAAATGAGAAGGACTGACTTATCCTATGAAAAGATTAAGTGCTTCTTATATTCACTTAGAGAGAGACTCCTTAATAATTATTTGATGACTATTGGATCCACCATGCAAGTATACCAACCCTTTTTTATAGGATTGCTGATGGATGATGCATGCTTTATTTTCTATCGAGGCTTCACAAATCTATCGGAAAGCTAAAAGTATCACAGATTGAAAGGCAAATTATGTGGCTAATCATACTAAATCTACATTTTAGGATTCTTCAATATATCTTCCACATCAATTTTTAGATATTTTATTTTTTGATTCATGGATATATATATATATATATATATATATATATATATATATATATATATATATATATATATATATATATATATATATATATATATATATATATATATATATATATATATATACACTCATCTTAATTAGTTAATTCACATGTTTTATCAAAAAAATTACTTTCTTCTTTGGTTTGTTAATTGTGAGACTGCTTATAAAAATTTAAAAAAAAATGAGATGCCAATCCTTAAAAAAATAAAAATAAAAATTTATAAAGTTGGCCAATTATGAGAATCCAATATCAACTCACAAAATAGCTGCTTTAAAATTTGTGTAGATAGATAAAATAAAAAGTTGGAATATTTATCCATCTACATTAGTTTCAATGCAGTTAATTCATAATTTAACGGTTGACATCACAAAAGAAGGTGAATTATTCTTTCGTGTTAAAGATCCAACTTGAATCCGATTATGAGCCTATGCACGACTTGATAATCATGTATTTATCAGATTATCTAGTCTGATGAATGGCATCGACAATGAACGGTGACGATACTAATTTATCATAGTCTCCATTTATATCAAAGCAAACAATTTGGACCTTATTGTAGAAGTTGTAGATTATCATACGATCGTTTTGCATTGCATAGTAGCAATGTGACAGCTCGGTTATACAAAAGAAGAATGTTAATTAGGGTATGAAGGTGTGCATATATACTAGAATCTCTGATCGTCACCTAGTAACATTGGTCGAATTATACATTCATAACATATGGAGGTTTGCATCCCATGCCCAGCTCAACCACCAAATTAATTTCCTCAACTGCATGAATTTCTAGTAGGAACTAAAATTTCATAACCGAAGTCCAACTATTTACATGTTAAAAATAATATTTTTAAAATTAAGAAAATTCAAAAAATGTGTGATGGTTGTGATTTTTCTTGGAGATGGAGATAAAAAAAAATAACCTTGAATTTCTGCTTAGTCAATTTGCTGATTATCTCAAGAGGGTTATTGTGACTTATTTATCTATTCTCTATCATTTTTTAAATTGCACTACGTACAACTCTATTAAAGTATTTTTAATTATATTTTTAATTGAAATATCCAAACATAGAGGGTAACAAACAAATGTCCGGCCTTACAAAATTTATCCCACAAAACTAGTAGAGTTGTTCATGTGGCATGGTCGAAATGATTATGTTGGCATAGAATCTCCTTTCCGACTGGACGGAGCTACCGATTCGCAGGTTCGCTTTTCTGGTTCACCTGCAAAACAGACTCCTAGCCGGATATTTTCTGGCAGGGGACACTCCGATGTCTAAGTCAGAGACGAGCTCTAGCAACAGAATAGGGAAGATTCTGAGGACGGAGATAGCGAGGAAAGGAACTCTGGTATTTTTAGGATTTCATTATGCCTACCTCGAGTGTCTCCTCTTACCGGCATTTATATCGGCTAGCCTGGCCTGCGGCTCTGTCCTCCCTCCTATGGTTACGATGGGGGCTAATTGATTTCCCTCTGACCGTAATCGTGGATGGTTATTGAACGGTTCCGGTCAGGCCGGAGGCGTAACCGTTGGAGTTCGTGGCTACATGGCCGCTCCATCGTAGTTGTACTCTGGAAGTGATAGTTTGGCAGTCGATTGTAACCGTTGTCCCCACGTTCGTGTGGGTTTGATGTTGGTGGGAGATCTGCCTTCGGGCCTCTTCTCCAAGAGTGGTCATTGTTGGATCGAAGGGGTGTCTTCGTCTCAAGACGCCTTCGGATTGGTACCTGTGGCTAATGCCGAACACTGTGCCTTCGCCTGGGCCGAAGATCATGTCTTCGGCCGGAGCTAAGGGTTACGTCTTCGACTGAATCTGAAGATTACGTCGTCGCCTTGCCCGTTAACCATTCGGCTTCTCCTGGACGCTTTGGTTTGAGGTGTCCGGTTCGAGAGGGAGTGCACAAGTGATTGAACCGGTGGTTGATTTGTGCCTGAACCGACATATTTCAACAGTTGCCCCCTACTCTCAGTTTTCGAAGCAGTGATCTACCTCGAAGAGTGAAAGTATCGCCGGATTGTCATTTTCCTCTGGAGAGAGGTGCAGCTAATGATTGCAAAATCTCTAATTTGATCGCTCGTCATAACTGCCGATTGATTTGAGGATCAGGTAGTGGACAACTGTCATTCCCTGATTGGACTGTAGAAAAGGACTGGGTCGATCAGGAGATCGCCTCTCCTTTTTTCGCTTTGTGGCGGTTCAGCCAAACTTTTCGTGGGGATTTGGATGGAGGTCGTGGTCCCTTTCCTGTCCCTTGGAAAAGATGTGAGCTTCATCTTCGTCGTTGATTGGCATCACGCGGATCATGACTTTCGATACTTTCCATGTCAAATCAGCTTAGGGCTGTTTGGAGTTTCACATCCGTCTCCGATGTCCGTGGAGAACAGATGTCATTACACCATTGGCGACTGTTGGGGGACATCGAGCACATTTTTTGTTGTTTGTGCTTGGTGTGTTGGTTTTCGAACGGTCGCATCCCCGCACGTCCTGGATTCCGCCAAGCTTTCCTTTCCCGAAAAGTAATTATTAATGTTGTAACCGTCCAAGGAAGATTGCTCCAGGTTTGAAGTGCCGGCGGCCTCTATCCTTGAGAGCAATTACTGGAGACCGTACCATTCCCAGAGCGGTCGTTCAGGCTTTGATGCATCGTTTCGACACGTGGCACCCTCTGGTTGGCTTGAAAAAAGGTGTGGGGCATGTTTTCCTACAGTTGTCTGTGGGTACGGGATCTCGTTAAATAGGACCCAGTTCCTTTCTTTTTGGAGGCCATCGAGACATCAGTGGGGCAAACCTTTATTCCAAAGGTTGTCTTCCCCCTTCTTCTTAGCATATCCTGGAGATGAAGTTTAACGTTACAAAGCTCCGAAAAATGGCCCGGAAAAGGGCCTCTGGTTCCAGGACAGAGGGTGAGCCTAGCGAGAAGTTTCACCGAGGCGATGACGATGACCACCGGCCTGGAGAGATAGCCCGCCTGGAGAGAAGGGTACAAATCCTGGAGGCTCAAGTGGAGGAAGCTAGGGCTAGTGTTGCGGAGGCCACCACGAGGGCGGAGGAGGCCAGGATAGAGGTGACGGAGGCCGTCACAAAATTCCTGGCATCATCAGCCTTCAAGGATGAGGTTGCCAAGGCGGTCCTAGACTCCTACCATCGGGGGTTCTGGGAGCACAGGGACAAGGCCTTCCGTTACTATGACTTGAAGGGCCTGGAAAATATTAGACCCTCTATCCCCTTCCCTGGCCATGAATATGATTTTGACTTCGAAGAGGAGTCGGAGTCTGCATTTGAAGGAAAGACCGGAGCCTTCCCAAGCACCTCACAGAGATTCAACACCCCCTGCCGGCATGGAAAGGGCCGATGGGTGGTCATTAGATCTGCCTTTCCATTGTCTGTTCTCTTTTCCTTTTTTTTTTTGTAATGCTCCTTGGTGAAATGAAAGTATCTTTTTCTTCTTTTCTTTCTTTCTCTGTGAAAGGCATACCTCGAAACATTTGGGTTTTCTAGTGTGATAACCGAGGGACAAACTTGTAGAGCTGTTTGAGACTTACCAACAGGGTGGGCCCGATTAGGCCATCCTAGGGGGTGTCTGGTGTTGTTGATAAGATGAGTGATATGGACTCACTTCGGCATGTCTTCGGATTTACCGTAGGGTAAGACGTCTGGGCCATCCCTGTGCCTCCATGTTGAAATTAAGGTAGGTTGATTAGGCCCATCCCAGCGCGTCTTCAGATTTACCGTATGATAGGTTGTGTGAATCGTCCCTGCATCTTTTTTCATAATTAAGGTAGGTTGATTAGACCCGCCTTGGTGCATCTTTGGATTTACCATAGGGTAGGTTGTGTGAACCGTCCTGCACCTTCTTCCGTAATTAAGGTAGGCTGATTAGGCTCGTCCCGGCACATCTTCGAATATACCATAAGGTAGGTTGTGTGAACCATCCCTGCATCTTCTTTCATAATTAAGGAAGGCAGATTAGGCCCGTCCCGGTGTGTCTTCGAATTTACCATAGGGTAGATTATGTGAACCGTCCCTGCACCTTTCATAATTTAGGTAGGCTGATTAGGCCCGTCCCGGTGCGTCTTCGGATTTACCATAGAGTAGGTTGTGTGAACCATCCATGCACCTTTGATCATTTGGCAGCCTGGTTGGGCTTTCCATTGCGCTCGTCGAGCATACCGATAAGGTGAGTGGATCAGACTCACCTTTACACTTTTGGTCGATTCCATCGAGTGGATCATTAAGACCATTGTTGCACTATTGGCATGGTGGGCTACTTAGACTTATTCTCAAACAGAGTTCCACGAACAACTTTGGGCATGCTTATTGGTAGTACTTGCAGAGATTTTGTATATTCCAAGACCGAGCCAGCACAACACCATCCAGGGTCTTGAGTCGATATGTTCCTAGATGCATAATTTCTTTGATTTGGTAGGGTCCCTCCCAGTTGGGAGAAAGCTTGCCTTGCTCTGTTGGCCTAGATACCTCGGTTCTTCGCAGTATCATGTTCCTGATGCGGAAGGTCTGTTCTTTCACTCTTGAGTTATAATACTTGGCAACCTTTTGTTGATATGCTGCCATTTTCATCTGAGCTTGGAGTTTGGTGCTTGGTAGTAGATCCAAGTCCACCCTCCTACGTTCGGAGTTCCTAGGCTCCTCATACTTGTCGATCCTCAAGGACTGCAAGGTGATTTCAATGGGGAGGACTGCTTCGGTACCATATGCCAGGTTGAATGGGGACTCGCCAGTGGTTGTTCTCGAGGTCGTCCGGTACGTCCAAAGAATAGAGGTCATTTCCTCTGCCCAAAGTTCCTTGGTATCGTTCAGTCGGGTTTTCAGACCATGGAGGATGGTCCGATTCGTCACTTCAGCCCCCCCGTTAGATTGCGGGTGGCCGACAGATGTCAACTTGTGCTGCACATGGTATCGAGCGCAGAAGTCTTTGAATTTAGGGTTGTCAAATTGCCTCCCGTTGTCGGTGATTATAGTATGCGAAATTCTAAACCAGAATATGATGGAATTCCTGACAAAATTCTCGACTTTCCCTTATATGATGTGGGCCAGTGGTTCGACCTCGACACACTTGGTAAAGCAGTCGATGGCAACAATGAGGAACTTCCTCTATCCCGACGCTGGTGGGAATGGGCCAAGGATGTCCATGCCCCACTGGGCAAAGGGCCAGGGAGTCGTCAGCTAAGTCAAATGGCTCGTTAGTTGCCTTTGGACATTGGCATACCTCTGGCACCGATCACATTTTCGGACAAAGTCGGTTGAATCCTTTTGAATAGTGGGTCAATAGTATCCCTGGCGTATTATTTTATATGCCAGAGACCTGCCCTCCAGGTGATCTCTGCATATGCCTTCATGAACTTTTCTTAGGGCATAGTCGGCGTCTGACGGTCCCAAACACTTCAACAGAGGTTGGGAGAATGATCTCTTGTAGAGGGTCCCATCCAAAATGATGTATTGAGATGCCATCTAGCGGGTTCTCTTGGCCTCTGCCTTGTCTTCCGGTAGCGTACCCTCATTTAAGAATTTAAGGATAGGATCCATCCAGCTAGGTTCAGTCTCGATTTAGTTCTCCTCCAAAGCTTCTTCAGCTATACTCGAAGCCTCGAGATGTTCGATGAAGGTGCAACCGAGGGATTCCAAAGTAGTGGTGACGAGCCTAGACAGTGCGTCCGTTTGGGAATTCTCCGATCGGGGGACATGAATGATTTCAAAAAACTCCAATTGAGAGGATAGGGCTTGCACCTTTTCTAGGTATTGGATCATTGTGGAGTCTCTGGCTTCAAACTTGCCTTTGACCTAGTTTACCACCAATTGGAAATCCGAAAAGATTGGAGTTTTTGAATCCCTAAGTTCTTGGTGATTCAAAGTCCTGCAAGTAGGGCTTTGTATTTGGCCTGGTTGTTCGAAGCGTGGAAGGAAAATCGGAGTGCGTACTCCACCGTGTGTCCATCTGGTTCGGCTAGTATGAGGCCCCTCCGCATCCAGCGGAGTTGGAGGCCCTATCTACATGGAGTACCCAGACGGACTCCGCGTCTTCCGGAGTGACACCTTATTCGGTTGGTCGTACCTCATCTTTAGACTTTCAAGTGCACTCAGCTAAGAAGTCAAACAGCACCTAGGCTTTCATAGCCGATCGGGGCTGGAAGCTGATGTCAAACTCACTCAACTTCATGACCCATTTAGCTATTCTCCCCGAAGTGTCAGGACATCGGAGAATGGCCTTAAGGGGCTGGTCAGTCAGAACCACGATGGCATGGGCATGGAAATAAAGCCGTAGCCACTTTACTTCAATTATCAATGAGTTGATCAACTTTTGCATCTTTAAGTATCTTGTCTTAGCGTCGTGGAAGACTTTGCTGATGTAGTAGATCGGCTTATAGAGGTTGTCTTCCTCTCTTCGGACGAGGACCGAACTAACTGCTTCGTTTGTAGTAGAGAGGTATAGATAGAGTGGTTCCCCATCTTGAGGTTTGGAGAGCAAGGGTGGGGTCTCCAAGTATTTCTTCAATTCTTCAAAAGCAAGGCGGCAGTCCTTGATCCATTCGAAGCCTCGGGACTGCTGGAGTACCTTGAAGAAAGGGAGGTACTTCTCGGCCGACCGAGAGATGAATCTATTCAAGGAGACGATCCTTTCTGTCAGCTGTTGTACCTCCTTCTTGCAATAAGGGTGTCTCATATCCCTAAGGGCCTAGATTTTTTTCGAGATTTGCGTTGATTCCTTGTTTAGTAACGAGGAACCCCAAGAACTTGCCCGAAGTTAGTCCAAAGGCATACTTTATTAGGTTCAACTTCATATGGTGGCGTCGTAGGGCACTGAACGACTCTTCCTAATCCTTGATGTGGTTTTCTTTGTGGAGGCTCTTGACAATCATGTCGTCGACGTAGGCCTCCATGTTTCTTTCCAATTATTCTTTGAATACCTTATTAATCAGCCTTTGGAATGTCATCCTAGCATTCTTCAGTCTAAATGGCATCATTTTGTAGCAGTAAAGGCCTTTCTCGGTGACGAAGGCCATTTTTTCCTCATCTTGGGGATCCATTCGGATTTGGTTGTATCTGGAGAAGGCATCCATTAAGCTTAATAGCTGGTGGCCGGCGGTGGCGTCGACCAGCTGGTCGATCTTTGAAAGGAAAAAGCTATCTTTTGGGCAGGCTTTGTTGAGGTCTGTATAGTCAATACAGATCCTCCACTTATCACTAGCTTTCTTCACCATTACCATGTTGGCCAGCCATTTAGGATAGTGTGCTTCTCGAATGAATCCCGCCTTGATGAGCTTGTTTACTTCTTCATCTATGGCCTTTTGCCTTTCGGGGACGAAGCTCCTTTTTTCTACCAAACCAGCTTGTGTTCGGGAGCAACTTCCAACCGATGAGTAATCACCTCGGCTGGGATCCCAGGCATATCCGAGGCTGACCAGGCGAAGACATCAGCTTGTTCTTGAGGAAATAGATCAGCTTCGCCTTGGTTTCTTCATCGAGCAAGCTTCCGATTTGCACGACCTTGGTGGGGTCCTCCTCAGTTAGCTGTATTGGAATGGTTCTTTCCATGGGTTCGCTAGAGTCCGCGGTTGGGTCCCTCAGATCTAACTGATCCAAAGTTGTGGGATCATTGGATTGCTTTTCTTGAATCATCAAGCATTGTCGTGCCATTTTCTGGTCTCCCTTTGCTTCTCCGACGCCACTCCTGGTGTGAAAACGCATCAGGAGGTGATAAGTTGATACTATGGTCCGAAATTTGTTCAGGACGGGCCATCCCAAAATTACGTTGTAGGCCGAAGGGGTTCGGACTACTGTGAAGTTAACCGGTAGTCTTCTATCGGGGTTCAATGCCGAGGGTTACAGGTAGTACTATTTTACCCTCAACATCGACCTGATTGCCTCCGAAGCCAGTGAGCGATAGAGGGGATCTTTGCAGTTTATTTTTAGGTAGACATATCCGAGAGAACGCATCATAGAGTAAGACATCGACAGAGCTTCCATTATCAACCAAGATACGCCTTACATCATAATTGGCCACAACGATCGATATTACAATAGGGTCATCGTGAGAGAGTTGGACTCCCGTGAGGTCATCATCGGAGAAGAGTATAGTGTTGTTGTCTTTCAGTCGCTTCAAGGCATCGTCTTCGGCCCTTCTCCGGTCAATCGGCTTATGTAGCATCCCTACGTTCCTGCTGGTGAGCCTCTAGTTTGGTAGTTTGGCTTCTTCAGGAGCCCTCTAAGGAACTGCAGCTTCTGACCGAGGTTCTTGGCGATCAATGTACCATCCCGGGTAACCTCTCTTGATAAGATCCTTAATAACATTTTTGAATTGGATGCACTCTTCAGTATCGTGGCCATAGTCCCGGTGGAATCGGCAGTATTTACTCATGTTCCTTAAGGAAGAGGACGCCTTCATGGGACATGACCGTTGGAGGTAGTTTTCTTTTTCTATCTCTAGCAGGATCTTTTTTCTAGGGAGGTTGAGGGGGGTATAGGAGTCGAATCTCCCATCCGATACTCTGGGCCTAGGACTTCGTCGTCGATCAGAGTATTTGTTGTTGTTGTTGGGTACAGGAGGGTCAGTCCCCTGCTGTTCTTCTTCTTCAGAAGGGGCTTCCCTTCAGCTAGCCACCGGTTCGCTGCTTGCTCTTCGGCATCGGAGTACTTCTGAGCCCTTGATAGGAGCTCAGCGTAGCTTATGAAAAACTTTTATCTAGGAAAAAGGTAAGCCTGGACGTTCGGAGCCCCTTCTTTAATGCAGATATGGCCACATGCTCTTTGAGATTAGGGATCTCGAGCGTGGCCGAGTAGAATTTGGAGATATAATCCCATAAACTTTCTCCTTCATTCTGGTGAAGGAGAAATAGAGTGTCCGTGTTGCGGGGCATCTTGTGGCAGGTCCTGAAATGCAAGACAAACAATTTCTCTAGCTCGAAAAAAGAGTCAGTGGTACTTGAACGTATGCTTGAGTACCACATCCGAGCGGCCTTCTTCAAAGTGAAAGGAAAGGTGATGCAGTATAGCGCATCTAAAGCCCCTTGAATCATCATGTGGGCTTTGAAGCTACCCAAGTGATCAAGTGGGTCAGTGGTGCCATCGTAGGGCTCCATCTGAGAGATCCTAAAATGCCGGGGAACTACTTCGACCATGATGCGAGAGGTGAACGGAGAGCGCAGCTTGCATGCCACGAGGTCGCCGTGGTTCCTCTGCTCTTGGAGCTTCGCAACCTCCTATTCGAGGGCCTTAAGCTTTCCCTCGTAATCAGGACGGACTTCCTTCGGTAGGTCCCTTTCGAGAGTGGAGTCTTCGGAGGAAGTGGAGAGAGATTGCCTAGGCCTCTTTCCTCTTTATAGTGAATCGGTTGATCTTGGAATCCTGGAGCTTCGACCCCGAGGAGAGGAACGATCATGGAGGGAAAGATGGGTGGACCCGTCTCGAGGGGCTCTTTTCCTCCGGGATCGATGGCTATGTCTAGAGGTGGCTGGCGGATGCCCCACCTAAAGGGCTTTATCTTGAAAATTCTGAACCATAGTCATGAGAGCATTGACTTGGTTCATGAGAGTCTCAAATTACTGTTATCCCACGACATGCATGGGAGTGGACCGTCATTCCCCGCCAGGGGTTCACCCCTGTGGGAAGGAACACGACTTCTGTTTGTCGAGGCATTCTGAGTTTTTCCTTTTGCCATTGGAAACTTCTTACACTTCCCCTTTTCTAAGAAAGGGAGCTAACAGCAGATGTTTAAGGCCCTCTCCCCTTCCTAGCGCGTCAATGTGTTGGCGTAAAATCCCCTTTTCGATCGAACGAAGCTACCGAATTGCAAGTTCGCTCTCCTGGTTCACCTGCAAAACAGACCCCTGGCTGGATGTTCTCTGGTGGGGGACACTCCGATGCCTAAGTCAGAGATGGGCTCCAGCAACAGAATGGGAAAGATTCTGAGGATGGAGATGGCGAGGAAAGGAACTCTGGTATTTTCAGGGTTTCATTATGCCTACCTCGAGTGTCCCCTCTTACCGGTATTTATATCGGCTAGCCTGGCCTGTGGCTCCATCCTCTCTCCTACGGTTACGATGGGGGCTAATTGATTTATATCGGAGGGGTGGCTCCGTCCTCTCTCCTACGGCTCTGTCCTCTCTTCGTCTTGAGACGCCTTCGGATTGGTACCTGTGGCTGAGGCCGAAGACTGTGGCTTCGGCTGGGCCGAAGATCATGTCTTCTGTCGAGACCTAGGGCCATGTCTTCGGTCGGAGCTAAGGGTTACATCTTTGGCTGAATCCGAAGATTACATCGTCACCTTGCTCGTTAACCATTTGGCTTCTCATGGGCGCTTTGGTTCAAGGTGTCCGATTTGGGAGGGAGTGCACAAGCGGTCGAACCGGTGGTTGATTTGTGCTTGAATCGACATATCCCAACAGATTCCATGTTCACTATAGGTATTAGTCATTTGATTAAGAGATCAATGAAAATTGACTCTGCATAAATATACTTCACTAAAATATCTTTTTTTTAGCTAAAATCTCTTTGGCTATCAAAATTCTATCTCCATATTAATAGAGATATAAAAAAAATTTATTATTCTTTGAAAGAACATAGCTGCACTATAATTATAATAAATCTCAAGTAGTTTTAAGATAGAATCAGAAATTATAAGATATATGACAAAATTCTATAATCAAAATAATATAAATTATGATATTGCAACATGCCATAAACATTGCCCATATATCTAAAAATACAATAAGATCTATTTTCATATAAAAACCCCTCCAATTATTTATATATTAAGAAATCAAATTATCATAAAAAATGACAGGTTTTTATTTCCTATTATGTAATTTCTTTACTAGTACTACAACTAGTAATGGAGGTACTATAATTAGTTTAGTTATGATATTACTCTCCCACTATTTTGCAATAAAATGAAATATAATATTTTCTTAAATAAAAAAAATAATAGTAATAATTTATTTTTTTCTCTAATATCATATTTTCAATATTAGAGCATCTAGCATCATCCATATCAGAATCTATAAATATGGTATGTTTTAACTTAATATTCTTTATACCCCTATTAGAATGGTAAAATATCAGTTTTTTTTAGAATTATCCGGATAACTAATTAAAATAATATGTTATCTCATATCCAAATTTATTCGCTGATAGAGTATTAATCTTTAACTATTGCAGGACAACCCCAAATATAAAATTAAATAATATCGAGCTTCTTACAAACCTTCCACTCAAAAGGTATCTTGTGTATCTACCTTACGAGGGACTTTATTCAAAATATAGATGATAGTCCTTGGGGTCTCATAATAGAAATATCATGATAAATTACCCTCACTCATCGCACTTCTAACCATATTCATAAGAATATGATTTTGTCACTTAACCACACCATTTTACTTGGGAGTTTCAAGTATGGTGTATTAAACAATCATTCCATACTTATACAAATATTTAGTAAATGATCATAGGATATAACTAATACACCATATCAATACTCTTATCATTTTCTCAAAATATCAAAACTTTTAAATAAAATAGAATAAGATTATTAATTATTTCATTTATATGGTTTTAAGTTTACTAAACTACATAGCAAAAAAATAAAAATATAATGAGTAAGCAATGTGTTGCCACAAAGATCGTCGTGGCCCGTAGCTGCTGCCAACGCCGGAATGCGCTTCCTTTGCTGCCTGGCGGTCCTCTGCTCCTGGACCTGTGAAACAGGGGTTAGTGACCCGGGCCGGGGTTTCCAGCGGAGGCACTCTGATGATCAAGTCAGTAACGATCCACGGGAACAGGTCCTCCTGGTCGGGCCCCTCTTGATGGACTCCACACTAGGAGGAGTGAAAGTTGTGTATGAAAGCAAAAACGTAGCAGGGGAAGAATGATAGCTGGGACAAAGGGATTCCCTATTCCTCCACCTCTCCTTGTTTTCCTCATTTTCCTTCAATTGTTGGGGTGGTGGTGGTGCTCCGCCCTCTTGGTCGAGCTTGCGCTTATGTTGGTAGTGGATTGTTATTGTTACCTCCCCCCTTTCGGGGGTGCCGATCGTTCTTTGTAGTTGAAAAATGGCCGTTAGATGCTTGCCTCGGGATCTTCGCCGGGCTAGCAAGCGCGTGCGGTAGGATTCCGTGCCGTGGACGGGACGTCTTTCCTGACATATGGTAGGGAAAGCTTCCATTCACTCTGACATCCTCTCCGGTCACCCCATTCTGGGAAGCTTGGCAGAGCCTCGATCCGGGGGTCGCCACCATAGGGGTTCGTACTTTCTGGCTGACCCATTCCCCTCAAAGTACGGGCGGATAAGTAGTTATGGCGGTATGGGGGTGCCGTTCTGCAGTCCTCGGGCGGCTCACCGGCGTCCCCGGACAGCAGGGCTTGCTCCAGCCAGGACGCTCTGAGCTCGTGTGGTTGCCTTGATAGAGGAGGGAAGAGTGCGGGCCCGGTCCAGAGGGCGCGTGCTCGGAGAGGCTCCATGTGGCGGAGGAGTGCTGGACTCGACTCTGACCACAGGGCTCAAACCTCCAGGGGTCTCGCTCTGAAGGGCAGAGTGCGGACCCGGTCCAGAGGGCGCGCGCTCGGAGAGGCTCCACATGGCGGAGGAGTACTGAGCTCGACTCTGACCGCAGGGCTCAAACCTACGAGGGTCTCGCTCTAGAGGGCGGAATGTGGGCCCGGTCCAGAGGGCGCGTGCTCGGAGAGGCTCCACGTGGCGAAGGAGTGTTGAGCTCGACTCTGACCACAGGGCTCAAACCTCCGAGGGTCTCGCTCTGGAGGGCAGAGTGCGGACCCGGTTCAGAGGGCGCGCGCTCGGAGAGGCTCCACGTGGCGAAGGAGTGCTGAGCTCGACTCCGACCACAGGGCTCAAACCTCTGAGGGTCTCGCTCTGGAGGGCAGAGTGCGGACCTGATCCAGAGGGCGCACGCTCGGAGAGGTGGTCCAGAGGGTGCGCGCTCGAAGAGGCTCCACATGGCGAAGGAGTGCTAAGCTCGACTCCGACCACAGGGCTCAAACCTCTGAGGGTCTCGCTCTGGAGGGCAGAGTGCGGACCCGGTCCAGAGGGCGCGCGCTCGGAAAGGCTCCACATGGCAGAGAAGTGCTGAGCTCAACTCCGACCACAGGGCTTAAACCTCCGAGGGTCTCACTCTGGAGGGTGGAGTGAGGACCCGGTCCAGAGGGCGCACGCTCGGAGAGCCTCCACGTGGCGGAGGAGTGCTGAGCTCGACTCCGACCACAGGGCTCAAACCTCCGAGGGTCTCGCTTTGGAGGGTGGAGTGCGGACCCGGTCCAGAGGGCACACGCTCGGAGAGGCTCCACGTGACGGAGGAGTGCTGAGCTCGACTCCGATCACAGGGCTCAAACCTCTGAGGGTCTCGCTCTGGAGGGTAGAGTGCAGACCCGGTCCAGAGGGCGGATGCTCGGAGAGGCTCTACATGGCGGAGGAGTGCTAAGATCGACTCTGACCACTGGGCTCAAACCTCCGAGGGTCTCGCTCTGGAGGGCAGCTCCGGCCTAGGTGTCTTGAGCTCGCGGGCCCGACCTGGCAGAGGACGGAGCTCGACTCGCTGTCTCGAGGGAGGTCAGCTCAGCCCGGCAGAGCGGTCTGGGCTGAAGTGCTGCCTTGGTGTCTGACGCGGCGATCTCCTTTGTCGCGCCGCCTGTCAGCCTTCCACGTCAGCGGTCCCGCCACATCACAATGTATTAGAGATAAAATATCAAAATACTAAGTTTAGACGTAATAATCTCTAGTTTCATAATATAAGTCCTAATACCATCATGCCATCATACCTTTTATTGATTTATCTATCTATCAGCTATCTAGACTCTCTTTTATCAATTTTACATACCTTTTATAAATGAAGACAAAAATTATAATAGATATCCATTCTTAGAAACAACATTAAAAATGGAATCAATTTTCTTTTTATATATATTTTACAGGTTAAATGATTCACTCTTTTATAGGTAGCTTTAATTTTAGAGTACTCTTATAAGTCATCCAAGATAGAGAATCATTATGTAATATAATATTCAAAACCATCACACTTAGTACTAGTATAATTTTAATTTTCATATTTTATAGTTTATACAGTTAGAGTCATACTAAAAACATTAACTCTATTGAATATAAAGATACTAACTGCTAAACAATCTTTATATAGTTAATCAATAAAAAAACATAGACAATATATATGCCAAAAAATTTATATAATTATTATTTTAGGGAGAGCCCTTAGTCTAATATTATAAAAACTTTCTTTAAAAAGAAAGTGATCCAAATAAGATATCTCTCTTCAATATATAATAGTATTTAATTCTTTCTAAATATCTTAGAGATGGATCTTGTAAATATCAATAAAGGGGCCACTTTGGTTGTCACCATCCATTGAAATTCATAAATCTTTCAATTAAGGATCAACAAGTCATGACCTCTAAGGTGACATAAGATAAATAAACAATCAATCAAGATTATATATAGATACAATATATTAGAGATACAGATAATTAATAAATAAGCTTTAAGTATAATAAGCTATTTTTCATAAAAGAGCATCAAGTGCGTCATTATGAAACTTCTTTTAGGCAGAGAATATAACATGCTATTGAGTTCTAAACATGGAATTAATATAATAAAAATATAAGATGTTTGAAAATCTGTCTCCTTTGGATAGACAAACTTTCTAGGTCTAATATATCTCTTTTTTAAAGAAAATAAAGGTTAACATAACGAGGATACAAGACATTCAAAAATCTATTCTCTTTAGATAGACAAATTTTCTAAGTCTAATATGCCTCCACCTTTTATAATTTGACCTAATTAAGATCTCAATAATAATATTGTTATTATTAATACTAAAAATAATTATATAATTAAAAGATAACAGGAATGCAAATTATTTGTTAATGAACATATATATAAATAATATACAAAAGTCTAAATATAATATTACATATTTTTCTTTGGATAGAAAATATAATTTGTATAAGTACATATACATGAGCCACAAGAAATAAAATACCCTCGCATCACAATGCTTTATGCAATCTTTTTCTAGTTAAAACATATAATGATCCTCTTTGAATAGACAGTTGTATGTAATATCCAGAAAATATTTCTCTTATAATAAAAAATATGATAAACTAATATAAATAAACCACTTTGATGATCAATATTTATGTCACCCCATAAAATTATTTATATAGAAAAATAAATATCCAAATAAACATAAAATGATATACTTTAACCATATGTCTATCTCAAAAGATCAAGTTTAAAATGGAATACTTAATAACATGCACCCTGACTAATCATATATAACATAATATTGCATTTTAATTGTCTCTTTTGCCGACAATACTTATTATACAACTGTGAGGCCCAGTTCTTATTGGGCTGGATTTGGGCTGAAGTCGGCGGCCCCTGCCGACTTCAGTTCAAATTCAATTTAGCTCGGAAGTTTGGATTTTCCGGCGATAATTTCGGATGCCCGTCGACGCCGCCGGTGGTGGGGGAGGGGATAAGCGTCTTCCTCGATTATTTAGAGACCTCGGGTATCTTTGTTGATCCCGAATACCCTCTCTAACGGTGGACGCCGACGGCTCCCTTCTCGTGTCTCAGCCTCGCCGGAGTGTTCTCTTCACCGGTGGTCGCTGCGATCGGAGGTCATCTCACCGGTAAGTTCTTCTTTCTCGTCTTTCTTTTCTCTGGAAGGGTACATTGGTGTGGGGGTGTTTCGCCGGGGAGAAGGGAAGAATCCGGCCGAGTCCTTCTTTTTCGTTGTATTCGTGGAGGTTTTGGCCGGCGATTGTTGGCCGCCGCCAGTCTCTTCTCCTCCTTCCGGCGACCCTTTCTAGACGGTCGACCACTGGGATCGCCTCCGTTCCATCGCTCGTTGGGGGGGGGGAGGAAGTTGATCAGCCTGTTAATAGAGAAAGAGGTCTCTGTTAACAGGGAAGGGGATTTATCCCCTGTGCTTCCCGGCAGGTGATCGGGCGGCCACTGTCGGACCGCCGGTCTCTTTCCTTCCCTCCGGTGACATTTCCGGTCGGTCGGTCGGGAGGATCGCCGTCGGTTCTCTCCGGTTCTCCTCGTGAACCAGGTCCAGGCACTGTGGCCTGGACGTGCGGGCTGGGTTCAGTTGAGCCGGGTCCTGCTAGGCCGGGTCCATTTCTTGGTTGGGCCGGTCCAATAAAAACCCCATTAGAAAAATAAATAAATAAATAAATAATAATTATTATTATATTAATAATATTAAATAAAAGGGAAGAAGGGGAAAAGATCTGTTGGACAAGGTTGTTTCAGAAAAATTTAGTTTTTATTTTCTTTTAATTTGTGATTCAGGATCATCGTTGACTTTAGAAGACCCGGATTAGTGTTGGACTGTTCTAGTTGGTGGATACTCCTCGATAAGTTATCTTGACCTCTGATATGTATGCCAATATATATATTTTATAACTTAGTAGATATATGTAATATATCTGCATTTGATTTCATTGGATTGCATGCATCATGTTGGTGTGGGTGCTGTGTTGGTGTGAGTACATTGTGTTGGTGTGGGTACATTGTGGGATTGCTTTGGATTGCGTGCATCGTGGTGATATGGATGCATTGTGTTGGTGTGAGTGCATTGTGACGGTGTGAGTGCTCTCTAGTCTGACTATGATCATATGAGAACCTAGTCTCCTTTTGGGCCTCCAGCAGGGCTATTGCTGGCACATTACCGTTGAGCGGTATGTGACACAGGAGCTAGTTGCCTTATTTTAGCCATGCGTGGCAGGAACATGCAGAGGATGCATGTTTCTCGTGTGATGCTAGAGCTAGTTTTCCTTTTGGGCCTCCAGCAGGGCTATTGCTGGCACATGACTGTTGAGCGGTATGTGACCCAGGATCTAGACTCTTTTGAGGCGAGCCATGGGCCGATCTTGGCCATAGTCTGAGGGACTATGAGAGTTAAGTAAATGGTTGGCCATCCATAGTCGTGTCTGTGTTGGTTGCATTTGAGTGTTAATACTTGCATCATGTTGTTGGTTATTTTATTATATTGCTGGACATCTTGTTGCATGATGTATTATGCTTGTTGTTATTAGATGCATATTGGTGTATGTATATTGAAGGTGTTGATAACTTACTGAGCCTATGTAGCTCACCCCTGTTTTCCTATATTTTTGTTTCAGATATCGAAGATCATTTGGGCTTTGGGACCGGTCAGTGAGGAGCTAGGTTTTAGGTGTTAATCCCTGAGTTTATATTTTATCTGTATTTTATTTTCTGTTAATCTTTATGGAAAGTTGTTCCTTACTATTGTTTGGTTGTAGATTTGAAAGTTAGGCCTGGCATGATCTCTGGAAGATATCTAGGATTGTGCAGCTGGTGACGTAGCCGATCCTTGATCTGGATTCGGGGCGTGACAGAGTGGTATCAGAGCAAAGGTTTAAGATTAAGATGTCATAGTTAGTGAGAGGGGTATAATTAGGGTATTGAAAGATATTTGATGATTTGAAAATTTATATCAGAGTGTGCGGCGGAAGTGTGGTAGACTAAAGATATTAGATTTAATTTAAAGTGTGTATGATGAAAAAAGAGATGCTCTTATTGGAATTATTGAATTTGGATAGAATGGTACTTGTAAGTATTGAATCATATAAGTTTTGGATTGTGCATCTTTGGGTTTAGAAGACTTAAATTTCGAGGACGAAAATTTTTTTTTTTAGGTGGGGAGAATGTGAGGCCCAGTTCTTATTGGGCTGAAGTCGGCGGCCCCTACTGACTTCAGTTCAAATTCAATTTAGCTCGGAAGTTTGGATTTTCCGGCGATAATTTCAGATGCCCGTCGACGCCGCCGGTGGTGGGGGAGGGGATAAGCGTCTTCCTTGATTATTTAGAGACGTCGGGTATCTTTGTTGATCCCGAATACCCTCTCTAACGGTGGACGCCGACGGCTCCCTTCTCGTGTCTCAGCCTCACCGGAGTGTTCTCTTCACCGGTGGTCACTGCGATCGGAGGTCATCTCGCCGGTAAGTTCTTCTTTCTCGTCTTTCTTTTCTCTGGAAGGGTACATTGGTGTGGGGGTGTTTCGCCGGGGAGAAGGGAAGAATCCAGTCGATTCCTTCTTTTTCGTTGTATTCGTGGAGGTTTTGGCCGGCGATTGTTGGCCGCTGCCAGTCTCTTCTCCTCCTTCCGGCGACCCTTTCCGGATGGTCGACCACTGGGATCGCCTCCGTTCCATCGCTCGTTGGGGGGGGGGGGAGGAAGTTGATCGGCCTGTTAACAGAGAAAGAGGTCTCTGTTAACAGGGAAGGGGATTTATCCCTTGTGCTTCCCGGCGGGTGATCGGGCGGCCACTGTCGGACCGCCGGTCTCTTTCCTTCCCTCCGGCGACATTTCCGGTCGGTCGGTCGGAAGGATCGCCGTCGGTTCTCTCCGGTTCTCCTCGTGAACCAGGTCCAGGCACTGTGGCCTGGACGTGCGGGCTGGGTTCGGTTGAGCCGGGTCCTGCTAGGCCGGTCCATTTCTTGGTTGGGCCGGTCCAGTAAAAACCCCATTGGAAAAATAAATAAATAAATTATTATTATTATTATATTAATAATATTAAATAAAGGAAAGAAGGGGAAAAGATCTGTTGGACAAGGTTGTTTCAGGAAAATTTAGTTTTTATTTTCTTTTAATTTGTGATTCAGGATCATCGTTGACTTTAGAAGACCCGGATTAGTGTTGGACTGTTCTAGTTGGTGGATACTCCTCGGTAAGTTATCTTGACCTCTGATATGTATGCCAATATATATATATTTATAACTTAGTAGATATATGTAATATATCTGTATTTGATTTCATTGGATTGCATGCATCATGTTGGTGTGGGTGCTATGATGGTGTGAGTACATTGTGTTGGTGTGGGTACATTGTGGGATTGCTTTGGATTGCGTGCATCGTGGTGATGTGGATGCATTGTGTTGGTGTCAGTGCATTGTGACGGTGTGAGTGCTCTCTAGTCTGACTATGATCATATGAGAACCTAGTCTCCTTTTGGGCCTCCAGCAGGGCTATTGCTGGCACATGACCGTTGAGCGGTATGTGACACAGGAGCTAGTTGCCTTATTTTAGCCATGCGTGGCAGGCACATGCAGAGGATGCATGTTTCTCGTGTGATACTCAGAGCTAATTTTCCTTTTGGGCCTCCAGCAGGGCTATTGCTGGCACATGATTGTTGAGCGGTATGTGACACAGGATCTAGACTCTTTCGGGGCGAGCCATGGGCCGATCTTGGCCATAGTCTGAGGGACTATGAGAGTTAAGTAAATGGTTGGCCATCCATAGTCGTGTCTGTGTTAGTTGCATTTGAGTGTTAATACTTGCATCATGTTGTTGGTTATTATTATTATATTGCTGGACATCTTGTTGCATGATGTATTATGCTTGTTGTTATTAGATGCATATTGGTATATGTATATTGAAGGTGTTGATAACTTACTGAGCTTATGTAGCTCACCCCTATTTTCCTATATTTTTGTTTCAGATATCGAAGATCATTTGGGCTTTGGGACCGGTCAGTGAGGAGCTAGGTTTTAGGTGTTAATCCCTGAGTTTATATTTTATCTGTATTTTATTTTCTGTTAATCTTTATGGAAAGTTGTTCCTTACTATTGTTTGGTTGTAGATTTGAAAGTTAGGCCTGGCATGATCTCTAGAAGATATCTAGGATTGTGCGGCTGGTCACGTAGCCGATCCTTGATCTGGATTCGGGGTGTGACAGACTATAAAATATGTTTGGACAAAAATTATAGCATATAATAAGTGTTAAAACCAATTACAGTCATTTTTGGATCAACTATAACAAATACACCTTTACGCAATTCTAAAATATAATGAAAGATAAAATTATTAGTTCTCAATAACTTAGCTACTAAAGATCTATAGAGTGCTTCTAGTTCTTTGAGGCTATACGAAAATATACTTGAACAATATAATAATAAGTGAAATTATATATAAATAATTTATATATTTTATTGAATATGAATAACTTAATCAAAAGGTTTTTCAAACTATTACGAGTCTAATAGTCTAAAAATCACTCAAATCGGATGAAAAATAAGCAAGAAATAGAGATTTTATCAAAAACTCAATAATATATAACTAAACTATAAATAACATATACTATAGAAGCCTTTTTGTAAAATAGTAGTTTTAAAATAAAATCAAATTTGACAAGGATCTAAATATATTTTTATATATAATTTAGAACTGATAGGGGCTAAATTTGGAACTTGGTAGGGGCTAAATTATAAAAGTTTCCTTAGCCCAATTGAAACTAACCCAATGTGATTGGATTAAGCCAACTTACTAATTAGATTTATTAATTAACGAATCTAGGTTTTAAATAGGTTGAAACCTGAACCCAAATACAAAACCTACTAATCCATTAAACTAATCTTCTTTCTCCCTCCCATTCTTCTTCTTTTTCACGATCAACGCCCAAAATCCTCCATGGCCGATGAGCCTTACACTTGCCGACAAGCCATTGGCCAATTCGAACCTCCGACAGTTGTCTCCTGGCTATCGGTGCCTATTACCGGCCACATAATGGCTAGGAGCCATCGAAAAGGAGAAGTTCTTCTCATGCAGTGAAGGAGCCAAAACGTTGCTCCCATCGTCACCATGCCAAGTGGCTGTGCATAGAGATGGCAATGGATCGGGTTCGGACCGGATGCATAACTATCCAAATCCAAATTTAAATACTCAATAAACTTTCCAAACCTGGTCCAAACACTATCGAAATTGAATTTTTTTATCCAAACCTATCTCAATTGGGTATCGGATAATATGGATTTACCTGACCCAAATCCAATTGAGTCATATTAAATATTTTTTTTTATTTTTATCAACTTTAAAATAATCTACCATTTTATAAATCATACATTTATTAAACAAATAAAATTTAACTATATTTTTAGTTCAACACCGATCTGAGAGGAGGAGGAGCCATCGAAGAAAAAGAGGAGAGCTAGAGATTAATCAGGGATTACCAATTATAAATTATAATTTATAATTCTCTTATTTATGAAAGATAATGATTAGGATAAAGGATTTAAATATTTTAAAATTTAATAACTAATAATTAATAATTAATATAATATATTTTATATAATATATATTAATAATATATATAATTAATTATTAAAATAATTTGGGTCGGGTTCAGGTCGAGTATACATCTATCCGGTCCTAATCCAAATTTAAAATTAAGCATTCGGGTTTTATCCAAATTCGATCCAAATTTAATCAAATATTGACTACTCAGCCCAGTTAAATTGGACCGAGACAAGTACTCATAAATTTAGATTTTGTCACCATCCTTGGGCATGCACCTCCCACATCGACGTCGTCGCCTCAAAAATCCCATCCTCTGCCTGCACCACAGCAAACCACGCCGCTACCAGATCTGCCAGGTACAGGTGCAAGAGCCCCCTTTCCCATCGTTAGTCATGCTACTAGCCACTGCTGCTCTCGGTGGGAAAATCATCGGGTCTAAGAGAGGAGGACTGGTCGGCAGCCATGGGAGTTCTATCCAGCCAACGTAAATATGTCCACGTAGATCGTCACGGGCTTTTCCACCAGCCTGTGCAATGGATCTGAGGGGGGCACAGCGATGGAAACCGTTGGCCTCCTTTTTTCTTTTTTCTTTTTTTTTTTTCTCTTTTTTTTTTTTTTTCCAAATATCGCAAGCAGGAGAGGAAGGAAGACTTTTGACCAACGTCGCCGCCCTCCAAATCGTTGCACCCGTCTCTCGAACGGTCATCATGCACTAGGCAGGCCGCTTTAGGCGACGGATGGGAGGAAGAAGGTAAAAGAATGATTTCTTTCACAAATCCTCGGCAACACACCATGCCATCACCGCCGGGTTAAAAGAATTCTCTGTCAAGAGAAGGCCAACGTGACAACAATCCATCCCAGAGGATGGCTAGATGGAAGAGGAAAATTGAAAATATAAATTAAAAATTAAAAAAATTAGATTATGCATAACCATTTCTAATATCATATGTAAGTAATTTTATAATTTCAGGATCCTATGCATGATTGATAGAATACTAAAATAACAAATGGATCTGAACAAATAACAGATCTAGAAATCTCAAACAAATCAAGAAAAAATAAGAATTTTAGATTTGGAATACATACATGTGCTCGCCATTAATTTTCAAACATGCAATTATAAATGCTCACGTGAATATAAAAAATCAAGTCCTTCTTTCCAGCATCTTCTCCATAAGCAGCTATTTGATGGGACACACTATGAGAACTAATCTCATGAAAAATATATTGAAAAGTGGAGATGGGATCTAGCCTATTTATAAATAAATTCTAACATACCTTCGAATTATGGATCAAGTTAGACCAAGGTCTACACTATACCGTCTCAACCATATCAACCAACATAAAGTACTCAAAGTCAAAACATAAAGATGATACATAATATTGGACTATACACCTGTCCATCAATATGAATCATGTAATCGACACATTTTTAACAGAATAAAATAAGTAAAAAATAATAATTCATAATTAGAAAAAATATTTACACTTACAACTCTTGCACTATGTAATATTTTATAGAAATGCATGTTTCTTTTAAATCAAACAGGTTTTCCTGTGTTTCATGAACAAATATTGTTCCCTATCATAACACAAAGATGGGTAATTTATGCTGAGTTTTTTTGTCTGCACGGCTATCTCCTGGATCAGATATTTTTTTTCTTCTTTTGGATCTCAACTTTACACTGTAGAGGAACACATATACTTCACTGTTCTATCACAGAGATGGGTGCTTTAAGCTACCGTTCTCTGTTTGCACATCCATCTACAGCAATTGGTACAGTTATGCTAACGGAGTCTTACTATTGTAACTAAACAGTTATCCTTTTCCTGTTAACATATTTCATTCTCCTTTACCAAAAAAAAAAAAAAAAAAACAAAAGAAAAAGAAAAGTAGAGATATAAAATATAACCCTTTTTTTATTTAATTTTAAATAAAGTTCTACGAGAAAGTACGTGGTAGCTGAGACCAATATGGGAGCGGATCCATTTTCTTATTCGTTTATTCCAATATTCAGCAATTTATTAAACGAGCATTAGAAGTGGAGAATAACTCCTCCGAAGCCAAGGTCAAGGAATGCTGCATAAAGCAACCGCATACATATTTGAAAGCGATCAAGATGGGCACCCTTTTCCTCCCCCCCCCCCCCCCCACCCCCTCCTTCTTTTTTTTTTCCTTTTGACAATGAGAATATATTGGTGGACCAAAATATTTATGCTTCTGTCTAGCTACAGTTAAGTCCCAACTTGAATGCGCATGGATAGTGTTGCCACCAAGATCGTCATGGTCCGTAGCTGCTATCGGTGCCGGAGTATGCTCCTCTCGCTGCCTGGCGGTCTTCTGATCCCGGACATGCAAAACAGGAGTTAGTGACCCGGACTGGAGTTTCCGGCGATGGCACACGGACGGTCAAGTCAGTGACGATCTAGTGAAACAAATCCTCCTAGTCGAGCCCCTCTTGATAGACTCCACACGAGGAGGAGTGTGTTGTGTGGGAGTAGGAAGCAAGTGCGTCGGGAGAAGTGTGGCCTGGTTAGAGGGAGTCTCTGTATGGCCCTTCCGCCCGACCTTGCTTGAGGAAACTGGTGGTGCCGTGCTCCTCTTCTTGGTGGAGCTTGCACTTGTGTTTCAATGGTATGGCTTGTGCCTTGCTTGTGCTGTTGTTCGTTTTAGTGGAAAAAGTGTTGCTCGAGGGTGTTACCTCCAAGTTTTTTGTGAACTAGGTTACCGTTGGGCATCCGTCTTGGGATCTCCACCGGGCTATTAGGCACGTGCGGCGGTGTCCCAAAGAGCCTTTCCTGATTTATGATAAGGAGAGCGGTCATGTGCTCTGACACTCCTCTTGGTCGCCTCATTCCGGGAAACCTGGCAGTACCTCGATCGGTGGGCCGCCATCCCTAGGACTCGAATCTCCTAGTTGGCTTCCTCTCTTGGGTGGTACAGGTGGTTGGTGAGGAGCGTGGTGTCTCGATCAGTGTGCTTCTCTTCTTTCTAATGTAACCGACAGCTGCAGATGGTCAGTTCGGTCTGACAGGTGCTCCAGTATAGTCCTTGGTCGGCTTGCCGGTGTCCTGGGATGGCGGTGCCAACGTCCGAGCTAGGGATGAGCTGGAATGGCAGAGCTCGCTCCAACCTAGACGCCCCGAGCTTGCAGGGTCGTCTCGGTGGAGGAGGACGGAGTGCAGGCCCGGTCCAGAGGGCTCGCGCTCGGAGAGGCTCCATGTGGTGGAGGAGTGCTGAGCTCGACTCCGATCACAGGGCTCAACCTCTGAGGGTCTCACTCTAGAGGGCAGAGTGCGGGCCCGGTCCAGAGGGCTCGCGCTCGGAGAGGCTCCACGTGGCGGAGGAGTGCTGAGCTCGACTCTGACCACAGGGCTCAACCTCCGAGGGTCTCGCTATGGAGGGCGGAGTGCGGGCCCGGTCCAGAGGGCTCATACTCAGAGAGGCTCCACGTGGCAGAAGAGTGCTGAGCTCGACTTCAACCGCAGGGCTCAACCTCCGAGGGTCTCGCTCTGGAGGGCAGAGTGCAGCTCCGGCCTAGGCGTCCCGAGCTTGCGGGTCCGACCTGGCGTAGGACGGAGCTCGGCTCGCTGTCTCGTGGGAGCTCAGCTCAGCTCGGCAGAGGAGTCCAGGCAGGAGAATTGACACGACGTCCGACACGGCGTCTTCCTTCGGCATGGTGCCTGTCAGCTTCCACCATGTCAGCGATCCCGTCACATCAGATAGTATTATTTTTTGGGGTCCAACAAACTTTTTCCTCGACTATTTTGATAAACTCAAGGTTTGCACCTGGTCCAAATATTTTAAGCTAGCTAGAGAGTGCTAGTGGACTTTTTTTCTATTTTATCACTGGTGAGTGGTGTAGTTGGTTGTGAGACTTTTCTCACAACCAGCTGGCAGGGGTTCGAGTCTTGGTTTCGACATATTTCGACGAGAAAGTCCGGGGGTAAAATAAAAAATAGAAAAATAGTCCGAGAATAAAATCAAAAAAGAGAAAAAATAATAAAATAATCCTGGAGCCCCTGTTGGCTGGTGGTAGTGAAAAAGTTAGGGATATATATAATAAATCTCGTTCACTCGGCTGACACGAGTGGTAGTCAGGTTGACGTACTCACCTTCAGGTGGGGAACGGCTGCGAAAAATTAATATGCGCCATGTATCAAACATTCCCTGGCTGGGATTGGGGGACCGTTTGGGGATGGCCACGCCCGGGATCTAACTCCTTCCTCTTTTTTTGCTTTACCAAAAAAAAAAAAAAAAAAAAAAAGAGAGAGCGCAAGTGTACTGGCGACCGGATATGAATGCATCTTTAAACCATTGTAATCTAGGCCCATGGTTTGGGTGTTTGGATCCCAAATCCATACATGGTTTGGGCTCGGGCCCAATTTGCAGGCTAAGGGCCAATAAGGACTGGACTGTGATCATGTTGAATTCGTCCAAAGTTGACCCGTCTGGACACTTTCGGGCCCATTTGTTGACTTCAGCGTTAGGGATCGGTACATAGCAAAGCCTTGGCGGTTTTCACGTGTAAACTTGCAGGTGACTTCGGCTTTCTCGGCTGGCGTGGGTAAAATTCATAGGTTAGTGCACCATTTAAGACCGGTTGCCTCCTCCCTAAGGCTGCAAATGTTGAGTTGACCCGTAATCCAATCCAACTCTTCTTTGAGATCCGATCAAATCTATTTTTATGGACCCGTGGATCCAGGTCAGATCCAAAAATTAGATCTATTTTATTTTCCGAGTCTGGTATGGATTTACTGACTTTGAACCCAACCCAACCCGACTCGAATATACTAATACTGTTATGATCGTATCTATTTGGACCTTTAAATTATAATTCAAAATTTATATAAAACTTTTTTTTAACATAGAAATAGAGTTATAATTATATTTATATCTTAATTTATTTTAAAAATAATATTATTTGTTATCTATTTTATAGTTAATAATAGTTGGCTATGTAATAATTGAAATATGGCTATCTATATTTTATCTAGATCACATATAGATCTAGTTTTTTAAAATTAAAACTGGATTATTTATTGATCCGATACAATCCGAATGATTTATTGGATTAAAAATTTTAATAGTGAACCCAATCCAACTCGATCCGATTTTCTAGTAGATTAGGTCTAGATCTAATTAGGACCTGATCAAAAATCAGGATGGATCGGGATTACTCATGATCCGATCCAATTCGACCTATTTGCACCCTTACTTCTCCCGGAGGAGTAATAAGGGTTGGACTTCAAAAAGCCTGTTTGCAAACTTGGCTTTTCACCATTTGATTACATTGAAATTATTATTAATCCCAATCACAATACAATCTAATGCTAAATAACCGTATTCACGTATATGTACTCACTATAGCTGGACCCATACTTGAAAGGAAAGGAATTATTAGAAAGTAATAATTCCACAAGAGTTAAAAATAAATGGAAGATTGTATGATATGCTTCCATAGATCAATATTTGAATATTGTTGATATTTTCAAATAATTGGCCCTTAATGTTGTTACCATTTCCGGTTATAATTGAAATAACAACTACTATTTATCCAATTCAAACAAAATTCATTTTATTTGGCAATAAGTTGATGATGTTTATAGTTATAGTAGCTGTTATTGGATATAATGGTGGAAAAAATAATAGCACTGCTTCCATGGCTGAACCCATGCTTGAAAGGAAAGGAATTCTTAGAAAGTAATAATTTCACAAGAGTTGAAAATAAATGAAAGGTTGTCTGACATGCTTACTTTGATTGATATTTGAATAATGTTGATATTTTCAAATAATTGTCCCTTAATGTTATTACTATTTCCGGTTGTAATTGAAATAACAACCGTTAATTGTCCAATTCAATCTAAATTTATTTTATTTGACACTAAATTATTGATATTTATAGTTATAGCAGCCATTATTAAATATAATTGTGAAAAAATAATAGCACTGCCTCCATGGCTGAACCCATTCTTGAAAGGAAAGGAATTATTAAAAAGTAATAATTTCATAAAAGTTAAAAATAATGGAAGATTGTATGATATGCTTGCATAGATCAATATTTAAATATTGTTGATATTTTCAAATAATGGGCCCTTAATGTTATTACTATTTCTAGCTATAATTGAAATAACAACTACTATTTGCCCAATTCAATCAAAATTCAATTTATTTGGCTTTTTTTTTTTTTTTCTTGATGAATCGATGTATTCATTGCACAGAACGAGGATGAATACAATCTAAAAAGTTAGCCAAAATGAAATCCCAAAGCTGTACAGGGGCAGAATGCCAATCCGACCAAAGTACAAAATCCGAATGATGAGCCATAAAGGATGTCACCCAGTCTGCATCTGAGTTGCTCTCCCGGTAAATATGCCTAATGAACATATAAGAGCAACCCTGCAGCAAGAACCTGATGTCACAGACGATGGGATGAGCTACCGAGGCTGACAAGGAGTGTGTAATCCAGGATATAACCGTGGCAGAGTCATCCTCAATGATCAATCGATCAAGGTAAAGAACCTGCTGGGCATACCTAATCCCAGTCCATGCCGCGTATAACTCAGCAGCAGGAACCGAGGAGTCCAGAAGGGAAACACCACCGGCAGCCAGCAATCCCCGGGGATGACGAGGAGTGCGTAATCCAAGGCGGAAGTCCCAAATAACAAAGCCTGCTCCTCCTAACCTGCGACGAAGTTTCCCGTCGAAGCTAACAGTGATGAAAAGCGGAGGGGGTTCCTAGATAATGAAAACCCTCCGAGATGCTCGACGAGCGAAAGAACCCCAGGTCTCTGAAGATCTTACCGTCAACCTCCATAACTCAACGGCAGCACTCCTGGCTCTCTCAACCACTATCCTTGGAAAACTCCTTGCGCAAGCAAAAATACGCTCATTTATGGATATCCAAATATGATAAGCCAGGTAAGCAGTAAAGGAAACCTGAATAGTAGAAGTCCTCCTAAGTAGAGAATAAAAGGAGTCGACTATGTGATCCGCCTAAGAAGATAGGTCGTGAAAGCCCGTAAATCTCCAAATCATCATAGCATGACTACACAAAAAAATGGCATGCAACCGTGACTCTCCCGGAATCCGATAAAAAGGACAGTCAGAAGTGATGTAAATGCCTCTAGATATAAAAAACTCGCGAGTAGGGAGCCGATGCCAGGCGAGTTTCCAAATAAAAAATGAGACCCTGGGGTGAACCGGTAAAGTCCAGATCCAATAATAGCTCTGAGACATATCAGGCTCCGGGAAGGGACGTCCGATAAGATCCGAGATTGGCACACGGGAGGATGTCGTATGATGCCAAACTCTGGTGTCCAAGCACGGGTGGACTGGCAGGGCGATTGATGGGGACATTGAGCCAGTTCAGACCCAGCAGCCAGCCCAGATCTCGATGCCAGCCCAGTACGGATCTTAATGTTTTTTTTTTTTTTTTATTTTATTATGGGTGTACGTGGGATTTGGGATATCTCCAAATCGGAGATTAGTTTTTATTTAGAGTTATCGGAATCTCTTATAGTTCCGATTATTTTGAGATTATTTAGGGATTTAGCTTTAGCGATAGTTTCTTGTTTTAGGTTTATTTAAGATCATATTCTTGATAAAAAAAAGGAGGTGATGAAAATATTTTGAGAAAAAGAAATCAGGGTGTGTCCCGATTTTCTTCCCCCTCCTTCTCTTCCTCCATTCCCGATTCTCTTTCCCATATTCTTCTTCTTCCCCTTTTCTCTCTCTCTGAGTTCTTCTTCTCCTTGGACTTTCTTCCTCCTCCCCCTTCCTCTCTGTTACTTGTTCCTCCTCCCAGTCTGAGAATCAAACTCCTCTTAACAAGCAACCAAAGCCTTCAAATCTCCGCCTGTGACAAGAACCGTCGATCAACGCCGTTGGATGCCCTTCCTCCACCGGATTTGCTGCCAACTGGAACCACCCCAACCCTAGGTCAATCTCGTGACCATTCCCACTGCTCCGGTCATCCATCTCTCGTCTCAACTCGCAAACACTTGCAACCGATTAAACCAATCCCATCTTCCCACCATCTGGTCACCAACCTCGCCGGAGGTCAACCATCCAAACATCGAGCCGCCCGTTGTCGCCTCCGAATCCGTCACCTCCCTCCCATCCGGAGTGGCCCATGATCGAGCCGGTAACAACCACCGCACAGATCTCTCAGATCCGCCCGATCAGATCCGGCAACCGCCCGATCAGATCCGGCAACCGTCCGCATCGCCAGTGACCGTCGTCGCAGGACTGCAGTCGATCCGAGCAGCAGAACCACCAATCGGAAGCCATCACCGCCGCAAGACCGCCATCCACCGCCCCGGCGCTCCACGGTCGGAAACCCTGCAGCCGTGCCCTCCACTGCCGAAGTCCCTGCCATCGTGTCCTCCACAGTCGCCGTCCGCCACCGAGACCACCGCCGTCACAGCCCAGCCCCGTCACCGGCAACATCCCGCCGGATCTCCCCTCCGCCCGGTCCCCTGTTCCTCTTTGGAGAAGAACAGCTCCAGCGCACGAACGTGAAAGCATTCACGTTCTGCGCTGCCGACTTCTACAGCGCACGATTTTTTCCCCTGCCCGATTTTCAGAAGCCACACGGATCCTAAAGCTACCCGAATTTTAAAGCTGCACAGATATCAGAGTGTTGGATTTTTTTTGGGATTAATTTGTTTATTTATTTTGATCTGGAATTGGTACATTGCTTGTTTTGGTGATTCAGGTCCAACGGCTTCTGATCCACCTCGCTCGTAAATTACTGGTCTGGATTTTGGACGATCTCAGGACGATCTCCCTCTTCCAAATTTCGTGAGATTTCGTGTTTTTTGGGTGAGATCCATTTTGATAACCTGACCCAATTGATTGCTGGTTATTTTTATTTAATTAGATTTAATTTAATTAAATTAGACACCCTAATCTAGAGATCGTTTCTTAACGATCAACGGTCCGACACCGTTCTTAATATCAGAGTGTACGGTCCCGCATCAAATGTGGCATCAAATGGTGTGTCCCGACTCCCTTCCCCCTCCTTTCTTTCTCATGAATATTCTTTCTCTCCGGTGCTTCTTTTTCCTGGATTCTCTTATTCTCTCCATCTCTTCTCTCTTCTGGTATTTCTTCTTCCTCTCTCTGGATTTTTCCCCAGGATCTCTTTTCTATTTCCTTCTCCTTCGAACTTGAGAACCATCAATCTTTCGGACCCCTGTGAAATCTCTCACACCACCAACACTGCCGCCATCTCCTCCACTCCCAACCGATCAACCACTAACGTCATCGTTGGCCACCACCGACCAAGCCGGTAACGACCACCGCACAGATCTCTCCGATCCGCCCGATCGGATCTGGCAACCGCAAGACTGCCATCCATCGCCCGGCCGTCCGTGTCTCCTCCCTGCTCCCTGAAGTCACCGACCGGGAATCTCCCTCCGCCCAATGGACGGCGAACCATGCGGCCCTCCCGCCTCAGATCAATGCCGGAACCCTCCTACCGCACCTTCCCCACCGACCAGACGTCTGACCGAGTGCCCTGTTCCGTCGATCTGGACGCTCCCCGCCGAGCCACCAAGCACCTCCCGTCTTCACCAGAACAAGTCGTCGCCGCCCTGCCGGACCAGCTCCGCCCCTCGCCGACGCTGGCGAGGCCTCCTCGCGTGCCCCCCTTTCCGTACGATCGTGAACGCAGAGATGGCGTTCGGAGCCGAGTTCCCCTCCTGCACGGTCCTCGGAGCAAAGCCGGCCACAAATGCCGACTTTAGTGTAAAATCGTGAGGAAAAAAAAAAGAAACCGTGAGAAAAAAAAAAAAGAAACCGTGGAAAAAAAAAGAAAAAAAAATATGGGTTTGTTAGTACTAAAAAAAGAGAAAAAATATGAAAAAAAAGAGTTTTATTTGAATTAGAAAAAAAAATAATTTGGTTTGGTTTAGCCTAGTCTAGGATCATTTCCTAGCGACCAATGATCCGATCTCCTTGGAATAAAATTCTCCTTGGAATAAAATTGATCTGGGTCCCGCATCAGTTTTCTTGTGTAATAACTTCCTGTATTTCTTTTTCATAATGAAGATTTGATTCTATGCGGTCGTGAAAAAAAAAAAAAAAATACATTAAGATCCGTACTGGGCTGGCATCGAGATCTGGGCTCGCTGCTGGGTCTGAACTGGCTCAATGTCCCCATCAGCGATGGAAAGAACCTTGAAGCCAAGAATATCCCCGAAGATGGATAGAACTGCATCCCGATCCCAGGTGGCCTGACCAGACAGCAAAAGCTGAGCAATAGTAATGGAGGGAGGCATAAGCACTGAGATAAAAGTGGGCCACCGAATCAAAGGAATGTCCGATATCCAGGGATCATGCAGAAATCTGATCGATCGGCCATCCCCAATCATCCAGGATGGATGAGGGATAATGAGCGGCGCCCTAAATAGCATCTCACGCCAAAGAACCGATGACCTCCTAGGAGGAGGAGGGGGGTCACCGGGATCCATCGGGATGTCTCCATATTTGGCCCTCATAAAAGAAGACCACATACTGTCTGGACATAAAAAAAACCTGGCAGCATGTCTAGACATAAAAGCCTCTCTCCTATCTATGAGAGAGGGAATACCCAAGCCTCCAATCTGAGTCGGTGGGCAAACTATCTCCCATCTCATCAGATGAATTCTCCTGCGAGCAGAAGATGAATCCCATAGAAAAGAATGAATCATCTGCTCGATCTTGATAATAACACACTTGGCGATAAAAGCATTATAGAGCATATAAATAGGGAGAGAGGCAAGAACCGAACGAATGAGAGTAAGCCTGCCCATTGTCAAAAGAGATCTAGCCTGCCATCCAGCAATCCTATCCATCATAGCCGCCAATAACGGAGCACACTCATTTCTGGACAGCCTAGTTCCAGAAATGGGAATACCCAAATAGTGGAGGGGACCCTGGCGCTCCTGAATTCCCAGTATATGAAAGATCCTGCCATGGAGAGTAGAAGATGTTTTTGGACTAAAATAAACTCCAGATTTATGGAAGTTCACCCTCTGGCCAGAAGCATAACAGTAGTGCTAGACAACTCTCTTGAATTTCTTGGCATTAGTCAGGGATACCTGACCAAGAAGTAAACAATCATTCGCAAATAGGAGATGCAAGATCGACGGTGCACCCGGCACAAGGATATAAGGATAGATATCCGAAACCTGCACAGCCTCCGAAAGTGATCTGGAAAGGAAGTCAGCACAAATGATAAATAAATAAGGGGAGAAGGGACAACCTTGCCGAAGACCATGAGTGGATTGAAAGAAATCCATAGGAGAGCCGTTGAGCAAAATAGAAAAGGATGGAGCAGTAATGTATGCCATAATTTTAGAGATCCAAACATGGTGAAAACCAAAGTCCTCCATTGCCTTAAAGAGGAAGGTCCAATCAATACAGTCATATGCCCTCTCAATATCCAGCTTTATAGCCATTAGACTGTGTCGCTGAGATGCTCGGTGAAGATCGTGCATAAATTCCTGAGCAATAAGAATATTATTAGAAATATTGTGACCCCCAATAAATGCACCCTGCTCCGGGCTAATCAGCTGACGGAGAACAATTTTCATCCTGTTTGCCAATAACTTGGCGCAAACTTTATAAAGAGTATTACAAAGGCTGATTGACCGAAAACGAGATGGCTGGGATGGATCAGCATGCTTGCTAACAAGGGTAAGTTTGCTTCCAGTAGAAGGCATAATAGTATTGCTTCCAGTTAGAAGGCATAATAGCAGTATTAAAGAAAAGTTGAATAGCAGCAACCATATCGACCCGAAGAATATCCCAGAAGGCCCGGAAGAAAAATGAGGGAAGCCATCAGGGCCCGGAGCTTTATCCTCTGCTAGGGACAAGAGTGATGATTTTACTTCCTCCTCAAGTACCTGAGTCAGAGGTAACGAATTCTGGATAGCAGAAACTGAAGTCTGGGGAGGAAAGGAAGAAATAGAAGAAGAGATAGTAGAAGGAATAGTCCACCTGGCAGCAAAATAATGGAGCAATTCTCTTCTAATATCAGCTTCATCCTCGATCCAGCCGGCCTGATCAGAG
The DNA here is from genome assembly GCA_021397845.1 of Areca catechu. Classification (NCBI taxonomy): domain Eukaryota; kingdom Viridiplantae; phylum Streptophyta; class Magnoliopsida; order Arecales; family Arecaceae; genus Areca; species Areca catechu. The sequence continues at coordinate 118,021,422 of CM038038.1, forward strand.
TATAGAGCATGGATCTTATTAGTATGTCTCCTGATGATAGTGGCATGATAGAAATACCAGGTGTTCCTGTCCCCCTCTTGCAGCCATTGAACCCTTGATTTTTTTTTTAAAGAGTACCTCCTGTTTCTGTAATAGGGAATGATGATGAGCAAGGAGACTCCGCAGGGCTTCCAAGTCTGCATCCGATAATAATCCATCAGTATCATCCTTGACTTGCAAAGAAAGAATAGAGGCTTCTACATATTTGAGATGGTTCACTAGATTGCCCACCTCCACCCTGTTCCACCAAAGCATTCGTCTCTTAAGAAGATCCAATCTCCTGGATATCCTATAAGCAGCATCACCCCGAACTGGCATTCTCCAAACTTCCCTAGCAATATCTTTCGCCTTAGGATAATGTTGCCCAAGTGGCTTCCTAAGAGGGGGGTGAATTGGGATTAAAAAACTTTTGCAAGTATGTGCTCTTTAAAACTCTTTTGGTGTTGTGGTGCAAAATGCAATGCGAAAGTAATTAAGTAAAAGTAATAAAGCAAGAAGAACACAATCACAAACACAAAGAGATTTAGAGTGGTTCAAAGCAACCGGCTCCTACGTCCACTACCCAAGCACCACTTGGGATTTCTACTATATCCCCTAACCGGAATACAGTCAAATTATTTTACTAGGCTCACAATCCAAACCTATACACTTTGGTTTTATCGAAATTACCAAAGAAATCCAAACTCCCTTTGGTTTTAAACGGGATCACCAAAGAAAACCCAACACTTGTTTTATACCGGGATTACCAAGAACCCAACTTAGGTTTTATAAGGTTCACCTAAAAACCTTCAACCTTCTCTTAAGTCACAGCCCCTTGCTATTCTTAGAGAGTAAACAAAGATAAAGAAATGATAAACAAGCAACTACAACAAACCAAGTTTGTTTAGGTGTTGCCGATGTAGATCAAGATGAAGTCAAGCCTTGAATGCTCTTTATTGCTCTTCAAGCTGCTTCTTCCCTTCTTCAATGAGTGGATTCAATGATGGCGTAGAGTTGGTGAAGCTTTGAATCCAACTTGAATGCTCTTTGAGGTAGATAGTTGAATGACTTGAAAGCTCTTTGATTTCTCAAGATAATTTCTCAATAAATGTTCTAATCTCTCTTTAATCCTTCAAAAACCATCCCTTTTATAGTTTTCTAAGAGATATAGCCATTATAGGGCCTTGGGATTAGTGAAATAGCTGTTGGAGATGAAATGGAATTCAAATTTCAACTTCAGCAACTAGTCGTTGGAGTGCAGAAAACGGCTCCACGAGTCGGCTTGAGGTCCAAGAGTCGGCTCAAAGTCTCAGACAGCCCAAAATAATTTTCTGTGGGAGCCGGCTCTTCTAGCTGGAGTCGGCTCTTGCCTTCAGTCAAGTCAAAACCATGAATACCTAGAGTCGGCTCTTTAGGGCAGAGTCGGCTCTTGGTCTCAGACCTTCAAAATGCATAACTCTAGAAGAGTCGGCTCTTGGGGCAAGAGTCGACTCTTGATACTGAAACATTGAAACTTTCTCCGTGCCGTGCCACCACGAGTCAGCTCTTAATCCAAGAGTCAGCTCTTGCAAATCTTCAAAAAATGCTTCAAGCTTCTCCAAAAATCTTCAACATTGAATCAAAAAAAGCTAATCTACATACTCTATAATTTTATAATTTTCAGTCCATTTTATAAGATTACAAGATAAATAAAACTAGGGATTTTACAAGTTCAAGTTTATAAAACCTTATATACAATTGAATTACCTTCCAATCAGTTTGAAAACCATTTTAAACAAAAGGTAATCAATTTCCTGCAAAACTACTCAAGTAATTGAAAAGAGTTAGTATCAAATACATGCTCCAATTTTGTGATCATCAAAATCATTCCAGGGGTCAACAGATAAGAAAGCCAAAACTTTTCAAATCTGAAAGGCATCGATCTTCTGGGGGAGATATTCAAAGATAATAGAATATGAGCATGATCCGAAGCGATCCGGCTAAGATGGCGAACTGTGTGATCCAAAAATAAGGAGATCCAAGAAGGAGTAGCAAAGTATCTATCCAATCTCTCCCACACTCTGGCCTGTCCAGAGCGATTATTACACCAGGTATAGTGAGGACCCAGGAAACCTAAATCCATCAGAACATTTTTTGAATGAAGTTGGAAAACTCCCTAGTGCCCACATCCTGGGCAAAAGGTTTACCTCCCTGCTTATCCTCTGGCCTATCAATAGAGTTGAAGTCCCCAGCAACTACTATCAAGATCCCTTGATCAATCAAGACTGATGCTTCCTCCTAGACCATTTTTGTCTCTCTATACGACGTACTTGCATAGACGCCATGGAGGAGCCAAGAGGGCTAGTATGGCTCAGAAACAACAATAGCAACTAGCTGAGTGGAGCGATGGAAGACATCGACCTTGATTGAAGTCATGTCCCAATTGACAATTATACCACTAGCAAGGCCCTGGGAAGGCACAGAGAAAAATCCCCAATCCCTGGTGAGACGATGCATGTGGCCATCAAGACTCGGACCAAAAATCCTAGTCTCTAGCAACACACAAATCTGAGGGTTATACAACCGAAGGTACCTGTGATAATTAAATAAAAAGGAGGGTTTTTTAGCCACCCTAACATTCCATACAAAAATTTTCATAATACAAAGTCAAACATGAGGATCGGATCCCTGTCTGGCCTCAACCCCTTGCACAGCAACCGAAGACTTCTTTATCCCAGGAATCTTTTCCCCTTCTTTCACTGCATCATTGATGTGACCCTTTCCTCCTGTGTTGCCCCCCACTGAGTCTAGAGCTTGTTTGACCTACATAGACCATGCTATGATCCCCCTGAGAATGGTCCCCTAATCCAGAAAGAGCCTCGGACTCCTAGGTTCAGAGGGCTTAAAAGCACTAGTACTCTTCTCAGAGATAGCAGCACCCCCAGCAAGCATGGCCTCATTCTTCCAGGGTCCCCCCACCTCCCCTCCTGACTTCTTAGATCCCCCAATGCCCCTTCTGGTTTCAGATCTCCCCCTTGGACACCTCCACACACCTGGCCAATCCCAGCAGAAGGCATCTTCGGCAGGACAACGAGCTTCCCAGAAACAGACAACGGCCCAACCTCCTTCCCGGATCCCAACTAAGAATTAGAACCCTGCAGACCAGGAAGAAGTCCCACCCTTTCCCCAGCCCCCATGGCAGCAGATACCCCTGGAAACCAAGAGAACCCAGCTACCTCCCCTGTACCCAACATCACCCCAAAGGACCCAGCACCGACCAGTTGCCGGTTACCCCCCACAGACCCAATCTCCTATGAGTGCCCTACCCCCAGAAAAGCCTGCGGGACCACTACCACAGCCCGGACCCCCTTCCCCTCCTCCAATCTTCCTAACTCAGAGAAAGACACGAGCCCAGGAGGGTCCCCCAACTTAGCATCCCCAGTAGAAAGCCCTGAGCCCTCGGCTTTCTACACAACCACCTCCCTATCCACCCCTAATTTCCCCTCAACCCTCAGCCATTCCTTTTTCACCTCCCTCTTCCTACCCTCAGGGGACCCGGTAATAGCAAGCATAGGCACAATGCTTTAACCTCCTTGTTTTCCACCATCATTCACATTCATAGAAGGAGTAGGGAGGCTAACCTGGTCAGACGGGGCCGAGATGGACTTGAGAGAGGAGGGAGAAGATGACCTTGAGGAACTCCTGCTTCGCTTGAGGGAGACAGTACCATATTCAACCATCTCTTGATCCTTGTGGCCCTCTTCGGGAGGAATGGTTGTATACTGTCAGCCAAAATAGCAAAGAAGCCTTCCGCTTCGTTCTGAGATCCGCCACCCTCGGATAGGTCAGAGGCAGAGGCTTCCGGTGACCTCCTTCGAGCGACTTTAAAAGGCTTTGCCACCCCTCAGAGTCAGGTGGCGAACTAGGGGTAGAGGAAAGACGAGTGGGAGAAGACCGAGTGGGGGAGAAAGATGGTGGATCAGATGGGACGCTGGGGCCTTACCTTTGTCTGAAGCCACAACAGTCTTCCCTGAGGAACCCTCCAGACAAGGTGGTGGTGCAGATCTCTGGTGCAGAGATCTAGATGTGAGGGCCTGCTGCCCTCCCTGGGAATAGAGAGAGAAAGTCCATGAAGGATCGCCCCGTGGGGGGCTTGATCACCGTGAGGAGAGGAAGACCGTGAGGTCTACTCACGATTTAATCCGGACGTGGAGGCCTCATGAGAGGTGGCGCGGTTGCTTGCTGATCGCATGGCAGTGGGGGCGTCATAGGGCTCGGGCTTGGCGGAGGTGGCGCGGGCTCGACCGTGGGATGGTGCATGGCGCAGTGGAAGTGGCGATGGCCTAATCGGAGCATATCGGTGCCAGGAAGGCAGCGAGCAGTTCACCGAAGACTAGGCTCGATAGCGGGAAGTCGCTAGAGACGATGCTCAGTCCTGATCAGAGCGGATCGGGTGCAGCCGTGCATGCGGGCAGCCATCGGAGGAGCCCTTGAACCACTTAACTCTTGAATCCTTGAAAGATATTCAATGATCTCACCAAAGGATATTCAATGAACCACTTAAACCACTTAACTCTTGAATCCTTGAAAAATATTCAATGATCTCATCAAAGGATTGCTTCCTCATTTAATTTTTGGTATTTATATAGCTCTCCAAACCATAGATGATCATTTATGACTGTTGGAGATGAAAACCTAGCCGTTTGAAGCAAGTTGGAATTAATTCTATACTTCTGAAAAACTAGCTGTTTCTCCAAGTGTCGACACTTGAATCTGGTGAGTCGACACTTGAATTTGTTCATGAGTCAACATTTGAATCTGGTGAGTCGACACTTGAGTCAGCTCAAGGTAAAAATTATGGATTTTCATAGTTCTGTATTTTTCTTGTTCTCGGACCTTGAGTCGACATTTGAACTTCTTCATGAGTCGACACTTGAGTGTGCTAGTGCTGAAATTTGCTGAAACTTCTTCAAAATCAAACTTTAAGTCCTTCCAAGTCTTTCTTATATTCCAAAATCCTTATAACTTGAAATTCCATAAATTTGAAGGACTTCTTCAACTGAAATACAAGCATTTCTTTATTTGGCATGGATAAGTACTAAGATCTGATAAACATACTAAAACACACAATTAGTACTCATATATACTTAAGTATTTTATCAATCATCAAAATCAAGACCAAAGTCAACAATCTCCCCCTTTTTGATGATGACAAAATCTTTAAGTATATAAATAGGGTAAGCTTAAAAAGATTAACAATAAGATAAACATGTAAGCTCAAAATCAATAAGTATCAAGCTCCCCCTCAAAATATGATTTCAAAACATTTTTCAAAATCTCCCCCTTACTAATTCTTCCCTTAAAATTAAAATATTTTGCTTTCTTTTTTCCATTTTGCACTTTCTTTCATTTCTCTTATAATGTTTCATGTTTATCATATCTTTCTCCTTTTCATACTAAACATATTTCTCTCCCTTTTTGTCATCATAAAAAAGAGTGAAAGGTAATACAAAATAGAAATGAAGGTAGAAAGAATAGCAAATAGATCATCAAAATCAATACATGATACTAATTAAAAATGATACCAATTGAACATGATACCACAAAAATGGCATGCACATGCAAAAAATAATTCAATGTATATTAGCTCTAATATGCATAACCAAGATATGATCAAGACAACAATCCATTCACCTCACTTGTTCATAGGATAACGCCATAGTCGCATCCCAACATATCATAAGAGACCCCATTTAATGGGAAGAGAGGGTCTTTAAACCCTACTTAGCTCCTATGACCGGACGGCCATGGTGACTAATCCAATCCGAAGCAGTTACTAGGAGCTCTTCTCTTTTCTTTTTTTTAGGATTCTTAATAAATCATGATACTAATTGAATGTAACTCCCCTCAAAGAAAAAATGATTTGATATCAAGGAGAAGGAATATTAGAGCAATATAAGTAAAGCATGATATCAAAGAAAACATTGAAAGTATCATATATGACAATAAATCTTTGGATGCTCCCCCTAAATATTATTTTTCCTTAAAAATATGCATTCATTTGAGGAATAAAACATGAAAGCACAAGCATCATAATTTCAAACAATTTGAGATATGAACGTACATACTAAGTCTGAAATCAAAAATTTAAGATTTTCAAGATATACATAATTTTCAAAATACAAAGGATTGATCATTTAAAAACTTTTAGCATGACTTCAAATTTATTTGAAATTATTTGATATCCATATAGATGCTAGAAATAATTTAATAGCAAGTCTAGTCACTAGAGCAAGGGTTTATCAATATGCATACCTCTTTCTTAAATATAACCCTAACTACCAGTTCTATACTTGTTCTAAATTATTTCTAGTCTAAGCATGGATACAAAATAGAATATATTTCATGAAAACCATATGATTTGAAATGATTTTGATTACCCATACAAATGTTAGAAGTAATCTAGTACCAAGTTTAGCTACTGAAGCAAGGATTTATCAATATGTATACCTTCTTCTTAAATGTAATCCTTAACTACCAATTCTAGTCTTGATCCAAATTATTTCTAACTTAAGCATAAATGCCAAAAATGAAAACACATAAATCATAACATTTCACTTGAAATAGTTTAAAACTATATTAATCAAAATCAAGTAAAAGTCTAATAATCACAAGTTTAATCATGAGAGCATGAAATCCATCAACATCAAAAAGTTCATGATCATAATAAATGACTATTAGTCTAAACTTGATTCTAATTGATCAATTGAAACAATTTTCAAAGTAATTGATGCAACATTTATAACGAATATTCAACTATATTTTCAATTATGAAAGAAAATATTTAGAATTTACCAATATGTATAATCCTTCCTTTACGATTTAGTCCAAAATGTAGCTTGTCCACTCTTTGTATTGTCTTGTATAACCACCTTTCAAAAATTTATTTTCTTCATGTTGGGCTACAAGATACTCCTACAAAATAAACTAGGTGAACAATTTTGATACCCAAACTTTCTTGGATCCTTTAGGATTAGTAAATATGGTTCCTTTTGGAATCTAATTTTTTCTTAATTTACAAGGATATGCATTAAGTCTAAATTTTTCATATTTAAAGTATGCAATATTGGAAGAAGTAGCAACAAAGAAATTCTTGTTTTTCAACTCAAGATTTTTGTTTTTGTTTAAAAGCTCATCATTTGTTACAAAAATCTTGGATCCTCTTAGAATTTCAATTTCATTTAATAAAATATTTTTCTCATTTAAAACTTATTGCATAACTCTTTCAAATCAAAATTTTCTTTTTCTAAATTTTTTTTTTTTAGAAAGATTATTCTTATCAATTTCTAAAATATTAATCTTGATATTTAAATCATGATTTTTATTGGCAATATTGGTGTTCTCAAGAGAAAAAGAATCTACATGTCTTTTAATTTCTTGTACTCAATTTTTAATACTTTGTATTCATGCACAAGATCATTAAATGTATCATGTAATTTATCAAAGGTAAAATCATATTCATTTTCAGTACATATCTCTTCCTCATTTGCCATGAAGCAAAGATTGGCAACTTCTTGTTCTTCCTCTGAACTAGAATCTTCACTATCGCTCCAAGTTGCCATCATTGCCTTGAATTTCTTTTTGGCCTTGAGGACTATTATCTTTTTCTTCTCTTGATCAACAACCACTTCTTTGTATCATAAATTCAACTTATGGATCATGAGTGAACCAATAAGCTCCTCCAAAGGCAGGGTATCAATATCTTTGGCTTCTTGGATCGCCGTTACCTTTGGATCCCATGATATTGGCAAAGATCTAAGAATTTTATTAACCAAATCAGCATTAGTATAGACTTTGCCAAGACTTTTCAATTCATTAACAATAGTCATAAATCTAGTATACATATCAGATATAGATTGAAAATGTAGCATTTCAAATATTTCAAAAGAATGAACAAGCATATTAATTTTAATATTTTTTACTTGAAGAGTACCCTCATGAGTAATTTTAAGTGTGTTCCATATCTCCTTCACCAATGTGCATGTGGAGATCCTATTAAATTCATTAGAGTCCAATATTTAATAAAGCAAGTTTATTGATTTAGCATTAATTTCATATTACTTAATGTCATATTCATGCTAATCATCTTCCGGCTTTGGAATGGAAATGCCATTAACCAAAATGGAAGGAATATAAGGACTATTAATTATAACTTTCCAAAGATAATAACTAATAGATTGAATATAGATGTGCATACGAGTTTTTCAAAAAATATAATTAGTGCCATTGAAAAATAGTGGTCTATTAGTTGCATATCCTATAGCAAAACAAGCACCTTCTAGGGCTACCATGATCTTTTAACTAAAAACAATTGGATTCTTTGCAAAACACCAAGTTTAGATACCAACGATTTTGGATTCCGGATTCTGATACCAATTGTTGCCCAGTGATGATGCAACCCAAGAGAGGGGTGAATTGGGTTTTATAAAACCATTTCAACTATTTCAACAAGTATGTACTAATTACGATTAAGTACTTGTATTTTGCCAAAGTATTTATGTGCTTAATGAAAATATACAATGGAATTAATAAAGTAAATACAAGAGTAAATAAACAATAAATAAGAGCAATCATAAACACAAGAATATACAGTGCTTTGGTGCACTCCAAGGCACCTACATCCATTCCCCAAGTTTTTCTTGGGTATTTCACTATAATCACCAAGATTACAGTCGATTAGTTTTCCGGGCTCACTAATCAAAATCCAACTTGTTTTTCCGGGCTCACAAGTCAAAAACCCTTGTTGGTTTTATAACTTAGGCTAACCAACAACCTCCGATGGTTTTACGGGTTCACCAACAACCTAGTTCATTTTATGGGATCACCAACAACCATTGTTGGTTTTACACAAAGGCTAACCAACAACCTCTTTGATTTTTCAAGGCTCATCAAAAATCTTGATACAACAATATAAGAATGAAAGTAAAGAATATAATAAAGCTTTCTAAAATAAAGCAAATATCTTTTTGAAGCCCTTGGATGATATTGAAGAAGCTTATCTTCATTTGTTGAAGACTTTGAATAAAGCTTGATGTTGTGGACTTGGATCAACTCTCTTATCTTTGGAAGCTTGAAGGCTTGAACCACTTAACTCTTGAATCCTTAAAGGATATTCAATGATCTCACCAAAGGATTGCTTTCCCATTTGATTTTTGGTGTTTGTGTAGCTCTTTAAATCATAGATAACCATTTATGACCGTTGGAGATAAAAAACTAGCTGTTTGAAGCAAGTTGGAATCAATTCTGTACTTTTGAAAAACTAGCCGTTAGTTTGTTCATGAGTCGACACTTGAATCTGGTGAGTCTTCACTTGAGTCAACTCAAGGCAAAAATTCTGGATTTTCACAGTTCTGTATTTTTTTTTTTTCAGGCCTTGAGTTGACACTTGAACTTCTTCATGAATCGACACTTGAGTGTGCTAGTACTGAAACTTCTCCAAAATTAAACTTTAAGTCCTTCCAAGTCTTCCTTATATTCCAAAGTCCTTCTAACTTAAAATTCCATAAATTTGAAGGACTTCTTCAACTGAAATATAAGTATTTCTTCATTCGATACAGATGAGTACTAAGATCTAATAAACATACTAAAACACACAATTAGTACTCATATATACTTAAATATTTTGTCAATCATCAAAATCAAGAGCAGAGTCAACAGGTATCTCGAGTGTCTCTGCTTTGAAATATGTGATGATTGGTTTTCGACAATTTTGGACTCAATTGAACTCGATTTGAGCCCCGTCTGTGCCGTTGGATCCATTTTTTAAGCTCTTCATATTGAGCTAGGATAGATCCAATGATGGAGTCAGATCATAGGTGATGGGGAGATCATGGTGCAGCGACCATGCGTGTGGGCAGCACGAGCAGGATTGTTCCATCTTTAGCCTCCTAGGAGGATAGAGGTTCGAGGTATCAGGAGCAGTGCGGAGGCTGCTGGCAGAGTGGATCTCATTGAAGATGATGGTTCCGGTGGTGCAGGAGATCGCGACAGTGATGCAAAGTTGCGGGTCCTGTGCCGTGGAGTGATGGCAGGTCGGGTGATCTGTGGTTTAGCACAGGTAGAGCGATACATACCAGAGATCTTTCAAAGCATAAGTGATAGCTCCATCGATAGTGGACCAAGCTCTTAGTCACTGTAGAGGAGAGCGATCAGTAATACTCCAACTACCTTGATCGTGATGGAGCTATACATGGGTGTGGTATCCCACGTGGTTGGAGATGGGTCTCGGGAGATGGATATCTTTGGGAGACCAGAGTACATCAGTAAAGGCGGTGCCAGAGGCAGCTCAGGGAGACAGGGGACAGTCTTAGGGAGCGCCGGAGATATCGGGCAGTCAGGAGTATCCTGGTATGGCTGTATTGGCCTAGGTATAGAGATTGGAGCTGATGGAGATGGCAGCTTAGGGAGACTGAGAGGATAGGTCTCAGGGAGCGCCAAGGATATCATGCAGCCAGGAATGTCCTGGTATGGCGGGATTGGCTGTAGGGACAGGCTGGGACATGATGAAGCAGCCGCTGGAGATGGTTGCTCGGTTCGTCGCTGGGTTAGAGGAATTGGGATGAGCTCTGGATTTCGGAGGAGCGTGCGGGAGGCAGTGTATCCGAAATGGTCTTGAAGAGTTTGTAGTGATGCGAAAGGTCCGAGGAGGCAGCGACGGTGTATCGAGATGCAGGGACATACCCTACCAGTGCAGCGTTAGGAGGTTGACCTCGATGGGACTTCTACGGCATCGGGTGGACTTTAGTTTCAAGTGGAGCACTGGTTGGAGGTGTCTTCATGGCTGGAGAGAGAGCTTTGGCACGGGTTCAGAGCGAGTGGTGCAGGGATACTGGCCAGATCCTAGCACGAGTGCTGGGGTACACTTAGCCAGGTGGAGCAGAGTGTGTAGAGATTGGCATGGCTCTGTGGAGACTATGTTAGGTAGAGCTCTGGGTGCAACGAGTGCCAGTTCAGGATCATTGCGAGTCTTTCCAGGAAGTCCAGAGTGAGTGATGCAGCTGCTTAGCAGAAGGGAGCCTACAACAGAGATCTCAAGTTGGTGTTATGAAGCAGGTACAGGTGGTCCCAAAGAACTTGTACTGATCTTCAGCTGAGGAGGTGGTCATCCCAAAAGCCTCCTAGGAAGCTCAAAAGCTGAAAGGTCTGACATTGACGTTAGGTTTATATAGCTATCTAGATGTACTACGGAAGAACGGGTTGGTGTTGCAGTCATAGGGATGGAGCAGGGAGACATCAGTTCGAGGTCAGGAGTACGGTGGAGCATGAGTCTCAGGAGCTGTGGAGCACGAGTCGATGTTCTAGCTAGGGAGGCAAGGTGGCTTCGATGGAAAGATGTCAGCTCTGAAGATAGCAGGAAGGGTGCAGACGGTCACGCGGAGCTTGTCAAGACTTATAGCACCAAGGTGAAGATTGTTGGAAAAAATGTGGTGCTCCAAGTCTTGAGTGGAGTCACACAGGTTTGGGAGATGGTGTATAAGTTCCTAGGGCTCTGAGTCATGTTGGGTCAGGGTCTTGACCCAAGGTAAAGAGATCATGTGAGACATGGGTGTACATGGGCTTGGGTTTGAGTATTTCTCATATGACTCAGAGGGGGGAGTTTTTTAGGGCTAGGTCGATTGTGGCCTAGGATTATATATATCTGTTTTGTATATAAAGAACGACTGGAACGTTGGAAAAAATAATACAAGATCCATTTTCTCATCCAAAAACCCTAGCCTCCCTTCTACTCTTATCTCCTTAGTTCTCTCTTGTGCATGCAACCCCATAGGGCCATGCCTCCGTGATGGAAGCAAACGGCGTGCCCCATCCCTCCCTGATGGTGCATTACATTTCCACCATGGCAGCATCAAGAAGGATCCCGGGCATTCCGTTGAGCGGTTTTGCTCCAACAATTCAAAAGTTAATTCATTCCCAGTTATTAGATAATCAAGTTCAGGGTATTGGTAGGCACTAGACCAGGCACATGCTTGTCATCGTTCTTGTTTTTGTGTAAAGGTCGTTTGGTTTGGTGTTAAGTACACTTAAGCGAAGGCCCATTTCACTGAAGTATTTTAGCTTCCTCGAAGGTAAAGCCATTTGTGAGAACTAGGTTTTGGACCGAAGTCGGCAAGCCCAATCGACTTCGGCCCGATAAAAAAAAAAGAGAGAGAGGAGGTAGCGGAAACAGGGGACTCATCCTTCCCCTTATCCAGCTGGTAACTTCATCGGAAAAGGCTGGGAGAGAGCCGTGGGGAGGAGAGGCTTCATCGGCATCATGTTTGGGATGGATTGGGACTCCGATTGGTAAGCCTTTTCTTCTCCAAATGACAAGGAGATTGTCAACCCTTTTTCTTTAAATCTTCCCTCGTCGCCACCCCATCGAGCATTTGTCCCCGCGTCTTCCTCCTCTCTGGCGAGCGACGGAGAGCCCTTCAATCATCGGTGAGTCTTTTTCCATTATTTGATTTGTTTAGGGAAGATTTAATCCAAATTTAGTTGATTTTTATCTTCGATTTGTCTTGGACCGTACCTCGCCGGTAGCCGCCGCCGTTCACCTCCGGTATGCCGACCCTTCTTTCTGGTGATCCCCCATGGCTATTATCGGCAACTATGGGGAGGCCGGTTTGGTCGAGCCAAGGAAGAATAGGGGGTTCAGGAAAAGGGAAGAAAGAAGGAAGAGAATGGAATGGAAGAAAGAAAGAAAGAGAAAAAGAAAAGGGAAGGAAAAAAGAGAAAGAAAAGAAAAAGGAAAAAAAAAAGATAAAAAAGTGAAGAGGAGAGAGAAAGAAGAGAGAGGAGGAGAGAGAAAGAAGAAAGAAAGAGAAGAGAGAGAAGGAGGAGAGAGAAGAAGAGAGAGAAAGAGGAGAGATAAAATTATAAATATTGAAGGGGAGATCGAAAAGCCCTCTTTCTTGGAATCCGTGAAGTTAAGGTTTATAAGTAAAAGATTTTGGTTTACAAATTATCCTGGGATTATTGATTTATGTATAAAAAAATTATTATTATTGTAGGAGAACAGCCTTCTAAGCAGGAAGGTGTTGGGCAAGCTCTGAGTACTGTGTGATACAGGGTATTTTGGGTAGCTCTTGAAGGTAAGGATTTCTGGACATGATCACCAATTTTATATATATATATATCTTATATGATATGTTTTGATCCGAGTACATGAGTATTGGCATGCATGGTTATTTTCACACGGTATATTTTGACTTCTTGTGATAGATAGTATGATTGATATTATTATTATTATTTATGTTCACGTATATAATGTTTTATCAAGTAAAGTTATTTTTGAATGGGTTGGACCATGATACCGGTTATTGAAAAACTGTAAATGACATGATTTAACATGATGATGTGAAAGGATAAAGTGTTAATCAAGTAAATATGGTGTTTGGACTAGCCATACCACGGGATCGTGGTTACTGAAATTGCCTGAGCCATGAGCTTAGTACGTGGAATAGCCGGCCATGGACGGATAGTACGTGGGACAACTTGAGCCACGGGCTTAGTACGTGGGCTAGCCTGACATGGGCGGATAGTACATGGTCGATTATGAGATTGCTAGTCACGAGCTGGAGCATAACCGTGGTTAGTCCAGAATCCTAAAGAAGAAGGATAACTAATGAAAACATAAAAAAAATATATAATGTTATTAAAGGTTTTGTTATACTTTACATTTGAGCTGTTTGGTTGCATGATATACTTTATCCCCTTGTTATTTTTAAATTATTATTATTATTAATGTAACTGTTTGGGAACCTTACTGGGCTATATAGCTCACAATCCCCTACTTTCTTTCTTCATAGAGTTGTGCAGGATATCCGAGCTTGGTGATAGATTGAATTCGTGAAGAAATGAGGAATAACTTAAAAGTCATTAATACCAATCAGATGACTAAAGGATAACCGAAATTATAACCATATGAGTTGATTGTGATCAATAGTTGTGATCAATAGTATCATGGAAGAGCGAAGTTGTAATAAAATTTTTTTTAGACCTTGCATGATCTCTAGAATGTAATGAAGGATTTGTGCAACCAGTGACGTAACCGATTTCGATATTGGATTCGGGTCGTGGCACCGCTTTAGGCCATTCCTCTTTAAATTTGGTCAGAATGGACGTTCACTTCATCTCCGATTCAAACCAACCAAATGCTTGAAGTGAATTCCCACGAGCCGTAACCAAACAAATGTATGCCTTTGAATCTTGAAACCTTTCACTTCAACGAGGGCCTGAATTACCTGTTCCCTTGAAATGGTAAACACGCCAGCAAGCTTAAAATTGGCAAGGATGCGAGATATATATATATATATATATATATATGTCGGTTGTAGAATTTGGAAGCCTAATTGAGGTTTATTTTGTGTTTGTAAGTGAAAACTTGAGAGCATATTTATCTTGAAGTCTAGAGTTAAAGTTCAAGAAGTATCTTCTAATGCGAGCAGACCGGAAAAGTTTCATCATATCAGCCATAGCTATAATTTGTGGTTTGGTATGAAGTGGCATCTACCCATTATAATCCAACCATGTTAGGAATTCACCATTAACTCCATGAATTTAATCAAGGTGATAGCTCAACCAATACTGACTATAGATCTACCATCCTTACATCTATTAAATGAAAGAATTTATCACGTAGGATATGTAAAATTGATCAAGCCATCTTATATTATTATCCTGCATCAAACATTCTTCAACAAATTAGACACCTTCGTAGTCCCTCCAGAATTTACAAGCAAGAGATATAGATAAATGATTTAATAGATAAAGCGAAGATCTGACATACAACTGGAAAGGCAAGTTAATGCTGGCTTCTCTATAGATCCATACCAACTAAAGGAGTCGTGGTTAGTGATTTGGTTAAGAAATAGCGAAGTACCATATAGAAATAATTGCCAAAACCAGTAATTCTTTATTGTTATGAGTAATTCACACAGGCCAATATCATTCGAATGTTTAAATTTGTCATCACGTTCAAAAGAGAAAAAAAAAAAAAAAAAAAATCTATTTCTTCAGGCTGACTCAGACATCGATGATTAAAAGAGGGGGGACATTCAGAAATTCTGGATCTGTGTGATACCAGCTATTGGGGATCTCTCAAACTCGATGACTGTTTTCTTCTAACACACCCCACCGCCCACCATTCAAAGTATCAACCTTCCCACTTCATCGCATTTTCTATCTCATGTAAATTATTCCACCACATTGTCGTAAATAAACTATAGTTTAATTAATATAAGAGTTAAGCAGATTCTAAAAAACATATCTTAAATAGATTAAATATATCAAATCTTGATCCGATCTAATTATTATACGAATCGAAACAAATTAAGCATGTCAAATATATAAACTTAAATCCAATGCACTTTATAAACAAGTCCATATAGATTGATTTATTTATGATCCAAATTCATTTATATAAAACATGAATCTACTTAAAATGGATTGTTTGCAAATCTGGTTGGGTTGACGATTCAAATCACCACTCTTAGAAAAGGCTGATTAATTAGTAATGCACCAATCTCCTGAAATTGATTACAAAACCACCACAACATCAATAGCTAATCACTCAAATTACCCTTGCTAGAAGGTAATAGAACAACCTCCACGATTCCGGTTGTCCCAACTGAGAACACCTAGACTTGAAAACATCCAGAGAATGCTATTCCCCACAAGCCCTGTTCTTAGCTTGCCATGCAATCCAAGGCATTGTAAGATGTTTATAATTGGACCCGAAGAAAAGTCTGAAAGCTCTCCTAGAATCTAAAACAGCAAAGCAACAATAAAAGACAAAAAAACAGCAAAAGCAGCAGTGAAACCAAAATTTTCATCAACATAGATCTTATAGTTTTACTAAAGCTGACAGTAAACGAAAATATTGATATATTAAAAGAATGGTTGGAAAAATCAGAACACCTATATCTAAATGATTGAAGAAAGTAGATATTGATCTCTCTAAGATCCACTGAACAAGCAACCAGCTTTATAGCTATGCACAGATGAATAAAATGTAATGTAACACTCGAGTGTAAATTAAACTGTCCTCTAAGTAATCATGATATCTGTTCCATAGCCTATGCAAGATGAAACCAGTTTTCATTTTTCAATGACTGCATCTCCACCGGGATGTCGGCACGCAACTCAGATAGTGACACCAATGGCAACGATCATTTCCATTCTCTCCATGGAAAAGCATTACCAAGCCAACAACAAATCTGCAAAGAAAAAAAAAAAAAAAAGGAAAGACTTAACAGATGCCCATTTACCCTGCACTTCTAGTGATGTGATCATATTTAGGTTCCAAAATAAAAAAATAAAAAAATAAAAAGGAAATGAAGAAATATGCTAGTATTGTCTGCAGAATATTTTGATTGGCTAAACATCATCCCTACTGGTAAGCTATGCCAGATATAATTTTTTCCATGAAATTTTACAAGACAAGAGATCAAGGGTTGATATTTGGAATTACGTATATGGAAGGATTTTTCAATGATACATGATGCCGCATTCTTTGTTCATGAACCATATCCAGCCACCAAACACTCACCTATTGGGCCAAACCATTCACTAGCATGTTATGGTACTCCTCACTCTTTTTTTTTTTTCGGTCATACACCAAATTTTTTTCGAATGCCTATTTTTATGGAAACAAGTTATGTAAAATAAGTTTGACATAAATCTTGAAAACCAAGATCTTAAAAATTACAGGTAAGAAAACAAGAAGCAAGTTGAGGACTTTGAAAGTGATGATAAATTGCACAAGATTCTGTATTAGCAATCAAATTTGATAAATAAAGAGTCCAAGCAGTGCTTACCCAGCTACAAGCAAAACCAGAGCAACCACCCATAATATCTTCTGGTAAGCTTTATGCTTTGACTTCACCTGGCTTACAGCAGGCAAATTATGGCGTTCCAACCAAGCAAACTGAGGCCGGATCAATAGTACAAAGCCCAGGAGAAATCCTGTTAGAAATCCTCCAATATGGGCAAAATTATCAACATGTGGTAATATCCCACAGCTAAATTGATCACGATGATGACCAATAGAGTTAACAGAGCTGCAGCCTACAAAAAAACAAATCAATGCAATGAGACTCATGAGCCAAAAAATTGCACACAAAGCTCGAACAGAAAATTTATCCACCTTGTTAGTGTATATAGTCCAGTTTGTGATGAGTTCTGACAGCATTGCCCAAGAAGTCCGAACAAAGCACCAGATGCACCAACAGAAATACTGTTTCTAATGAATAAAGATGAAAGGACGCTACCACCAAATCCAGACACAAGGTATAGTATCCCAATCCTCACTGCAAGGGCCAATGCAGATATCATTCAGCTAAACACAATTGCAATTTAGACAAGATCCTTAAACCAACTCAATTTTGTGAAACCAAGAATTGCAAGTTATTGCATCTGAGAAGAAGGATAAATGTCTGAATAGTTCTAAATTATGGAGACAAATAGGGATGATTGAAACCAAACACATTCAAAATATTCTCGTTCAGGATCTTCAGTCATCATTGATTGTGTGTGCCACAAAAAAAAAAAAAAAAAAAGAATTATCCCTCAATATTACAGGAAAGAAAAATTGATGCTTTTTGCTAACAATTTGATTTCAGACTAATCCAACATGTAAAATTATAAAATGATGCTATTGACTAAAAGGAATTAAGCTCACCAAATCCAAATGCTGTGTTCCAGGCGAATTCCAATAAAAACCAGGCTCAGCATATTAGCAAGCAGATGTATGACACCAGCATGCAACCAGATGCATGTCACCAGCCTCCATCCCTGATGCTGATGCACCACTTTTTCCCATTCAAGAGCCCCCAACTTCTCCAATCTGGAAGAATAAAACAGAGCATAAGCTTTGTAAACAAACTTTCTCCAGATATTCATAAGCCAAATAATGCAAGTGATAGAACAAATTTAGTTCAAAATAAAGGATCATAGAACACAATAGACCATAAAGAATAACTGCTCAGAACTGGCTAGAATAAGATTCTTCTACATTATGCCAACATGACATAGGGGTCTAAGGTCAGGTTGGTAGAAGGTTATGCTGATTTGACTCTGTCTAGAATTGAAGCAAGAGTGGTTGATCCAACCACCAGGTGGTTATTACTATCTCTCACCTACTTCAGTGTGGAATTCCCTCGTGCCCTTACTTTGTGAAGACTTTCACTGACTAAGGATTAGAGTTACCATCTTAAGCTATAGTAGAACTTCAGAAGAAGATGCTAAAATATGAAACTAGAGAAATAATAAATGTGAGCACAAGAAAGGGAAAAAATAATAAATAAAACTTCAAATTTCCTGCCACCTCCAGTCTCTACTAACAAAACCAATCACAAAAGAAATAATGGCACTGAGAAAAAGTCATTGGGACTCCACATTGGCAATACTTCCATAATATCCAAGTTGCCTTTCCGAAAGCGCTGAAAGCAGGAAAAAATAAGAACGAGATTTGGATGAAATCAACCATTCGGTCTCCCGTCTTCCACCCAGATCTGCTCCATACGAGCAGCCAGGCAATAAAAATCGCAACTTTATCACGGATTCGGCGACACAAAACCATCGCAGGCAATAAAAATTGCAGCTTTATCACAAATTCGGCGAGAAAAAAGCGCAAACAGGGTCAAAGAGACATTACGTGGAGGAGGAGGGACCGAAGAGGGGATTCTCGCGGAGGGGCTGGAAGGAGAAGCGGTGGAGAAAGCCAGCGACGCACGAACCAAAGGGGTTGGCGTGGTGGGGGCAATTGTTGACGTACATCGTCACAACGAACATCACCACGTTCGCCACTACGATCATGGGGGACGATCCACGACGTCCACTCCCGATCTGCCAACGACCCGGCGTTGTAGTGGAACGGAGACGGCGCAGCAGCGCCCCTTCCGCTGCCGTAGTAATGCCCCGTGGCGTCCCTTCCCTTGCCTCCGGCGGCGGCCCCACCGCCCCTCTCGATGTCGACGTTGGACATCGCCGCTTCCCTGCTTCTGCTGATCTCAGAGGAGCGCGACGAGAGAAAATAGGCGAATAGATTTACCGAAGGAGGATCGAGGGGAGAGACTTGGAGAGGTTTGCTTCGCTTGGAAGGAGGAAAAGAAGAAGAAGAAAGGGTCTGGTTGGGAGGAATGATGAGGAGACGAGGAGAAGAGAGGAAGGGGAAGGGCTTTTTATCTCGGCAGCAAGGAATAAATTTAATTGAGGGTTGGCAGGGTTCGCCACCGACTGCCGTGTTCTCGTTAACACCGTGTCGACGCGGAGAGCAGGGGGGGAAGGACAGACATCACGAACGGACGAGCGTACAATATTTCCTGTGCGGATGGCTTGACATTGACCGTTGGGAGAGCATAAAATGAAATAATTAACCACCTATCCCAACTTATATTTATATGAGCATGCGGCTATGTCGTGCTTGTATTTATGTCAATCAAAACGAAACATAAGACACGAGAAATCCATCCTATTTTTACTTAAAATTTTAATTTTATTTATAATTTTATTTACACTTATATAATATTTATATATTTTTAAAATAAATAATAAATGTTGGTATATTATGACTTGATTAGCCAATAGCACTATTTTTTTTAAAAAAAAATAAGATGATGGTAAAGTTTTCAACCATATTTATGTTCATGTTTTAATATTTAATATATATATTTATTTTAAAAATAATTATGATTATAAATTTTTATATCAGATTATTAATTTATATTTATATTTATTAAATAAAAAATATAAATACGGATGCATCCCATCCGATTTGGATCATGGAGGAGGCAGTGGTTCGAGAAGTTTTTTTGTGGTCGATGATTGGATGTTGTCCTGGCGGTTCTGACGATGGTTTTTTTTTTTTCGGCTTCGTGGCACCGTGGCATGCTTTCGTTTCTGATTGAAAAACTTTGAAGGAATCGGTTCGGCAATAATGCCTTAAAATGGCACCATCACGCGGCAATGGATTAAAATGACATCTTCCGCGTGGAGTTGAAATTGATAAAATTTCATAGCATAAAATTTAAAAGAAAAAACCGCAAAACAAGGTTGAGGTGTTATTCTAGTAGGTTGCATTTGGATACTGCATTGCAATCTAAATAAATATTTATTTCAGGTTATTTATCCAAATAAACTATGAAAATTAAGGTGAATCATCTAAAAAAAATTATTCCAGTAATTTTTGATATTTTAAAATAATTATTTTATGAAAGATCATGAAATAGCTTATTCTATATCATTTATTGTATATTATAGACTTCACTATAATAATATACTGAAATAAAGTTGTTATTTCATATTTCAACCAACATAAATCTAAAATAACAAGAATGAATAACTATCTTGAAAATTGGTATATCTAGTTTATGAATAAAATTTTTTATATCCTCGCATTTCATAGTGGATAATTGACTTTGAAATTATATTCTTCACTGTAATGTAACAATTTAGTTGATAAAAAAAATTATATATTAATATGTATTTAAAAAATTATTTTTTGCTTGAGAAGTTTGCATTATACTAGCATTATGGGACAAACAGCAAAGCACATAACTTATATTTATTAAAATAGAAGCCCATCCAATGTATAGCTCTTCATCCGTTATATGCATATTAAAAACGTTAACACCAATATTAAAACTCTTGGGTCATTAGAATTTTTATTTAAACATGCCGTAGATATTAATGATGTTAATTTCCTCAGCTATCATTTAAAACTTATTATTGTAATATATATAATGATGTTGGGTTGATATACTTGGTACCATTAAAGTTATTATCTAATATACAATAAAAATTTGATTATTAAAATTTTATTTATTTTGATATGTTATTTTGTCAAATTATATTTCAAAAATAATTGAAAAAGTGATAAAAAATTTATACCTTATGCAATATGTAGATCCATTGATCTGGCTTTCAATCTCAATGCTATTGCTTTAAACATATATTTTGTATATTTTTTTTTTTTATATACAGAAAAATAAAGCATCGATGATAGTATTGATAGTAAAAAAAGAAGTCTATCTTTAATAATAGTTATATATATAAAGCCAAAATAATTGGCTCTATAAAGTTACGCACATATGTTACAGTAAAAGATGTGGTTGCTGCGCATTTTTTCTAAAATAGATATTCAATAAGTCAAAATATAATTTTTTTTTGATAAAGTAAAAGAGATAGGGGGATAAATCCGGATGTAGCTATCCTCGCAAGTCTCCACCGCACTGCAATCAATCTCAGAAAAAATTTTGGATTTAATCGAGTCACTACTGGAATCATGCCTCGAACCCACAACAATTAGCAACCCCTACCAACTAAGCTACCATCTTAGCAATTATATATAAATATTGTTGCTAAATTTATAATGATAATGGATAAGAAGGGCTTTTTTTTTGTTATTAATATATCATGATAATTATTTAGAATCAATTTTTGATTATAAGTAGTTGTTTTTATTACAAAAGTTAATATATATTTCAAATATAGCTGAAATGAGTACAACCAAAGCCAAACTTGATGCACACCTTTTTCATAAAAAGTAAAGTTATTAATGTTGACCTCTTCCAAAAAAACAAAAAGAAGCCAAACTTGTGCACACCTTTTTCATAAAAGAAAAAGTTATTAATGCCTGACCTCTTTCAACAAATGAAAAAGATTTTAAGATGCTTATACCTTTATAGATGTGCTGAAAACTATATCCATATTTATATATATTAGTAAAATGATAAATGGGTATTATAGATGAAATTCTATATTGACATGCATCTTTAAAAAATTCCACTCTTATTGATTCGTGCCTTCGGAAAAAAAAAAAAAAAGGCTGGGTTCAGGAAGATTAAATGAATTCCAATGTCTCATTTTTTTAGAAGACCCCAAAACTTTCCAAATCCCTTAACCCTTGCTCCATGCTTTTTTTATATTTATTTTCATCAAACGGTTCTTTTGGATTGATCTTCTATATGGAACTCGATTGTAGCTTTAATTTGGAAAAGTTACCAGGTATCAAAGAGTCATAGAGCTGATTTTTAAGTTACGGGATTGGAGGACAGATTGATTACATTAGAGAGCCTGATAAAGAAGACTCTGGATAAGCAATTAAAGGATGGATTAAAGACTCCAGATTGTTGTTTATGTGTTTTTATTTTTTTATTTTTATTTTTGTTTTTTTATTTTTTTGGTGTGAAGGGTTCATGTTGGTGTTAGTAAATGAGACAGATATTGTTTAATATTTCTTGGTATTTATGAAAAAAGGACAAAGGATTAATGGGAGTCTTTGATGGTGGGGTTATTCCTGAGCTATTTCGAGTGTACATGAAGTTCATTGATGGAATGGTTGTATACTATGATGGTAGTAGGGATCGGGTGATATATGTTTACCATAAGACAGGCCAATCATTGTTGTCCAACTATTGGACTTCTACCAAGTTAATTTAGTTAAATTAACCATCTTCAGAAGAAGAATAAATTTAAGAAATTGCTAGGCCACCCAATTTTAAGGGCATCCAAATTTATACTCATGCAATGGTTGTAATATTCAAAAAGAAAAAAAGGAAAGAGGGGGCGGGAGTCTACCTCTTCTCCGATTTCATCAAAGATGATGGAAGAGGGCCAAAACCCTACCCTCCTAAGGTTATAAAAAAACCAATTTTCTCCTCTACTCATCCCACCCCAACCTACCTATCATCGGTTGCCCAATTTGCAAAAAAAATCTCAACGATGGATCCTTGGAAAGCTCTCATGGTCAGTGGGGGGGGCTTCACCAAGTAAGCTCGCCATCTTCTGGAGAAGGAGGGAAGAGAGAAGAAAAGAGAAGAGGAAGAAAAAGGGGGCGAAGATCCCTTGTTCGATGGAGAAGAAGAAGAGAAGAGGGGAGGGAGAGAGGAGGAAGAGAAGAATGGAAGAGAAAAGAAAAAAGAAAGAAAAAAGAGGGGAGACCTCTTGTTTGGCAGAGAAGAAGGAAAAGAGATGGGGAGAAAAGAAAAGAAGAGGAGTGGAGAAAATATTGACTCTGGTCTTGATTTTGATGATTGACAAATATTTAAGTATATATGAGTACTAATTATATTTTAAGTGTATTTTTCAAATCTTAGTACTCAACCATGTTGAATGAAGAAATTCTTGTATTTTAATTGAAAAAGTCCTTAAATTAATGAAAAATCAAGTTATAAGGATTTTGGAATGTAAGGAAGACTTGGAAGGACTTAAAGTTTAATTTTGAAGAAGTTTCAATACTGGCTCAACCGACTGTCAACACCTAAAGGCCAAGTGTTGACACTTGCAGGCAAAGTGCTGACATTTGCAGAACCAAGTGCTGACACTTGCAGACCAAGTGTCGACACTAAGCGTCGACACCTGGGAATCAAGTGTCGACATTTGGAGGTAAGTGTCGACACTTGACTGTAACGGCTAGTTTTCAAAAGCTGCATAACTTCTCCAACTTTCTTCAAACGGCCATATCTTCATCCCCAACGGTCATAAACGGTCATCTATGGTTTGGAGAGCTATATAAACATCAAAAATCAATTGGGGAAGCAATCCTTTGGTGAGTTTTTTTAATATTCTTTAAGGATTCAAGAGTTAAGTGATTCAAAGCCTTCAAGCTTCCAAGTTTCAAAGAGAGCATTCAAAGTCTACATCTACAAGCATCAATCAAAGGCTTCATCAACTTGAAGACAAGATCTTCATCAACAATCAAGGGCTTCAAAGAGATATTTGCTTTATTTTAGAAAGCTTTTATTATATTCATTTATACTTGCTCTTACATTGTTTTACTTAAGATTTTTGGTGAGCCTTGGAAAATCAAAAGATTTTTGGTAAGCCTTGAAAACCAAAGTGGTTGTTGGTGAGCCTTGAAACCAACTAGGGTTTTACTTGTGAGCCCGAAGCCAAAACAAGTTGTTTAGGTTCTTGGTTATCCCGTAAAACCAAGGGTGGTTGTTGGTGAGCCTTGAAACCAACTAGGGTTTGACTTGTGAGCCTGAAGACAAAACAAGTTGTAAAGGTTGTTGGTGAGCCTAAGTTATAAAACCAAACTTAGTGAAATTCCCAAGGGGTTCTTGGGAGTGGATGTAGGTGCTTGGTTGGCACCGAACCACTATAAATCTTTATGTTTGTGTGATTGTTCTCCTTATGCTTTTATTTATTTATTCCGCTGCATTTATTTGAAATACACAAGCACTTGAATTGCATTAGTACATACTTGCTTTAGTTCACACTTTGCAAATAGTACAAAAGTTTTATAAAACCCAATTCACCCCCCTCTTGGGTTGCCTACCTAGGCCTACAATTGTTATCAGAGCGGGTGCTCTGTTTGAAAATCTAACGATTTTGAGCTAAAGTTTATGGCAACCCTTGTAGGTATTAGTGTTAGACCACCATTTTTCAATGGTACAAATTACACATTTTGGAAAACTCGCATGCGCGTCCATATTCAATCTATTAGTTATCATCTTTGGAAAATTATTGTTAGTGGTCCTCATATTCCTTCCATGTTGGTTAATGGCATTTCCATTCCAAAGCTCGAAGAGGATTGGAATGAATATGACATTAAACAAATTGAACTCAATGCTAAAGCAATGAACTTGCTTTATTGTGCATTGGACTTCAATGAATTTAATAGAGTTTCTACATGTACATCGGCTAAGAAAATATGGGACACCACTTGAAGTTACTCATGAGGGTACTCTTCAAGTGAAGAACACTAAAATTAATTTGCTTGTACATTCCTTTGAAATTTTTGAAATGATGCATTATGAATCTATATCTGATATGTTTTCAAGATTTATGACTATTATTAATGAATTAAAAAGTCTTGGCAAAATCTATACTAATGCTGATTTGGTGAACAAAATTCTTAGATCCTTGCCAAAATCAGGGATCCAAAGGTGACGGCAATCCAAGAAGCTAAAGATGTAGAAACCTTACCTTTGGAGGAGCTTATCGGTTCACTCATGACCTATGAGTTGAACATATGGCAAGGGATAGTAGAAGCTGATGTAAATAAGAAGATAATAGCCCTCAAGGCCAAAAAGAAATTCAAGGCAATGATGGCAACTTGGAGCGATAGCGAAGATTCAAGTACGGATGATGAAGTTGCCCATCTTTGCTTCATGGCAAATGAGGAAAAGGTATGTGCTAAAAATAATTATGATTTGATCTTTAAAGAATCACATGATGCATCTAATGATCTTGTGCATGAATATAGATTGCTAAAATTTGAGCACAAGAAATTAAATAGGCATGTAGATTCATTTTCTCTTGACAACACCAATCTTGTAAATAAAAATGGTGATTTAAATGCCAAGATTGATATTTTGAAAAATGAAAAGAATAATTTTTCTAAAGAAAAAGAATTTTTAGTAAAAGAAAATGTTATTTTGAAAGATTTATGTGATAAAGTTTTTAATGAGAAAAATATTTTGATTGAGAAAAAAAGCAAAAATTTTTGAAGAATTTCTATATTCCTGCTTCTTTCAATTTTTCTTATAAATGTGGTTTCAATGATTATCCTTCTAGATTAAGCAAAGTTTGGGTTCCAAAAGGAACCATAATTACTAATCATAAAGGACTCAAGAAAGTTTGGGTACCAAAAATATCCACTTAATTTGTTTTGCAGGAATGTCTTGCAACCCAACATGAAGAAAGGAAGTTCTTGAAAAGAGGTTGTACAAGACAATTTAAAGAAGTGACAAGCTACATTTTGAACTAAATGATAAAAGGAAGGACTTTGTATATTGGTAAATTCTAAACATCTCCTTCCATAATTAAAATGTAGATTAATGTTTATTGCATCAATTACTTTAAATAGTTAATTAGAATCAAATTTGGACTTATCATCATTGGCTATGATCATGAATTTTTGGTGTTGATGAATTTCATGCTATCATGATTAAACTTATGATTGTAAGACATTCACTTGATTTTGATTAATGTATTTCATGAAAAATACTTTTAAAAATGTATATTGATTTGAAAAATGTTTTAATTGATTAATTAGAATCAAGCTTAGACTAATAATCATTAGTTGTGATCGTGACTATTTTGATGTAAATGGATTTCATGCTCTCATGATTTCAACTTATGATTATTAGATCTTCACTTGATTTTGATTAATATAGTTTCTAAATATTTCAAGTGAAATGCTATGATTTATATGTTTTTATTTTTGGCATCTATGCATAATCTAGAAATGATTTGGATCAAGTATAGAACTAGTAGTTAAGGGTTACTTTTAAGAAGAAGGTATGCATATTGACAAACCCTTGCTCTAGTAGCTAGACTTGATATCATATTACTTCTAGCATCTGTATGGATATCAAATCATCTTAAAATGAATTTGAAATCATGCTAAAAGTTTTAAGTGATATAAATGCTTTGTATTTTGAAAATCATGAATATCTTGAAAAATTTCAAATCTTGATGCATAAGCTTTCATGTTTTATTCCTGAAATAAATGCATATTTTTAAAGGAGGAATAACATTCAGGGGGAGCATCCAAAGATTTTTATCATATTTGATGCTTTGAATATCTTGTTGATATCATGCTTTGCTTATATTGCTCTGATACTCCTTCTTGTTTTCAAATCTAATTCTTTGATGGGAGTTACATTCAAATTGTATCATATTCTATTGGTATCAAAATTATTTTAAAAGAATTCCTAGTAACCACTTCGGATTGGGTTAGTCACCATGGTCGTCTGGTCCATAGGAGATAAGTAGGGCTTAAAGACCCTCTTCCCATTCAATGGGCTCTCTTATAACGTGTAGGGGTGCCGCTGTGACCTTATCCCATGAACAAGTAAGGCGAATGGATAATATACATCAAATCATTTCTTGCATGTGCTTACATTCTGTGGTATTTTGTTCAATTTGTATCATATTCAATTGATATCATAATTATTTGATTTCATGCATTGATTTTGATGACCTACTTACTTGCTATTCTTTCCGACTTCATTCCCACTTTGTATTGCCTTTCACCATTTTTTATGATGTCAAAAAGGGGGAGAAAATTGTTAAGTATGAAAAAGGGAAGATTGGATAACATGAAAAATCATTTGAGAAATAAAAGAAAGTGCAAAAGGGAAGAAGAATGCAAAATGTTTTTATCTAAAGGGAAGAATTAGTAAGAAGAAATACTGAAAATTTGAAAATTTTGCATATTTTGAAAAAATTTTTGAAGATTTTTTGGATCATATTTTGAGGGGGAGCTTGGTGCCTATTGTTTTAAGCTTACATGTTTATACTATTGTTAATCTTTTAAGCTTACCCTATTCATATACTTAAAGATATTTTGTCATCATCAAAAAGGGAGAAATTGTTGACTCTGGTCTTGATTTTGATGATGATAAAATATTAAGTATATATGAGTACTAATTTATTTTAAAGTATATTTTTCAGATCTTAGTACTCAACCATGTTGAATGAAGAAATGCTTGTATTGCAATTGAAAAAGTCCTTAATTAATGAAAAATCAAGTTATAAGACTTTGGAATATAAGGAAGACTTGGAAGGACTTAAAGTTTTATTTTGAAGAAAGTTTCGGTACTGGCTCAACCGAGTGTAACACACCTAAAGACCAAGTGTTGACACTTGCAGACCAAGTGTTGACACTAAGTGTCGACACCTGGGAATCAAGTTTCAATACTGGAGGTCAAGTGTCGACACTTGACTGTAACAGCTAGTTTTCAAAAGCTGCAGAACTTCTCCAACTTGTTTCAAACGACCATATCTTCATCCCCAACGGTCATAAACGATCATCTATGGTTTGGAGAGCTATATAAACATCAAAAATCAATTAGGGAAGCAATCCTTTTGTGAGTTTTTTGAATATTCTTCAAGGATTCAAGAGGTGAGTGATTCGAAGCCTTCAAGCTTCCAAGTTTCAAGAGAGCATTCAAAGTCTACATCTACAGCATCAATCAAAGGCTTCATCAACTTGAAGACAAGATCTTCATCAACAATCAAGAGCTTCAAAAAGATATGTGCTTTATTTTAGAAAGCTTTTATTGTATTCATTATACTGCTCTTATATTGTTTTACTTAAGGTTTTTTGTGAGCCTTGAAAACCAAAGAGGTTTTGGTAAGCCTTGAAAACAAAAGTGGTTGTTGGTGAGCCTTGAAACCAACTAGGATTTTACTTGTGAGCCCGAAGCCAAAAAAAGTTGTTTAGGTTCTTGGTTATCCCGTAAAACCAAGGTGGTTGTTAGTGAGCCTTGAAACCAACTAGAGTTTGATTTGTGAGCCCGAAGACAAAACAAGTTGTAAAGGTGTTGGTGAGCCTAAGTTATAAAACCAAACTTAGTGGAGTTCCCAAGGGTTCTTGGGGAGTGATGCAGGTGCTTAGTTGGCACCGAACTAACCATAAATCTTTGTGTTTGTGTGATTGTTCTCCTTATGCTTTTATTTCTTTATTCGCGGTATTTATTTGAAATACACAAGCACTTGAATTGCATTAGCACATACTTACTTTAGTTCATACTTTGCAAATAGTACAAAAGTTTTATAAAACCTAATTCACCCCCCTCTTGGGTTGCCTACCTGGGCCTACAGAAAAGAAAAGAAAAAAAAGGAAAAAGTGAGGGAAAGAGAAAAAGAAAAGCAAGAAAGAGAAAAAAAAAAAAAGGGAAGAAGAAAAGGGGGGAAGAAGAGGAGATAGAAAAGAGGAGAGAGAAAGAGAGAGAGAAGAGAAGAGGGAAAAGGAGAGAGAAAGAATAAATAATAATAAAATAAAAAATAGTAAGGGGAGATCAAAAAGTCCCTCTTTCTAGGAATTTAGAAAATAGGGTATCAGCGGATGGATCACTGATAAATTAAAATAAAAGATTTTGCATTTACAATTGCTATAGAATTATTTATTATATTAAAATTTATTATTGTAGGAAGAAGCCCTTTGGGTGAAAGGACATTAAACGAGCTTCGATTATAGATTGATATTGATATATTTAGATTGCTTATAGAAAGATAAAGATTTCTGGACATGATCACCAATTTTAGAATTATATTTTACAAGGCATGATTTTGATCCCTACATGAGCTTGGCATGTATGATGGTTATGCATGGTATATTTTAACTTTTCATGATAAATAGTGTGATTACTATCATTATTACTTATATTTTTATAAGCTATGTTCTATCAAACAAAATTATTTTTGATGATTTGAATCGTGATGTCGATCATTATAAAACTTGAGATGACATGATTTGAAAGCATGATATAAAATGATAAAATAATAACCAAGAGAATGAGATGTTTAGACTAGCTTCGCCACGGGCAGGACCGTGGTATTGAGATGGCCAGTCACAGGCTGAAGTGTGACAATAAGATTGCTTGTCACAAGTTGAAGTGTAACACTAAGATTGCTAGTCACAGGATGAAGTATGATAATGAGATTGCCAATCACAGGCTGAAGTGTGACACCAAAATTACCGGTCACATATTGAAGTATAATAATGAATTTGCCGGTCACATGTTGAAGTGTGACATTGAGATTACCATTCATGGGCTGAAGCATGACCGTGGATAGTCCAGAACCTTAAAGAGAAAGGATAATAAAATAAAAATATAAAAAAAGAAAGCATGATTTTATCAAATATTTTGTTATATATGGCACTAAGCTATTTTGATTGCATAACATGATATTTAATTATTACCTTATTATTTTCAATTATATTATTATTGGTGTGGCTATATGGAGTCATTACTGGGCTATGAAGCTCACTTCTCACTTCTCTATTTTTCTTCCAAAGATGCAGGATGCATAGTAAGGATCGGGTCGGGCATGAGATCGAG
Organism: Areca catechu; assembly: GCA_021397845.1. Lineage (NCBI taxonomy): Eukaryota > Viridiplantae > Streptophyta > Magnoliopsida > Arecales > Arecaceae > Areca > Areca catechu. The sequence continues at coordinate 118,051,256 of CM038038.1, forward strand.
TACCAGAACTTTAGATTATTTAGTTAGGCCTATTTCTGCTACCCATGTAATAAACAAGTTGACATTTAATGGTCTTGACTCGAACGAGTGGATTATTCAGTTATTATCAAATATTTAATCATGTTTGGTTATAATTAATATGATTTTTAGAAATGAAGAAAACCTTGTGTACTTAGACCTAGCATAATCTCTAGGATAATGCCTAGGATCGTGTAACCAGTCGCGTAGCCAATCCTGACACTGGATTCGGGGCGTAACAATGGCATATGGGTTGACGGGTTATATATGACAATGAAAACCAATGTAAATGGAATATAACATCCATGACTACTAAGAGAGGCCGGGAAATCTTTCTTTATAATATATGTTAAGAATTCCATGAAAATAAATTTGTATAAATAAAAGCGAGTTACTTCATGGAATTTAAACATATGCATTTAATTCACAAAATTCTATAAGCACATAATATATATATAACATACCATCTAAGAAAGATTTCATTCTTATAAATTTTCAAATAAGGACATAGTATGGTTTCATTTCTCTCCCTATTTTTTTTTAAAAGAGAGTGCATAATAAGTCCTCTCATTTAAACCTCCCATCATCTTACAAGTATCGTCTCTCTCTCCCTCCAAGTAATAAATAAAAAACTATATAATATCATTTAAAATAATCCTATGTTATCAACATATTTTAGTTAGCATCATTCTTTTATCATCAATATGTATTTTTTAAATTAGCTTCATTTTTTTTAAAAATAATTGACAAATGTATAAACTTAAATTTATATTAAATCTTTGCATATATTGTGAGAATGATAATTTTTCTTGGAGTCAAAGGATTTGTTGCTCTTTCATAAAATAAAAACTTCAATATTATATATAAAGTACCAGGTAATAAAAAAAATTATAATATTTTAAAATAATTATATATTTAAAAATATGACATTTAATTGCATGCGGAAGAATCCATGTTCACGAACCTTTATTTTTTTTATTTATAATTATTTAAAATAGTGTTGACATGTATGTTTTAAAAAATTAACCCCCAATGACATGTATCTTTTTTTTATATAGAAAAATAGAAAGCAGGTTCGATTCAAGGTTCTGGATTTCATAGCCTTTTTCCACCCTGAAGGTGAGTACTTCAACCTGACACCACTAAGATACCAGCTAGTTAGAACGGGAAATAAGGAAGATCCTAGCCTCTCACTCACCCAACTATCACGAGCTTCATAGATTATTCCGGATTTAATCGAGTCATCCACGAGATCATTCCTCAAATCCGCGACCAGTTGGTTGTGAGTGGAGCTCCAACCAACTGGGCTACCGCCTCAGCAATATGATATGTATTCCAAAAAAAAAAAAAAAAAGGATTTAGGTAGATTAAATGATTTTTAATATTCCTTTTTAAATAAACCCTAACTTTCCGTATGACATGCTTCCATGCTTGTTTTTGTATTTTTTTCATGAAACCGCCCTTTAAGATTGATTTTCTATGGGAAATCCATTATAATTTTAATTTAGAAAAGTTACGGTGCATCAAATAGCCAGAGACCATTTTTTTAAATTATAGGATAAGAGGATAGATTGATCGTGTCAGAAAACCGAATAAAAAAAAGACTCCGAATAAACAATTAATGGGTAGATTGTAGACTCATATTGCTATTTTTTTTTTATTTTTATTTTGTGCGAAGGGTTCATCTTGGTGTTAGTAGATAAGGTGAGTATTATCCGTTATTTTTTAATGTTTTGGAGGAGGGAGCATTTCCATTATTTTTTTGCTAAAAAGGGTGAAGGATTAATGGAATCTTTGATGGTGAGGTTATTCTTGAGCTATATTGGATATATGTGGAGTCCATCGATGAAATAGTGGTGATGCCATGATGATGGCCGGAATCGGTGATATGTGGTTTACTGTAGGATGGGTCAATCATGTCGTTCAACTATTAGATTACGACTAGGTTGATTTAGTTAAACTGACCATCTTTAGAAGAAAAATAAAATAAAGAAATTGCTAAGCCACCCTACTTTAAAGGCATCTAAATTTGCATTCATGCGATAGCATACCGGTAATAGGCTGTACATAACAATGAAAACCAATATGGATAGAATATAACAACCAAGATCATCAAAAGACCACCGTTGATTGGTGCAGCCCGCGAGGATTCGAATTTGAACATATTTTGATAAAATAATTTAAAAATAAAATAAAAAAAATATTCGAAAATAAATTAAAAAATAATAATAATATAATTTTGGAGTCTTTGTTGGGATAAAATAAAAAATAGAAGAGAGCGAGAATAAAATCAAAAAAAAGAGAAAAATTAATAAAATAATCTTGGAGTCCTTGTTGGTTGGTGGTAGTCAAAAAGTTAGGGATATATATAAATAAATCACAAGTTGGGGATATATATAATAAATCACGTTCACTCGGCTAATACCAGTGATAGTTAGGCTGACATACTCACCTTCGGGTGGGAACGGCTGCGGAAAAATTAATATGCGCCGTATATCGAACATTCCCTGGCTGGGTTGGAGGACCGTCTGGGATGGCCATGCCCGGGGTCTAACTCCTCCCTCCTTTTTTGTTCCATCAAAAAAAAAAAAAAAAAGTCAAGGGATCTCATTTTATTACTATATGCTTAGAATTCCATAAAAAATAAATTCGTATGAAATAGTAGTAAATTGCTTCATAGAATTTTAAATATATGTATTTAATTGACAAAATTCTAAGCACATAATATGGTATACATGCTATCTAAAAGAAGATTCATCCTTATAAATCTTCAACTAAGCATATAGTATAGCTTCTTATTTCTCTCCCTCTTATTTTTTTTAAAAAAAGAATACATAATAAATCCTTCCATTTACATCCTCACATCTTCTTAAAAATATCATCCTTTACTCCCTCCAGCTAATGAATAAAAAGCTATATAAAATTATTTAAAATAATCCTATATTATTAACATATATTAACTGGAATCATTCTTGTATTATCTAAATATATTTTTTAAAAATTAATGACATCTTTTTTAAAAAAATGATGAACATATATAACTTAAATTTATATTAATTCTTATAGATATTATAAAAAATAATAATTTCTCTTGAAATGAAAGGATTTATTACTCTACCATAAAATAATAGCTTCAAATATTATTATAAAGGTACTAGAAAATAAATAAAAAAATATATAATATTTTTTAATAATTTTGTTTAAAAGTATGATATTTAATTGTATGCAGAAAAGCCTGTGCATCATGCTAGTAATATGTTAGTTATATATAATATAACAACTCCTCTTATAGCAACAATAACAGTTAATATAATGCTGCAGAATTTTTCATTTTTCCTGTTTGTTTCGAGCATGCCGAGTGTCCTTTACGGTTGGCAAATAATACTGATGGCCCAAAAAAAAAAAAAAAAACAAAATGTGTGACTCAGGCGTTCTCTCTCTGTTAGGCTTGCAAGAGTCCTCCACTTTGTAGCCGGTCTCCCGATGAAAGTTTGGTGTCTGAAACCGCGTAACGCCAAAGTCGGCAAACGTTGGCAGTCCGGCACCGACCCCAAGATGAGAAAAATACACCAAAATATGCCCATCTTCCTCGGGGGATTTGTAGCTTGTTGCCGAGCGGTTTTCTGTAGCTTAAGCTCGAAGGATTCTAACATACATTGCTGACATGGGGTGTAACCCACACCACTGAAATAAATACACTGTTTGGTCCGCCTGGATGTTTAGCCATGCCTGCATAAAGGACATTGTGATTGCCGCTAAGACGGTTTGTACGGTTAGTAGATGCTTACATTCATTTCTTTTCGATCATGATTCGAGCTATGATCCTGCGGGTGACTCGATTAAATTCAGAATTTTTTTTGGAGCACATGATCGGGTGATATGAGAATACTATACTCCGGCATCTTAGTGGTATCAGGCTGACATACTCACGAAAGATAGAAAAAGTACACGAAATGTATGGCTCGTATCGAACATAGTTTGATGGGAAATGGGATCCGAAGGGGATAGCTATAACCGGGATTCATCCTCCCTCTTCTTTTTTCTATCAAAAAAAAAAAAGAAAAAAAATGACATTGTGTCCTGTGGTGGTACGAGCACTCGTCAAAATGGCAAGAGACATGAATGATATTTGGTCTAATTATTATTTGGACTAGGTACTAATGGATCATGCCAAATCTCATGATGGATAACATGCCATTGTAGCCCTCGTAATTCATCAATTTTTAATTGGATGTTATCTGTTGCTGCTCTCGTCGCCGCGCCCGTGCCACGGATCAGCCGATCCTTCCTGACCGCCTGGCGAGGGAGCCTCCCTTCCTGCGGAGAACCTGCAACAAAGGGGTTAGAAGACCCCGGCCGGGGATCCCGGCAAAGGGGGCCCGACGGCCAAGTCAGTAGACGACGAGAGGAACAGACTCTCCCACCCGGGCCTCGAAAGGGTCCCAGATTCAAAGAGTTGATTGGTGAAGGAAATGCTCTGGGGACCGGAATCTCGGCTGGGCCTGCTTGTCGAACTCACGCCCAGTGTTCCCCTCTCGGGATCTCTGGTTTTCTCTCGGTGCAAGGCCTTGTGCCCGTGCTTCCTCCTTGTCCCCAGGCTAGTTTGGCTTACCTGTCGTCCCCAGATTCTTCCTTCTTTATCCCCTTCCGTCGCGCGCTTGTCTTTTTCTGCCTCGGGAACCCTCCTCCCCCGTCCTCTTCTCTTTCCCTTTTTGGTGAAGGGTGCCAGGCGGCTTTCCGACCTCGTCCGCCGGGCCCAGCAAGAAAAAGGCAAAGACATAAGAGAAAAAGAGGGAGGGCGGCGCTGGCAGAGCGGCTGGTCGTCAGGCCTCGGGCTTCGTGAGAACGCTCTCTTTCCGAGCGTGGGCGCCATCCGTTTATGGGGCCTCGGCTGCGGGACCTGTCGGGCCGATGCAAGTGACGTTCCGCGTCCGCCGCCCTCCGTACGGACGCCGTCTGGGGTCGGTACGGCCCGAGGATGGCCTCGGGACCTGTCTCCTTCCCCGGGGGCCTCTCCGTACGAGCGGTCTGACCTCGGCTGAGTTGGACCCATCTCCGGGGGCCAACTGGCGAGGGGCGAAGGATCTGCCGACCTCGGCTTAGGTGGACGGACCCCTCCTGGGTGGACACCTGGAGAGGTGGCAGGAGGTCGCCTGGCTTCGATCGAGGTGGACCCGTCTCCGGGTAGCCACCTGGCGAAGGGCGAAGGATCAGCCGACCTCGGCTTAGGTGGACCCCTCCTGGGTGGACACCTGGAGAGGTGGCAGGAGGTCGCCTGGCTTCGGTCGAGGTGGACCCGTCTCCGGGTAGCCACCTGGCGAAGGGCGAAGGATCAGCTGACCTCGGCTTAGGTGGACCCCTTCTGGGTGGACACCTGGCGAGGCGGCAGGGGGCCGCCCGACCTCGGCCGACCTCACTCGGGCGGACCCCTCCGGGCCCGGGCGCCAATGAGGTGGTAGAGGAACTCCGGGCCGAGCTCGACCTCGGCGAGGGCGGTTTGCTTCAGACAGTCGTCGGGTGGTGCGGTACGCCGATCCTAGCTTGTCGACGTGGCGCTGACTCCGGTGGGGAAACTTACACGTGGCTTGCTCTCATTCGGCGATACCTGAGCCTGGCCACGTCACTGTCACGGCTGTAACAGTTGCCCCCCAGCCCGCCGTTCCGTCGGGGAACCGTAGAACGGAACGTCGGGATTAAATGCGGACATGACATGGGGAGGCGAAGATCTTGCATCATAATTGCCACGATCCTCGCTCGTCGTGGCTCGATGCGGCTGAAGACCTATGGGGAGCCGCCACGCGTCGTCCACTTGCCCGTAATCAATGTGTCGCTTCGGGGCAGAGGCCGTTACTCTGCTAACGGGGCGGTGTCGGGCGTGCGCCACGTGGCGACCATCCAGTGGTCGGAGGCAGAATGATGGGTACGGCTGCCGTCGGCTGAGTTTGAAAGGGAGGGGACTTTCCAGAACGAGGCATTTTCCCTTGCTTCGTGGGCGGTTTGCTGCAGGCTAACAACTTCTGCTGCTCGCGCTCGTCTGTGCATTTTCGGTGAGTGCCTTCTCTCCTTCTCTAGCCCTCCTCCTTCCTTCTCACTTCTTTTCCGATTTTCTGTTCTTTTCTTTTCCAGGCGCGCCGTCGCCATGTCTCTTCCAACCCGGACGAGGCCGGTCCATCCCGGCCGAGGACTCCATCTTCTTCTTCCTCCTCAGGTGAGGAGGTGATTCCGGAGGAGGTCCGCCGGCGTTTGCAACCCGGGGGATCACCATCGGCATCCCCAGGGGGATCCGGCCCCCTCCGGTTGCACCTGTCGTGCCCCTCCGTTCCCTCCTGCCTTGCTTCTCTTCCTGCTCCACCATCTCTTCCCGCCGGTCCCTCCGGTCATGCTTCTACCATGACTGAAGGCGACCTTTCTCTTCTTTTCTTTCTGAGATGTCGGTCTGGAACACCTGAAGTAACTGCAGGCCCGATCCTTCCATTGCTCAAATCGAAGGATGGGGCCCGTTGAGTCACGTTGCAGCAAGGCAAACCTTAAGCAGGTCGATTTGGGGTTGCCTTCATGCCTGGGCAAACAACACGGTTTCCGCACCGTCTTCCAGGCCGAAACCCGGGATCTCCAGACTAAGCTTGGTGCCGCAGGCTTTTCTCAAACCTCGCGCGGCTCGCTGAGCTGTACTCCGGGCTTGCGCGGGTGAACTGGGAACGGTGCACCTTCCGGGCCGAGGCCCAGGATCTTCTGGGCTGGGCTCGATGCCGCGGGCTTTCTCAAGCCTTGCGCGGGCCGCTGAGCTGTGCTCCGGGCTTGCATGGGCGAACTGGGTTCGGCGCCACCTTCCAGGCCGAGGCCCAGGATCTTCCGGACTGAGCTCGATGCCGCAGGCTTTCTCAAGCCTTGCACGGCCTGCTGAGCTGTGCTCGGGCTTGCGTGGGCGAACTGGGTTCGGCGCCACCTTCCAGGCCGAGGCCCAGGATCTTCCGGACTGAGCTCGATGCCGCAGGCTTTCTCAAGCCTTGCGCGGCCTGCTGAGCTGTGCTCCAGGCTTGCGTGGGCGAACTGGGTTCGGCGCCACCTTCCAGGCCGAGGCCCAGGATTCCGGACTGAGCTCGATGCCGCAGGCTTTCTCAAGCCTTGCGCGGCCTGCTGAGCTGTGCTCCGGGCTTGCATGGGCGAACTGGGTCGGCGCCACCTTCCAGGCCGAGGCCCAGGATCTTCCGGACTGAGCTCGATGCGCGGCTTTCTCAAGCCTTGCGCGGCCTACTGAGCTGTGCTCCGGGCTTGCGTGGGCGAACTGGGTTCGGCGCCACCTTCCAGGCCGAGGCCCAGGATTTTCCGAACTGAGCTCGATGCCGCAGGCTTTCTCAAGCCTTGCGCGGCCTGCTGAGCTGTGCTCCGGGCTTGCGGGCGAACTGGGTTCGGCGCCACCTTCCAGGCCGAGGCCCAGGATCTTCCGGATTGAGCTCGATGCCGCAGGCCTTCTTGTTGAAGTTAGAGGGGAGTGTTTGAAGTGGGGGAGCTTTGTTACAGAAACTGGGAGCCTTACATCACTGGTAGTACTTCTCAGGTTCGAGGAGTTCCATGTCCGGGGAACCTGGCACCTCCCAATTCTTCCAAGTAATATGCCCCATGAGGGAGGGCTTCTGCTACCCGATATGGGCCTTCCCAGTTGGGTGAAAGCTTGCCGCATTCCCGTGGCTGGGAGGCTTCTGCGCGTCGGAGGACCAGGTCCCCGGGACGAAAAACCTTCGGCCGCACTCGGGAGTTGTAATATCTGGTTACTCATTGCCGGTATGCCGCCATTCGGATCCGGGCCTTGTCCCTCGTCTCCTCGAGAAGGTCTAGGTTGAGCATCATCCTGGCCGGGTTTTCTGTCTCGTCGTATTGCTCCACGCGCAGCGTGGGTAGGCTGAGCTCGATCGGGATGACCGCCTCGGCTCCGAAGATGAGGTTGAATGGAGTTTCGTCGGTTGCCGTCCTTGGGGTGGTGTGGTATGCCCAAAGGATGCTGGGAAGCTCGTCGACCCACCTGCCCTTGGCTTGGTCCAGCCGCGTGCGGAGGCCCTGAAGAATGGTCCTGTTCGTGACTTCGGCTTCCCGTTGGTCTGAGGGTGCGCCACCGAGGTGAAGCGATGCTTGATGCCGAGGTCGCTGCAGAAATCTTCGAACTCCCGACAGTCGAACTGGCGTCCGTTGTCGGTGACCACGGTGTGGGGGAGGCCGAAGCGGCAGACGATGGACTTCCAGAAGAACTTGGCGACGTTTGCCTCGGTGATTCTTGCCAAGGGCTCGGCCTCGACCCACTTTGTGAAGTAGTCGATAGCCACTATCAAAAACTTCCGCTGGCTGGACGCCGGCGGGAATGGGCCTAAGAGGTCCATCCCCCACTGGGCGAACGGCCAGGGGGCTGAGAGCTGAGAGATCGGGTTGGAGGGTTGCCGCTGCACCGTGACGTGACGCTGGCACCGGCGCACTTCTTCACGAAGTCGGCGGCGTTCCTTCATTGTCTCCCAGAAGTAGCCCTAACGGAGGGCTTGTACGCCAATGCCCTGCCCTCCACGTGGTTCCCGCAGATGCCCTCGTGAATCTCCTGGAGCACAAGCTTGGCTTCTGCGGGTCCTACGCACTTGAGGAGGGGGTAGGAGTAGGATCTTCGATACAATTGCCCGTCCATCAGGACAAATCGCACGGCTTTTTCCTGATGAGGCGAGCGCCTGTCGGTCCTCCGGCAGGGTGCCGTCGACGATGTACGCAGCGTACTTGTCCATCCAGCTGGGCTCCTGGCTGACCTGATGGACCTCCACCAGTGCTTCGAGGCTTAGGACCTCAAGGCGCTCCCATGAGCACGCCCCAGCATCGCGTCCGGCAGGGTCGCCAACCGGGAGAGGGCATCCGCGTGGGCGTTCTCCCCGCGGGGGATATGGAAAATGTTGAAGCGCCGGAACTTGGACGCGCCCGCTTTGACGAGCTCCAAATACTTCGCCATCTGGGGGTCGTGTGCGACGTACTCCCCGGACACCTGCCCCGCCACGAGCTGGGAGTCGGTGAAGCTCTGAGGTTGGTCACGCCCAGCTCGCGGGAGACCCTCAGTCCGGCGAGAAGCGCCTCGTACTCCGCCTGGTTATTTGTCGCGGGGAATTGGAAACGGAGTACGCACTCCGCGATGACCCCGTCACCGTTGGCAAGGATGAGCCCAGCTCCGCTTCCGCCGGAGTTTGAGGCTCCGTCTACATGGAGGATCCAAGGGTCCTCTCCGGGCTCATCGATGCCGACCTCCATCGACCGGGCCGGGGGGCCCTTCTCGGGCTCCTTGCCCAAGCCTGCGCACTCGACCAAGAAATCAGCCAGCACCTGCGCCTTCATGGCCGACCTCGGTCGGTATGTAATGTCGAACTCGCTGAGTTTCAGTGCCCACTTGGCCATCGTCCCGAGGTATCGGATCGGCTGAGCACCGCTTTCAGCGATTGATCCGTCAAGACGGCGATGGGATGCGCTTGGAAATAGGGCCTGAGACGCTGGGCAGACACTATTAGCGCAAAAACGAGTTTCTCGGGCCGGGAATACCTGAGCTCCGCGTCCCGGAGAAGTTTGCTGGTATAGTACATCGGCCGCTGGAGCCCCTGGTCGTCGGTTCGGACCAAGACAGAGCTGACGGCCTCCGGGTAACCGCCAAGTAGAGGGTAAGCTCCTCCCCCTCCTCGGGTCTGGACAGTAAAGGTGGCGATGCGAGCATCTTCTTCAGCTCCTCGAAGGCCTGCTGGCACTCCTCGGTCCAAGCAAGCCATTCATCTTTCTCAGCACCTTGAAGAAGGGACGGCAACGGTCCGCCGACCTGGAAATAAAACGGCTAAGGGCCGCAACCCGGCCGGTCAGTTGCTGTACTTGCTTCTTGGAGGCTGGCTGCTCCATGTCCAGGATGGCCTGGACCTTCTCCGGGTTGGCCTCGATTCCTCTTTGGGTCACCATAAACCCTAGGAACTTCCCGGCGGAGACGCCTAAGGCGCACTTCGCCGGGTTCAGCTTCATCTGATGGCACCGGAGGTTGCCGAACGTCTCCGTCAAGTCAGCCACGTGGTCCGAATCAAGTTTGCTCATTACCAGCATGTCGTCCACGTACACCTGCATGTTGTGGCCTATCTGGTCTTTGAAGATTTTACTGACCAGACGTTGATACGTCGCCCCCGCGTTCTTGAGGCCGAAGGGCATCATCCTGTAACAGAAAGTCCCACGGTCAGTAATGAAGGCGGTGTGCTCTTCATCCTCCGGGTTCATCCGGATCTGGTTATATCCGGAGAAGGCGTCCGTGAATGACAGGAGGCGATGCCCCGAGGTGGTGTCGACCAGCTGGTCGATCTTCGGCAGAGGGAAGCTGTCCTTCGGGCAAGCTCGATTGAGGTCGGTGTAGTCCACACAGATCCTCCACTTACCACTACTCTTCTTTACCATGACCACGTTTGCTAACCAGCTGGGGTATTGGACTTCTCGGACAAAACCGGCGGCGAGGAGCTTTTCTACCTCCTCGTTGATCGCCTTCTGTCTTTCCATGGCGAAGCTTCTCTTCTTCTGGCGGACCGGGTGGCAACCTGGGTCCACGTTCAGGCTGTGCATGATGATCTCGGGCGGGATGCCCGGCATGTCGGCCGCCGACCAGGCGAACACGTCAGTGTTGGCACGGAGGAACTCCAGCAGGCGGGTTCGCTCTTCCTCGGGGAGCTGGGCCCCGACTTGCACCGTCTTCAGGGGGTCCGAACCGAGGGGAAAAGTTAGCAGGCGCTCTACGGGCCCTCCCCTGGGTTCCTTCTCGCTCAGGTCGAGATCCTCGATATCGTGGGCGAGCTCTGCGCTCCTGGTGCCTGGGACTGTCTGGAGGCAGAGCGGGACGGCTGGATCGTCCCCTTCATTTCCCCGAGCCCGAAAGGCATGGGGAACTGCACCAGCAGCCTCCTCGTGGAGATGGTGGCATCCAGTTGGTTGAGCCCGGGACGCCGAGAGAATGGCGTTGTAAGGCGAAGGGAGCTTGACGACAGTGAATGTTATCATGACGGTCGCCTGCCGATACGGGGATCCGGCGGTGACCGGGAGAGTGATCTCTCCTTCGACCCCCACGGAGTTCCCTGTAAAACCTACCAGTGGGATATGCACTGGTTTCAGCTGGTCGGGAGACAAGTTCATCCGAGAGAAAGCATTGTAAAAAAGTATGTCGGCCGAGCTTCCACTATCCACCATGATTCGATGTACAGGATGCTTCGCGATGGTCATCTCGACCACCACGGCATCATTGTTTACATTGTCATTAATTTCCCTTCCTTTGGGAGGGATTACATTCTCCGGGACTTCCCGGGCTCTCTTCTCTGCTCGGCCGGACCCGCGTGAGATCATGCCCACGGCTTCTCCGTTGGGCGGTTGTCGATCACGGGGACAGGCGGTAAGGCCGCGAGCGGCTGCCCTTCAGAGGGGACCCCGTTCTTGACGAACTTCCTGAGGTAACCCCTCCCGATCAGCTCCTCAATCTCCCGCTTCAGATGGCGACACTCCTCCGTGTCATGTCCGTGCTCGCGGTGGAACTGGCAGTACTTTGATTTGTCTCGGGCGGCTCTCGGGTTCTGAGGTGGAGGTCGGCGGAGGTAGCGCTCGCCCTCGATTTCCATGAGGATCTTCGTTCGAGGTGCGAGGAGAGGGTGTACCTCCGCTCAGGAGTGGCTTCGCCCCTCGGCTTCGGATTTGGGCGGAGGTCGGCAGATGGCCCGGGCCTCCGAGCTCCGGGGTGTCCCTCAGGAGCGGCTTCTTTGGAGTCTTCCCGTCCAGCTCTCGATGGGTGCGGTCGGCCTCCTCCGCTCGGATGTACTTGTGGACGCGGAGGAGGAGCTCGGAATACGTCCTGGGCGGCTTCTTGTCCAGGGAATAGGTGAGGCGGGACGTCTTGAGTCCGCGCTTTAAGACCAGCATGGCGACGGGCTCGTCCAAGCTGTAGATTTCCAGGGCTGCGGTCTTGAACCGGGTGATGTAGTCCCGGAGCAGCTCCTGGTCCTGCTGCGGATGGAAAAGAGGCTATCCACCTCTCTAGGCACCTTTCGACAAGCGTCGAAGTGCGCCACGAACTTTCCTTCCAGTTGATGAAGGAGCAGATGGATCCGGGCTCACGGCGGGTGAACCAGACTCGAGCGGCCTTCCGAAGGGTTGCCGGGAAGGCGATGCACAGGAGGGCGTCGGTGGCGCCCTGGACCCTCATGAGAGCTTTATAGCTCTCCAAATGGTCCAGGGGGTCGGTGGTCCCGTCGTAGGGGTCCACCTGCGGCATGCGGAACCGTTTCGGGATCGGTTCCGCCTGGATTTCTTCAGAGAAAGGGGGGCGGGAGTCGTAGCCCGCCGGGTCAGCTGACGGGTTCTGTAGGTTGGCGAACCGTCGGGCAAACTCCGCCAACTTGCGCTCGTGCTCTTCTAGGCGCCTCGGCCTGGCGCCTGACGACCTCGTCGGTGGAGTCTTCCACCGAGACTGCAGGTGAAGGGGGCGCCGATCGGGTCGGCGCAAGGCCTGGCCCCGGCGTCGCTTGCTGCGATGCGCCGTTTCGGCCTCATCGGCCGGGGATCGACTCTCGTGATCCTCCGAACCGGATAGTTTCTCTTTGCAGGAGCTTGGTGGCTCCCCGGGGGTCGGAGATGGCCTCGGGTGGGATGGCCTGTCTGGATTGAGCGCAGGCTCCCACGCTGCCCCGTGGCTCGGGCCGCGGGGGTCCCTGGCTGCGGCTGAGTGGCTAGGGACCGTTGCTGATGCTGAAGCTGTCGGACCGCTGAGGTCAAGGTCTACAGCTGCTGGACGATCGCCACAAGGGATCCGTCCGCGCGGGTAGGCTGCTGTGGAAGAGGAGGGGGAGCTGGAAGCTCCTGTTCGAGGGTGTGGCCCCCTGAGGGGAGTGGGCTTCTCCCACACGGCTGGTGGACGCCTCGCGACCACGAGTGACCACCATTGCTGGAGAGCGTGACACCTGCAGAAAGCTGGTTCCCACTAGGGGTTAGTGTCCTGCCCCCCTACCTGGCGCGCCAATCTGTTGCCGCCTCGTCGCCGCGCCCGTGCCACGGATCAGCCGATCCTTCCTGACCGCCTGGCGAGGGAGCCTCCCTTCCTGCGGAGAACCTGCAACAAAGGGGTTAGAAGACCCCGGCCGGGGATCCCGGCGAGGGGGCTCCGACGGTCAAGTCAGTAGACGACGAGAAGGAACAGACTCTCCCACCCGGGTCCTCGAAAGGGTCCCAGATTCAGAGAGTTAATTGGTGAAGGAAATGCTCTGGGGACCGGAATCTCGGCTGGGCCTGCTTGTCGAACTCACGCCCAGTGTTCCCCTCTCGGGATCTCTGGTTTTTCTCTCGGTGCAAGGCCTTGTGCCCGTGCTTCCTCCTTGTCCCCAGGCTAGTTTGGCTTACCCTGTCGTCCCCAGATTCTTCCTTCTTTATCCCCTTCCGTCGCGCGCTTGTCTTTTTCTACCTCGGGAACCCTCCTCCCCCGTCCTCTTCTCTTTTCCCTTTTTGGTGAAGGGTGCCAGGCGGCTTTCCGACCTCGTCCGCCGGGCCCAGCAGGGAAAAGGCAAAGACAGAAGAGAAAAAGAGGGAGGGCGGCGCTGGCAGAGCGGCTGGTCGTCAGGCCTCGGGCTTCGTGAGAACGCTCTCTTTCCCGAGCGTGGGCGCCATCCGTTTATGGGGCCTGTTCCGTCAGGATCGTGTCTCTCGGCTGCGGGACCTGTCGGGCCGATGCAAGTGACGTTCCGCGTGCCGCCGCCTCCGTACGGGACGCCGTCTGGGGTCGGTACGGCCCGAGGGATGGCCTCGGGACCTGTCTCCTTCCCCGGGGGCCTCTCCGTACGAGCGGTCTGACCTCGGCTGAGTTGGACCCGTCTCCGGGGGCCAACTGGCGAGGGGCGAAGGATCTGCCGACCTCGGCTTAGGTGGTCCCCTCCTGGGTGGACACCTGGAGAGGTGGCAGGAGGTCGCTGGCTTCGGTCGAGGTGGACCCGTCTCCGGGTAGCCACCTGGCGAAGGGCGAAGGATCAGCCGACCTCGGCTTAGGTGGACCCCTCTTGGGGGACACCTGGAGAGGTGGCAGGAGGTCGCCTGGCTTCGGTCGAGGTGGACCCGTCTCCGGGTAGCCACCTGGCGAAGGGCGAAGGATCAGCTGACCTCGGCTTAGATGGACCCCTTCTGGGTGGACACCTGGCGAGGCGGTAGGGGGCCCGCCCGACCTCGGCCGACCTCACTCGGGCGGACCCCTCCGGGCCGGGCGCCAATGAGGTGGTAGAGGAACTCCGGGCCGAGCTCGACCTCGGCGAGGGCGGTTTGCTTCAGACAGTCGTCGGGTGGTGCGGTACGCCGATCCTAGCTTTGTCGACGTGGCGCTGACTCCGGCGGGGAAACTTACACGTTGCTTGCTCTCATTCGGCGATACCTGAGCCTGGCCACGTCACTGTCACGGCTGTAACATTATCCATTTTGCATATGCCTCGAGATATATCTTGACCCATGCAATAATTTCTTTTTATTTTGTCTCCATTTTAGCACTCCAATTTTGCAAGTGCTGGACTCGGTCTACTCAGGAACCTAAACTTCAGCCCAAGTGATAGGAGAGTTCTAATAAGGTTGGGGGTGAGCTCAGAACGCCTCCTCCATCTCTCCCAAAAAAAATAAAAAAAAAAAAAAAAAAGACATGATTACTTTCTTCAAAGATAGGGTAACTACATAAAATATATAACCAAAGATTCTATGTTTAATTCTTAGATTTGCATTTCTAAAGTCTAGCCCTAAATAATTTCAGTGCAAGTCTACCTCATTTTCTCTTGAAACATATCGCAAGGATAATAAAGGGATCTATCCATCTCAGACTTGAAAAATTCAATGAAAAACATATTAACTTTTGGATTTCTACCTTTAATATCTGTTTGAATTACATACTAACAAAGTTATTAAAACGAATCATGAGAGGACTCAAATTCTAGCATTTCAATGCTACTCTATATTGGGGCAAGACAATTGTCTTTCTATCTGATGACATACTGATAATAATTGTACATAAAAAATTTGACCAGTAATAGATATTATGGCAACTACTCATCTCGAGATGCCCATCGAACCACCAACGGAGAAAGAGACGATCATTGGACAATCGACTAAGAAATGATCGCGCCGGATAACTAGATCGCCGACTATACCTTTGAGTAAGAAGGAGATAGCTACCAACTAGCATTCTATCAGGTAACCCACCAAGTGGAAAATGAGTAAGCTAGCAACTTCACCGACTATTTACAATATCTTTTATCGGGAGACTACAAACAACCATATCCAACCGGCATCTCTTTACGTGTATCTACCGAGTATTTACTCGGATCTAACTAACTTCCAAATAAACTTAGTCGGGTATGCTAAGGTATGATATCGGGGCTCTCTCGGTAACAGGCAAGCCATCCAACTACTCGTCTCTATGACACCCAATGGCAAAGACCGATCGACCATAATAATCCCAGTAGAGACCACATTTATCCAATAAAGATCGTGATGGACAAGGTAGTGGGAGCATAATCTCAACAAAACCAGCTATCCTAATAAAAAGATGCAACATAAAAGATTTCAAGAAACAAGATCCCAACATCCCAACATATTTCATTATACATATCTGAGGAAGTCACCTTGCAAATGGCATTCAGTTATGTAAGAATTTTCTTAATTTGGCTAACATTAATTAAAGTTTTTCTTTATTAAAACCGGATTGATTTTAAGGTCCATGTTGATAGACATAGGTTAAGCCTATTATTATGTGATCATTGTTTGGGCTAGGAGCATCTCATGTGATTTGGTGTGGTTGAAACGGCATAGTATAGGCCTTGGCCCAACTGGTCAGTGATGGGAGAGCCTGTTAGGGTTTGCTTATAAATAATAAGCTAGGGCCCTCACCACTCCTCTATATAATATAATTATTTTATGTGAGATTTGTTCTCACGGCTTTACCCATCTATGAATTGCCTACCGTGAGGATGCTGGGGAGAAGGACTCTGCCTTCAATATTCATGTGAACATCACTTCCAGGTTTGGGATTCATGACAAATACAAGTATGCATTGTAATGCTTTTTCTCGTATCTATATTTTTTTGGATTCTAATCTTCTTTATTGATCCATGGGATTGAGGAAATCTTCCTGCAAGTTATCCATGTGATGTGGCAAGACTGCTGACGTGGAGAAACTGCTGATGTGGAGAAGCGTGCAGGCGCCACGTCAAGAGAAGACGCCACGTCAACCCCCCGGCGGATCCCCCTATCGAGCTAAGCTCCCCCAGGACAGCAGATCGAGCTCAGTCCTCCGCCAGGTCGAGCTCATGAGCTCGACGTCTAGGTCGAAGCCGCCTTCCGCCCTCTAGAGGAGACCCTCGGAGGTTAGTGCCCTGCAGTCGAGGTCGAGCCAAGAGCTCACCCGTCGATGTGGAGCCTCTCCGAGCGTGCACCCTCTGGATCGGGTCCGCCTTCCACCCTCCAGAGGAGACCCTCGGAGGTTAGTGCCCTGCGGTCGAGGTCGAGCCAAGAGCTCATCCGTCGATGTGGAGCCTCTCCGAGCGCGCGCCTTCTAGACCGGATCCACCTTCCGCCCTCCGGAGGAGACCCTTGGAGGTTAGTGCCTTGCGATCAAGGTCGAGCCAAGAGCTCACCCGCCGATGTGGAGCCTCTTCGAGCACGCGCCCTCTAGACCGGGTCCACCTTCCGCCCTCCTCCACCTAGGCATCCCCACGAGCTCGGAGCGCCTAGGGGAGCGAGCTTGGCCGTCCCAGCTCGGCCCCAGCTCGGGCGAGGTCCTCACCAGCTAAGGACATCGGCAAGCCACCCGAGGACCGTACCAGAGTGCCTCCTAGACCGTATTGACTGTCTGACACCGCCAGTTACAGCAGAAAGGCAGGCAGCATGTTGATCGAGACGCTACATTCCTCACCAACTACTCAGATCACCTAAGAAAGAAGGCCAACCAGGAGATTCGAATCCCGCGGGCGGCGGCCCGCCATTCGAGGCACCCCCAAATTTTCGAAATGAGGCGACCAAGAAGAGTGTCAGAGCGCCTGACAACGTACCTTACCATGAATCAGGAAAGGCTCCCTGGGACACCGCCACGTGCGTCTGGCAACCCGGCGGGAATCCCGAGACAAGCACCAGACGGTAATCAAGTTCACCATGAACCTGAAGGTAAAAAAAACAACAACGGGAACACACAAAAAAAGGAAAAGGAGGAAGGAGGGGGGATGGCACCACCATGGCGGCCATCACCACCACCACCAACACAAGTGCAAGCTCAATCGAGAGAGCAGAGCACTACCACCACACCACCAAAGGAGGGAACCGAGGGGTACAAGGAGAGGCGGAAGAACATAGCATCCCTCTATTCCAGCCATTACTCTCCCCCTACGACGTTCACACCTCCATGCACATCATCTTTTACTCCTCCTAGTACGGAGTCCATCAAGAGGGGCCCGACTAGGAGAATCTGTTCCCTGGATCGTCACTGACTTGATCGTCGGAGTGCCCCCACCGGAAATCTCGGCCCGGGTCTCTAACCGTTGTCTCGCAGGTCCAGGAGAGGAGGACCACCGGATGGCGAGGCGGGGCGCACCCAACGTGGAGATCCGGGAGCCGAGAACGACGAGCGATGGGAGGAGCTCACTCTGGCGCCGGCAGGAGCTACGGGCCACGACGGTCTTGGCGGCAACACCATGTAATCCTATAATTAATAAAAGGGAACCCCCGACAAACATAAGGCATTCTTACTCCACTTTCATGCTCATTATATCATGCGCCGAACCTAGCACCGGGATCGGCCACATGACCGGCCCAAATCCTAGGCATCATACTAGAGATCATACTAGACCTAAAGTACGCAAGAATTTTATCATCTTCAGAAATTAAATTAACTAATAAATACCATTAAAATAAATTCATGATAACTAAATGATTAAATTGTTCATTATATGGTATCAGAAAGATACTAACTAATCAATCTAAAATTGCTGGAACTCAAATCTCATGCTCGACCTGACCCATGCTATGCCTGTGACTCTAAAAGAAAAGAGAAGGAGAAAGTAAGCTTATAGTCTAATAAAAATTCCCAACACTCACACCATCATAATAAAATAATTTAAAAGTAATATATAATATCACAAAATACTATGATCATATATAACAGCATATGTCATGTGATGCAAAGTGTCATGTCATATAATCCTTGAGATCAAATTTAATCATCTTAGGATGCTTGGCTCTGGACTATCATAACCACGTTTTAGCCCATGGCAGGACATCAATAGTTTCACATTTCTAGCCTGTGACGGATATCAATAGTTTCATATTTTTGGTCCATAGTGGGGCATCAATGTTACTACATTTCTGACTTATTATGAGGCATCAATACATGACTAGTCAGTGCACCACCATTCATCATGTAATTTTAAAATCAATTCATATTTGTTAACAAATTTTACCAAAATACACTCTTTCATCTAATGGAATGCACATGAATACCAAAATTATCCAACCAAGATCAATAATATATAATTCATATAAACCACATATATTTACATATGAATATATATAATAGATGACTATCAAATACAACATGACATTATAAATAAGAAATAATTAGATGATCGATGTCTAAAAATTTTTATCTCTACCGGTAATAAACTTAACACGTTAAATACAAATCTGCACTCGGATCCCGACCTATGTGCTGGAAAATTTGTTCGATATTTTCTTGTCCAAAAAATTTCTCCTACAATAATATCTTATATTAAGAATTAATTATATTATATATATTATAAATCCTAGATCATCTATCCGGATTTTATCAGCAATCCATCTACTGATTCTAGTCCCAATTTCATAATTTTTAATCCCTAGAAGAGAGAAATTTTTAGATCTCCCTTTCTAAATATTTATTTATTTATCTTGCTCTTTCTTTTCTCTCTTTCCTTTTCTCTCTCTTCTCTCTCTTCTTATCTCTCCACTTCTCTCTTCTCTTTCCTCTTCCTCTCTCTTTCTCTTCTCTTTTCTTTCAGAGTCGCAGGATGCGTAGCATGGATCGGGTCAAGTGTGGAATTTTAGTTCTAGCATTTTTAGATTGATTAGTTAGTCTCTTACTGATACCAATGTAATGAATAAGTTGATCATTTAGTTATCATGAATTTATTTTAATTTATTTTGTTAGTTAAATTTAATTGAAGATGATGATATATATTTTTGTGCATTTTAGATCTAGCATGATTTTTAAGGCGATGCTTAGGATTTGTGTGGCCAGTCGCATGACAACCTCGATGCTAGATTTGGGATGTAACATATTCAGTCTCATCATCGCTCTCAACTTTGGCCATTGCAGTCCATCTCATCCTTTTACTGACTTGAATATCAGAGGATTTTTCTTTGGTTACCATTTATCAAGGAACTATTCTTACAAGTTCTTATCTGTCGAGTAGTATCTCATTTTATCGGAGAAGATCAAAAGATCCTCGATACTGTTGGAGCCTAGTAAAGTGTAATTTGTCAGTAACAGTAGGAGTGCAGACGAAGGCTCGTATACCTCTTTAGGTTTTTGGAACTCCGTGAACATATAATTGGATGAGGTACCGAAAACTAAGTCAAGAAAACTGGTATTCTCATTGAGATGACCATCGGACGTTACGCTAGCCAATAATTTGAATCGACTCAATGAAGGGGGTATATAAGTGCGGCTGTTTACACCGTTGCAACCGGCGTAGATTGTCTAATAACATTGATGTCTACCTGCTACGTTATCCAAGAGGAATAGGTATAAAACGTGCTAGATATAATATAATGATATAAGAAAAGTTCTCCGGATTTTGAACATCTCAACAATGGAAACGTTGAATGCATTGGTTTCCTCATGGTAGGTAACTTTTCTTTGGGATTGATTACTAGTAATACTATGTTTCTCTTTATTTAAAAAAAAAAAGAAGAAATAAAGTGAAAGATTACATCACACTACAAAACACGAAAAAGATAATAAATCACATCAAATTCATCCAAGTATAAAATTGCTATATTGTAGGGCAATATTTTTCAAAAGCTCGAATAAAAGCAATGTATGGTGGAGCATAATGTATCACCATTTCCATTCCCTTCGTTTTTTTATCCACTTGCATCGCTTGGGAGCAAGAAGTGATTGTGCCATATTATCCCTATTTCGCTAACCCAATCAAGCCAAACGAAAAGGATAAAAACTATGATCTACTTTCTTTAGCCCATCAATTGTACATCATTATGTTGTAATATATGATTTGTCTCGATGGTTAAACTTCACTGCTTATTCTTTTCAAAAAAAAAAAAAAAACCTTCACAGCTTAAAAATAAAATTCTGAATTTATTTTTTTTAAAATCTAGATTATTATAAAAATTCAGCCTACGGTGGAACATGACATCATAGCATGTGGGTTGTTTTTTATTTGGACAAAAAGGAAGAGGGGGATTTGGATGCGGGGGAGCTGGCAAGGAAAGTCTATAGCTAACAAATTAATTCTTCGGTGTCTGTCCATCATGGGAGCTAGTGCCACGAGTATGTGGGGGTTTAGCACCCAATTTGACCCAAAAGGAGCCCATCATGAGATCCAACCCAGCCTGCAAGTCAGTCCACGATCTGCGGTAGGCCAGCTCACATGACTCGCAAGCGCTCAACCCATGAGCATGCACGGGTGGCGGCCAAGCAAGCACGTGGCCCACGCATGCCCAGGCACTTTGTTTCTTGATTTTTCCACACAGTCCATGATGGGCCGGCACATAGTTACTTCATTTTTATTTTTATTTTTTTGATTGGCATTCCTTTACTATTTAACTTCTTCTTTGAAAAGTTTTGGAGTAGAAGAATCTCTCTTCGATCATACTTCTTCGACGAACAACATAAGATTTTGGAACTCTTCTTCAATTTGAACTTCATCTCGGAGAACTCTGGTATTCTTCGGTTTGGATTCTTCTTCTTTGTTTCACCTTAAAAGGAGTATCGGCCCTTGGTTCTATGGAGCCCCAAGTCCTGATTGGGCCCTCGATTCTAAAAAGTTTCGAAGTCCCGATTGCTCTCTACTCATCACAGCCCTTTGGTCCAATTTTTTGGTCCCCATCTAAAAATGTATATTTCTCTTGATCGATTACCGTGACTGAGAAGGTATTGATTTATCTCTCCAACTATCTTTTCTTGATTTGTAGCCAAGGACAAGAAAAGTATTATCCATTTAGTTTATTGTTGCGGTTTATTTGTACCTCTTGTTTAATATTATTTTGGAATCCTATAATTTGGATTTTTGTATCACCTCTGTACCCAATTTTGGGATGCATGGTTATATAGTGGATTGCTCCTCTTCTGTTGTAGATGTAGGTTGTTTTGCTGAACTATATAAATTTCTTATCTTTCTTGTGTTTATATTTATGCCTGTAAAATATTCGATAAATTACTTGAGTGAAAGAAAATAATTAATTAAAAGCCTAAAGTGATCTGATCTACTATACGCATCCTTAATAACTGGTATTAGAGTATTTGGATGGCATTTAACAGGCAACAAAGTTCATCAATGACTCATGAGGTAGTTATTTTTCATTCTACTACCACGAAGCATGAAGTAGTGATGTTTGGTGGCACAAGTGATTTTGTACTATGAAAGGTAAGAATGAAATATTCGCTGGTTAAGGAGTGTGTGGCAATAGCCCTTAATGGTATGGATGCAATCCCAAGAGATACTGAGACTGCCAATGAGGAAATCAATGAGAGAGTCCTAAGGACCATTTTTTCGAGTTTGAGTGACAAAGTTCTTTGCAATATTGTGGATCTTGATATAGCTAAAGGTGTATGGTATAAATTGGATAGCTTGTATACAGCAAAGTCTCTTACTAATAGATTGTATTTGAGAAATAAGTTATACATATTTCGTAAGGCAGAAGGAACTTTACTCAAGAATCACTAGATGAATATAATAAGCTCTTGCTTATTGGTCAATATTGTATTGATGTTGATGAGAAAGACAAGGATTTGATTTTGATTTATTATTTGCCTAAGTCCTTCAAGAATATTACTACTATACTCTATGGAAGAAAGACTATAAGTCTTATAGAGGTAAAAGCCATTTTGTTATCCTATAAGTTTAGGTTGAAAGTACAGTTAGAGCATCAGACTCCGACTTCAATACAATGACTTACAGTTAAAGATAGAGATGAGTAAAGAAAAGATGAACAAGGTATAAGCAAATAAAAACAAGATCAAAATCTAGGCCTAAAAGACCTAATGTTGTCACTATTGCAAGAAAACATGCTACTGAAAATATAATGTAGACTTCTACGGTCCTGAGAGAAAGAGAAAGAACAAAAAGATAAAGGAATGGTCTCGGATTTGGCATCAGTTATAGTTATTTCAGGAGATTACATCAATACTGTAGATGATGTAGTATTTACAGTTACCTGTAGTATCAGTCAGGCTGATACCTAGATCGTGGATTATGGAATATTTTTTCATATGATACTCTATAAGGAATGGTTCTTCTTTTAAACCATATGAAAGAGGTACCGTTCTTCTTAGGAATGATGCAATCTGTAAAGTAGAAGGTATTGATAAAATTTTATATCAAATCTCATGCAAATACTATGATAATTCTAAACGATATCAAATATGTTCCTCAACTGAAAAGAAACCTTCTCTCAGTAAATGTCCTTGAATAGTACAAGTTTCGAGGTAAATATTAATAAAGGAGTATGACTCTATTGAAGGCAATTGAGTGGCACCCTTTACTATCTTGATGTGTATATATTGGACAGGCTTCAACATACAGTCCTCTATTAAGCAGTTAACACAGTTATGGCATCAGAGGCATAGGTCATATATTAGATAAAGATTTACAAGAACTGAGCGACGTAATCTGTTAGGTGGTCGAAGGTTGGTGCACTTGGATTTTGTGAGCATTGTGTACTTGAAAAGCAACACAGAATCAACTTTTCTACAGACTTGTAACAGATAGCAACTATATTAGATTATATTTATTCTTATCTATGAAAACATATCCCAATTACATCCAAGGATAGATCCAAATATTTATTTTCATTTATTAATGACTACTCTCACAAAGTCTAGATTTATACTATTAAAAATAAGAGTGATGTATTTAATATATTTAAGAGTAGAAGGCTATGATCGAGAGATAGACTGAGAAAAATGTGAAAACCTTCTGTAATGATAATAGATTAAATTTTGCCCTACAGAATTTGATGATTTTTGGGCATTGTCGATATAAGACCACAGTGGATATCCTCAATAGAATATTATGGTAGAATGCATAAATCGTACACTATTAGAGAGAGTCAGATCTTGTTATCAAATTCTGGACTGAGTAAAGATTTTTGGACAGAGACTGCACATATAGCTTGCTATATTTTAAATCGATCTCTAGCATCAACATTGAGCATGAAAACTCCAAAAAAAATATGGATAGAAAGACTTGCAGACTATTCGATATTTAGAATCTTTGGATGTTAGTAATGCACATATCAGAAATAGAAAGCTGGATCCCAGGGCTAAAAAGTGCATATTTCTTAGATATGCATATAGGGTGAAGGGCTATAGACTATAATGCATAGAGTCGGATCCCAAGGATTTCTAGTCAGCAAGGATGTGACTTTTCATGAGATAGCCACTCCATGATAAATACAGCATAGTCCTTCATAGAAAGATCGGGTTCAAGTTTAGCAGGATCAGACTGTTGTTGATGTTGTCAAATTATTAGATCACAACAGCACAACTAATTATAGTTGGTCAAAATGAGTAGGATTAGTAAATAGATACATAGATACAGACTCAAGAAGAGGTTACATGCAAGGTTAAGTTTAGGATGATATATTGCCACTCGCAAACTCAAGCACCAAATCAGAGCACTTCAAATGTATGGTTTTGAGGATTCTGCTTATGCTGAGTTAGTTTATTATACTCTGAGTATTGCAACATCATTGATGATGAGCCGATCACATATTGGAGGCTATTGGTAGTTCACAGACTGAACAGTGGATCATCCCTATGGTTGAAGAATTTCAATCTTTGAAAAAGAATAAAACTTTGAAATTAGTCAATTACCTAAGTACAAGAAAATAATTGACTACAAGTGGATCTTTAAGAAGACGGAATGAACTAGTCTTCAGGATTTTAATATAGGACTAAGTTGGTGGCTAAAGGCTACAGTAAATGGGAGGGTATTAACTATAAAGATATTTTCTCTTGTAGTCAAACATTTTTCTATTCTTATGTTGCTTGCTTTGGTTAATTCTCAGGATTTGAAACTAGAACACTTTGATGTAAAGATAGTCTTTTTACATAGTAACTTGGAAGAGCAATTTAAATGTAACAGCCACCTAGTTTTGAGGCTCCAGATAAAGAAGATCATGTATGCTTACTCGAGAGATCGTTGTATGGTCTCAAACAGCCTCCAAGATAATGGTACTATAAATTTGATAGGTTTATGATCGATCATAGATTTAATAGATCTCCACATAATATTTACATGTATCATTAACAGTTTATAGATAAATTCTTTTGTTATTTCTTACTATATATTGATTATGATGATTGCAGTCAAGGATAAGTTAGTCATCCAGAAGCTGAAAGCTGAGCTTAGTATTGTATTTGAGATGGAGGATCTTAGATCAGTAAAGAAGATATTTGGGATAGAGACCATACGTGACAGGTAATCAGGTAGATATTTTGTTACTCAGCATAGTTATATTAAAAAGTCTTGAAAAAACAGGGTATGTCTACAGCTAAGCTAATTACTATTTTCGTTGCTAGTCATTTTAGATTATCTATCAAGCTCCTCTTCCCAAACTAAGGATGAAAAGAAATATATATCTAGAATGCTTTATGCGAGTGCAATTGACAGCATTATATGTAATGGTTTGCACTCAACTTGATATTTCACAAGTACTAAGTGTTGTGAGTAGATATATGGACAAGCTTAGAAAAACTCATTAGTTAGCCATAAAATGAATACTGAGATCTGAAAGGTACTTCTAATTTAGGTTTGTTATTTTCTAGACAAAGTAGTTGTATTGTTACAGGATTTTGTGATTTTGATTATGCTTGTGACTTGGATAGGAGAAAGTCTTTGATCGGATATGTATTTACTTCTCTTTGGTTATGCAGTCAGTTGGAAAGCTACTTTATCTATAGTTGCTTTGTCTACTACCAAGATAAAGTATATGGCATTGACAGAGATTACGAATAAATCTATCTGGCTAAGAAGGTTAGTACAAGATTTGGATCTCAAGCAAAACTATTTGGATATTTACTATAACAGTCAGAATACCTTGCATCTTACCAGAGACCAAATATATCATGAAAGCACTAAGTACATGGATATCAGGTATCATTTCATCAGAGATTGGTGAAGGATGGTGATATCTAATTTCAAAAGATTGGCACTGCTCATAATCTGGCTGATAGACTTACCAAACCAATTCCAGCAAGTAAGTTCAGGACTTTCCTAAACTTGATCAGTGTGAGCACTTGGTGATGCCCTTCGAGGCTTGTAGTAAGGAGCTTTTTTTTCCACATTTGATAGAGGTACATTATTTATCGTAAGGAGAGGGATTGTTATTGTTTGCTCCAAATAAAACTTCTTTTGATTGGGATTCTTTTATCAATTGACTTCTTCTTCAAAGAGATTTGTGATGGAAGAATCTCTTCGATCATACTTCTTCTTTGGCGAGTAGCATAAGACTTTGGAAGCTCTTCTTCAATTTTGATTTCATCTCGGAGAACTCCGCATTCTTCGATCTAGACTTTTCTTCATTGTTTTCCTTTAAAAGAGTATGAGACCCTCAGTTCTATGGCCCCCAAGTCTCGATTGGCCCTTGGTTCCAAGAAGCTCTTAAGTCCCGATTGCTATTTATTCATCATAGTCCTTTGGTCCAATTTTTTGGTCCCTATCTAAAAAAATATCTTTCTTTTGATCGATTACCATGACCGAGAAGGTATTGATCTATCTTTCAGATTATCTTCTCTAATTCGTAGCCAAAGACAAGAAAAGTATTGTCTGTTTAATTTATGTTATAGTTTATTTGTATCTCTTATTTGTTATTATTTTGGGACCCTATAATTTAGATATTTGTATCATCTTTGTACCTAATTTGGGATGGTTATATAGTAAATTACTCCTTCTCTGTTATGGATGTAGGCATTTTGCCGAACCATATAAATTTTTTATCTTTCTTGTATTTTTATTTATGTTTGTGAAGTATTCAATAAATTACCTGAGTGAGAAAAAATAATTAATTAAAATCTAAATTGATTCGATCTGCTGTGCGCATCTCCAATACTCAAAAAGATGTTACAAAGTGATGAAATCATTTTCTTATATTTTGTCCAAATCCATAATAATTAATATTGTTTGTTGGGATATCCCGGTTCAGCTATGAACTGACACCGGTTCGACTGGCCGAAGCCCTTTTCTCCGGACCACGGACTTCGAACCAGGAAAGTCCAGGCTAACTGCAGGCAACCCAAGACTTCTCACCGACTACGACATCCCAAGGCCAGACCTTTGGATGACGTCTTCGGCCTTGACCGAAGACCAAGTTTTCTCATTAACTTCAGAAGACACGCTCTTTGGTCCCTACCGTGGACGCGATCTCCGCCCCGGGGCAAACACCAAGTCTTCGGCCCACGCAAGGGGAAACCAAAGATGGGACCACAATTTGGTCCAGATAGGTAACTGTAACCATGGTTACAATCGACACTCTCCATGCCATGATCATGGTGCGCAACTCCAGCTGCCACGCCTCCGATCTGGCCGGAACCGCTCAATGACAACCCCGATCGCCAATCATGGAGAAATTGACTCCCCATAATCACCAAAAAAAGTGCGGGCCGCAAGCCGGAGGCCTCCGCTTAATAGTGGTAAGAAGAATGGCTCGAGAGAGGTACACACAGATACACCCATACTCATACATTCACCCATACTCTAAGAGCCTTTCCCTCATACTCTCGACACTCTTCTCCATTCTGTGGCTGGGATCCCCACTGACTTAGGCATCGGAGTGTCTCCCACCGGAATAACTCTGGCAAGGACCTGTTTTGCAGGTGAACCAGGGAGCGGTCCTACGGTGCAGCAGCTCCGTCCGGCCGATATAGGGACTCCACGCCAACAGATTGGCACGCTAGGTAGGGGGGCTTCATAGCACTCTTTAGGCTCCCTCCTAAATAAGGGAAATGGCGAGAGGAAAGACTCAGATAGCTTCTACAGGTCGAAGTCGTGCTCCATCCCAAGGGGGCGCGCCCCTAGAGAAGAACGACATCCCACCTCCCATAGTTGTTGTGGGACTACAGCAGTTTGAAGCCCTTGTGAACCAGGTCACCAACCTCACGGCCATGGTTCAGGACTTCCAGAACAGCTTTTCTTTCCCGGCTGGGAAATCTAATGCCGCCATCCAGACATAGCTCTCGGTCCCGAAGGAAGAGGCCCCATGAGGATCCTACACATCTCTCCCCCCGTTCTCGGCCCTCTCCTGAAGGGCGAATTTCGAGACCGCCTAGGTCCGCCGATTTCCCACAGAAGAAAAAGGCCTAGGCAAACTTCCTCACCCTTCTCCGAAGACTCCACCTCCATGGAGAGAGCGCCGAAGCAGACTCCCAATTACGACAGAAGATTCAGAGCCATCGAATCGGAGATGGCGAAGGCACGGGAACATAGAATGCGGGATCCTTCAGATCCCTACACCGACCATATCATGGCCGAAGTTATTCCTCGGCACTTCAGGGTTTCCCAGATAGAATCCTACGACGACACCTCCAATCTCCTAGACCACTTGGACATTTCAAGGCTCATATGATGATCCAAGGAGCTTCAGACGCGATGTACTGCTCGCATTCCTGGCTACCTTGAAGAAAGCTGCTCGGATGTGGTACTCGAGCCTGCGCCCAGGTACCATTGACTCTTTTTTCGAGTTAGAAAAATTGTTTGTCTTGCATTTCAAGTCCCGCCGCAAGACTTCCCGGAATACGGATACACTGTTCCTCCTTCACCAGAACGAAGGAGAAAGCCTGCGAGATTACATCTCCAAGTTTAATGCGGCCACACATGAGATCTCCGATCTCAACGAGCACGTGGCCATGTCTGCACTGAAGAAGGGGCTTCGTACCTCCAGGTTTACCTTTTTCCTGGACAAGAAGTTTCCTAAAAGCTACACTGAGCTCTTGTCAAGGGCTCAGAAATACGTCGATGCTGAAAAGCAAGCGGCTAACTGACGATTGATTGAAGGGAAGTCCCCTTCAAAAACGAAAAACAATAGGGACAAGGTCCCTCAACTTTCAATAACAATGACGGCAAATATACCGACCGCCGGAGAAGTCCTCCAGGCCTAGAGCATCGGGAGGAAGATTCGACTCCTACACCCCCCTCAACCTTCCTCGAGAGAAGATCCTCATGGAGATAGAGAAAGAAAATTATCTCCAACGGCCCCGTCCCATGAAGGCCTCCTCTTCCATAAGAAATAGGAACAAATACTGCCGATTCCACCGGGACCACAGCCATAACACTGAAGAGTGCATCCAGCTGAAGGATGCGATCAAGGACCTCATCAAAAGAGGATATTTGGGGCGGTACATTGGTTGCCAAGGATCTCGGTCGGAAGCTACTGTTCCCCAGCCACCTCCTGAAGAGGCCGAACTGCCAATCAAAGGCCCACCACGGAGGTGTAGGGATGATACACCGACCCGCCAATTGGAGAAGGGATGAGGA
The DNA here is from genome assembly GCA_021397845.1 of Areca catechu. Taxonomy (NCBI): domain Eukaryota; kingdom Viridiplantae; phylum Streptophyta; class Magnoliopsida; order Arecales; family Arecaceae; genus Areca; species Areca catechu. The sequence continues at coordinate 118,080,049 of CM038038.1, forward strand.
TGATGCCCCAAAGCGACTCAAGGACAACAACGCTATCCTCTTCTCCGACGGCGACCTTGCGAGAGTTCGGCTCCCACATGATGATCCCCTTGTAATCTCGGTCGTAGTTGCCAATTATGATGTACAGCGAATCCTTGTTGATAATGAAAGTTTGACTGATGTCTTGATTTATGATGCATTCTCTAAAATGTGTTTGCTTAGATATCACTACGAAGATCCCCCATACCGCTCATCGGTTTTGGGGGCAATCAAGTTCATGCCGAGAGAGAGATAGTATTGCCTGTAATCCTTGGCACTGAACCTCGACAAAAGACACTTGCCGATCAACTTCACGGTGGTCCGCATCCCCTCAGCATACAACATCATCCTGGGGCGGCCTACCTTGAACAGGTTTCCGAATCGTGATCACCTCTCACTACTTCTTGGTACGCTTCCCCACCAAGAATGGTGTCGAAGAAGTTAGAGGAGACCAGAGGATAGCACGACAGTGCCTGATGATCCAAGACAGGCATTTCAATGATTCAGCAACTCCGGATCAGCTGGATCCGAGGGATACACCACAAGCCTTGGTGAACCCATGGAGAGGACTGTCTCGGTCCCTTTGACAAGGGAAGACCCCTCCAGAGTTGTGTAGATCGGGAGTGCACTTGATGAAGAAACCAGAATGGAGTTGATCCGTTTCCTCAGAGACAACGCCGACGTCTTCGCCTGGTCAGCTTCGGATATGCCGGGGATTCCCACCGAAGTAATCACTCATCGGCTGGAAGTCACTCCCGGGTACAAGCCAGTGCAATAGAAGAAAAGGAACTTCGCTCTTGAAAGACAGCAAGCCATGGACGAAGAAGTTGGCAAGCTCCTTAAAGCAGGGTCATCCGAGAGGCCCACTACCCCGAGTGGTTGGCCAACGTTGTAATGGTGAAGAAAGCCAGCGGCAAGTGGAGGATCTGCATCGATTATACAGACCTCAACAAGGCTTGCCCAAAAGATAGTTTCCCTCTCCCAAAAATTGATCAGCTGGTCGACGCTACTACCGGCCACCAGTTGCTGAGCTTCATGGATGCTTTTACTGGCTATAAGCAAATCAGAATGGATCTACAGGACGAGGAGAAGACGGCTTTCATCACTGATAAAGGTCTCTACTGCTACAAGATGATGCCGTTCGGCCTCAAGAATGCTGGAGCAACGTTTCAAAGGCTGATCAACAAGGTATTCGAAAAGCAACTGGGAAGAAACATGGAGGCCTATGTTGATGACATGATCGTCAAAAGCCTCCTCCGGAAAGATCACATCCACGACTTGGAAGAGTCATTCAGTGCTTTACGGTACTACCGCATGAAGCTAAACCCGACAAAGTACGCCTTCGGGGTCACTTCGGGTAAGTTCTTGGACTTCCTTGTCACCAAACGAGGGATTGAGGCAAACCCTGAGAAAATTCAAGCTCTAAGAGATATGAGACATCCCTCTTGCAAAAAGAAAGTCCAGCAGTTAATAGGGAGAATTGCCTCCCTTAGCAGATTCATTTCTCAATCAGCCGAGAAATGCCTCCCATTCTTCAAGGTACTCCAGCAGTCTAAGGGCTTTGAATGGTCCGAAGACTATCGCACTGCCTTTGAGGAGTTGAAGAAGTACCTAGAAACCCGCCACTACTCTCCAAACCACAAGAAGGCGAGGTTCTCTACCTATACCTCTCTGCTTCAGATGAAGCCATTAGTTCGGTCCTTGTCAGAGAGATGAAGACGGATCCCACAAGCCGATATACTATATCAGCAAGGTCCTGCATGATGTCGAAATGTGATATACGAGGATGCAGAAGCTGATCTACTCTCTAGTGATTGCGACAAGGCGACTACGACCATACTTCCATGCCCATGCCATTGTGGTGCTGATCGATCAGCCCCTCAAAGCCGTTCTCCGATCTCCGGACACCTCTGGAAGGATAGCTAAGTGGGCTATGAAGTTAAGTGAATTTGACATCAGTTTCCAGCCCCGAGCGGCTATGAAGGCCCAGATGCTCTCCGATTTCTTGGCTGAGTGCACCTGGAAGTCCGAAGATGAAGCATCTTCGATAGAAGGCGAAGTCCCGAAGGAGACAAAGTCCGTCTGGGTGCTTCATATGGACGGAGCTTCCAATGCTACTGGGTGCGGGGCTGGACTAATGCTGGCCGAACCTGAGGTCACACCATAGAGTACGCACTCCAGTTCTCCTTCCATGCTTCTAATAACCAGGCCGAATACGAAGCCTTGCTCGCCAGACTTCGGATTGCCAAGAATTTGGGAGCTCAGCAACTTCGAACCTTCCCAAACTCCCAATTGGTTGTAAATCAGTTAACGGAGAGTATGCGGCCAAGGATCCAACCATGGTGCAGTACCTAGAAAAGGTACGAGCCTTATCCTCTCAATTGAAATATTTTGAGATCATCCATGTCCCATGATCAGAGAATTCTCGGACGGATGCATTGTCTTGACCGGCAACTACAGCACCGGAATCTCTCGGGCGCACCTTTGTTGAACATCTTGAAACTCCAAGCATAGTCGAAGAGGATGCAGAGGTGCGCCAGATCGACGCTGAGCCATGCTAGATGGATCCCATCATCAAGTTCCTAAATGAGGGAGAGCTACCAGAAGATAAGGCGGAGGCTAAGAAGATCCGCTGGATGACATCTCAGTACGTCATCTTAGACGGAACCTTCTATAAGAGATCGTTCTCTCTCAGCCATTGCTAAAATGCCCGGGACCGACAGATGCGGATTATGCCCTGAGAGAGGTCCACGATGGTATATGCGGTGATCACCTGGGAGGCAGGTCTCTGGTATACAAGATCATTTGACAAGGGTATTACTGGCCTTCCATCCAGAAGGACTCGGCTGATTTTGTACAAAGTACGATCAGTGCCAGAGTACGCCAATGTTCAGAGATAGCCTGCGAGTCACCTGACCCAACTGGCAGCCCATGGCCTTTTGCCCAGTGGGGAATGGATATTCTTGGCTCATTCCCGCTGGCATCAGGGCAAAAGAAGTTTCTCCTTGTGGCCATCGACTACTTTACGAAGTGGGTAGAAGTCGAACCACTGGCCCAGATCACAGAAGGCAAGGTGGAGAATTTTGTAAAAAATTTCATCATATTCCGTTCGGCATCCCACATGTCATAATCACGGACAACGGGAGATAGTTCGACAATCCAAAGTTCAAGAACTTCTGCGCTCGGTATCATATTCAACATCGACTGACTTCCGTTGCTCATCCATAGTCCAACGAAGAAGTCGAAGTCACTAATCGAACCATCCTTCATGGTCTGAAGATAAGGTTGAACGCTGCCAAAAGGCTTTGGGCCGAAGAACTGACCTCCGTTCTCTAGGCATACCGAACTACCCCGAGAACGGCCACCGGCGAGTCTCCGTTCAACCTGGCATACGGTACCGAAGCTGTACTACCTATTGAAGTCTCCCTGCAGTCCCTGAGAATTGACAACTATGAAGAGCCTGGAAACTCTGATTGTAGAAGGATCGACCTAGATCTGCAGCCAAGCAAGCGCCAGACTTCAGGCCCACATAAGAATGGCGGCATACCAACAAAAGGTCGCCAAATACTACAACTCAAGGGTGAAAGAATAGATTTTCCGTACAAGGATATGGTGCTGCGAAGGGCAGAAGTATCCAGGCCAACGGAACAAGGTAAACTCTCCCCCAACTGGGAAGGCCCATATCAAGTCGAAGAAGTCATTCGACCAGGAGCATATCGACTCAAGACCCTGGAGGGGAAGACTCTATCCTGGCCATAGAATGTACAAACCTTCGTAAATACTACCAATAAATGAGTTCCTAAATTTTCTATGCAAAGTTACTCAACCCTACTTGACTCAGAATGGCTGGTTGCTTTGATTGAACGACAACAGCCTAAATGACCTGATCTGAAAAATTGGTCAACTGCACAAAGGAGAGTCTGATCCACTCGCCTTATCGGTATGCCCGACGAGTGCAACGGATGGCCTAACCAGGCCACCAAGAAGATCAAAGATGCAGGGATGGTTTTCGTAACCTTCCCTACGGTAAACCTGAAGACACGCCGGGACGGGCCTGAACAGTCTACCTTGATCACGACAGAAAAGCACAGGGACGGTGCAAGCACCCTACCATATGGAAAATCCGAAAACGTGCCTAAAAGGATGACTATCGTCCTTTCTGTCGACCACAAGCATTCCAAGAACGATCCAACCGACCTCACTTATTTCCTATAGACCGAAATGGTCCCAGGAATCTACATTCCAGACAAAACATGATGCCACATCGCAAGAAACACATGGAAAGAGGTAAAAGAAAGATACTTCATTTTTCTTTTTCGATTTTTTACAAAAAAAAGAGAGAACAAAAAAGAAAAGACTCTCAAAAAGAGACAAAAAAAAAGAGGAGTAACATTGAAAAGATGTGGGAAATTTTCAATAACCTCCCGCCAGATTTTTCACGTACCGACGGGAGAAATCTGGAGGGACGATGAAGGGGCCCGGGGTTCCCATCCGAACCAGAATCCGATCCCTCATCAAAGTCGGAATCAAATTCATGCCCGGAAAAGAGAAGGAGGGCTTGATGTTGTCCAGGCCCTTCAAGTTATAAAACTTGGAGGCCTTCCTCCTGCATTTCTAGAACCCTGATGGAAGGAGTCCAGAGCCGCCTCGGTGACTTCCTCCTTGAAGGCAGCAAATGCCCTGAAGTCCGAGATGGCATTCGCCGCCTCCCTCTTAGCCTCCTCTACCTCCGCGGCTGCCACCGTGACCTGGGCCCAGGCCTCCCTCAGTTAGGCCTCCAATAGACGAACCTTCTTCTCCAGACAGTCCACGAGAGGCTCATCATCATACCCTGGCCCTAAGAACTCCGGACTCCTCTTCCTCTTTGGATCAACAGCCCTTCTCTTTGCGGCTCAGCGGAGCTCGGAAGTGCTGAATCTCATTTTCAATGGGAAGGAGTCTACAAGGATGATGGCCCTTGACAACAGAAGGCAAACTCCTATTTATAGAAACCCTACACCCACGACCTACTGCGGGGAGGCGTGCTCCACGTCCTTTCCCCGCCGCATTAGAGAGCGTCACATGTCCGGGCGACGCTTCGAGAACCAGAAGGCCGCTCGAGGGTCATTCCCAGGACAACAACTGCCAGCGCTTCGAATCCGAAAAAATCCTCATCGTGCGACGACAACCTTAATGGCTTCCTTTTGGAAAAAGGAGACCTGGCGGCATACAAGGCGCAAGAAATCACGACTGTAACGTGACACGTGGACAACAAGAATTACGATCAAACTTCCTTAATCATCGCTTGACGGGTAGTTGACACCTGTCTGCCCCAACGGATAGATTTACTGCCAAAAGGAAGGTGACACCAACCTGACCAATTGTAGACGGTCTTCGGCAATGGAGTTCTAATCTATTCCGGGATTCGTCTACGTCAACTATCAACTAAACGGCCTTCGACCATGACTGTTCAACCAAGCAAAAGAAGAACGGTAAAACTAGTTCAAGCTATATATGAAACACAACATTGCATATACAGAGAGGGAAATAGTCATTTCAAGATCTGGAAAAATTGTCATACAAAATTCATTGACAATACAACGAGGAAAAGAAGAAAATACATCTAAAGCAACTTGGCAACTTAGATCACCCAATGTCAACAGGAGGAGACCCCACACCACATGACCGAAGCAACTTGTCAACCTATGTTGAAAGGACCTCATCAATCTAGGCCGGGATTGGAGAACCTTCAGCTTGGACTCCCCTAGCCTGAACTTGCTCCTGAACCGGAATCGGAGTTGGGGTCACCCCCAGATTTTCGACTAAGGCAGTGGCCTCCTCACCCGGGCATGGCACCTCTTCGGCCTCTACTGCAGTTTCAGCCTCCTCTCCTTCTTCTTCTTCAGCTATGTTGAAGGGAGGAATGCCGGAATGGTCAACGTGAGGGAATGCCTCCTTTACCTTGGAAAGTCCATCATTAAAGCCATGCTGGTAGCCGTACAAAGATGCTTCATTCATCTCCTCTTGAAATTGTGAAGACATTTTGAAGTCTGCTACAGCATTGTCTACCCGCTTCCTCAAAGACATGGCTTCTCTCTTGGCCGCTTCGAACTCCAGAATCGCCTCTTCGGCCCTCCTGGAAGCCTCCTCCGCTGCCTTGGTCAGGCTTTCTATCTTCTCCTGATTCTCCCTGGCAGCTTGCTCCAAGGAGTCGACTTGTTTCCTGCTCTTTCTCCACTCTGCCCCTTGCTCTGCCATTATCAGATGGGCACTTTTTAGTTTGCCCTTCAGTTCGCGAACTTCGTCGTTCACCCGGACAAGGCGGTCCTCCATAGACTGCCTCAACTCTTCAGCTACTTCCTTTACCCCCTGGCAGTATGAAGCTCCTCCTTGAGACCATGGATGAGGCTGTTAACATTCCCCAGGCCCTCCTCCATAAGGTGAGGTCGTAGACCAACTGCATCAAGAATGTGGGGTTATGGATCGAATAACTCTCAATACAAGGGGACGGCAAGAATTATACCTGTTGTAGGGCGGAGAAGGCAGAATCAGACACCCTGGGAAGGTTCTGATTCCGAAGAACCGCCAAGTCATGAGGCAGCAGCATACCTTCAGTGCCTGCCTGGCTATGGCAGGGACCAGCAGTCCCCCCGTAGGTGAAAGCTTCGAAGAGTTCGCCGAACGGCTTCTAGCTAGGAAAGCCCCGTGAGCGGACTCTCCCTCGACTTGCCACGCTTTGCCCCTATCAACTGCAGGAGGGCAAAACGGTGGCACATCCACTACCTGAGGCGGACTCCCCGTTGTGCAAACCGGGAAAATTGCCACCAGTGGAGCTTCGACTGGACAGGGTCTCGACGGGGCCCCCTCCACGGCTGCTGCATCTTCACCTGAGGTTTCTCGGGAAGACGAAGTGCTCCGGTCCCCCTCAAGACCGTCCCTTCGAGCCTTCTTCCGAACCGCTGACCTGGTGAGAGGGGCTTGTGCTACCCTCTTCTCGGAGGTCTGACGGAGCCAGCTCACACCGGCTTCATCCCGCCACCTACAAGCAAAAAAGTTCATTTCAATCGACCGAGCTACAACAAAATCAGGGAAGAGGAGCAGAAATTTCCGTCACTATACATAATGTGGGGAATTTGCTAATTCCCGCAAGATGGAGATTTTTCTCCTCCAACAACTCCCGGATAGGGGCAACCTCGGAATTGACCAAAAGATCGTAATTCGACTGATCGGCCACCAAGACCTTCTTCCCATCATTAGCAGTTAGACGAGGCTTCTTCCAAACAGTGTCGAAGCCCCATGGATCAAAAGACAGTACAAACACAAAAAACGGGTTTCCACCCGTAGATGGTGCTGGGCATGTCCTCAATGACCTTGCGGCCTAATCTAGGGCCAATCACTCACCATCCGTTGCTGTGGAAATCCCTCTTGAGAACGAAAAGGGCCGTAAACAAATTAGTCTTAGGTTCTATGTTTGCAATGCTGCACATGACCAGGAATCCACAGATGTTTCGGATGCTGTTCGGGGTCAACTGCGCCGGCACCACTTGGTACAAGCGGAAGATCTTGATGAAGAAAGGGTGCAGGGAAAACCAAAGACCAGCTTTCAGATGATCTTCATACACGGCTAAACACCCGGGGGGAGGTTCGTTCACTCGTTCCTCGAGTGCAGGGAGAACGAAAGGGAACTGCTCGAGAATGCGATAGCGTTCCCTAAGAAGGGCCGCCTTTCCCTGAGAAATCGAATTGGAGATCGACTCTGGACCTACTACGTCGCCGGCCCCCGAGGGCCCAACTTGTTCCCCCTGACTTTCTATGGTTTCTTCCATGATAAAAGAATGAAGCAAGGAGCAGAAGGAAGATTCCACCTGCATAATAGACTGGTAATCCAGAACAAAGAAAGCTAGACGAAGGATGAGACGAGGTTGAAGAAGCTTCCTTAGCCGGACCTTCACCCTTTTCCAAAAGGAAAGCAGGGTCTTTGAAGCCTTACCAGGTTGATTTGACCCAAGGTTACACAGGGAGGTAATCGTCTTCAACTAACCACCAGGATGAGGAGCATCCATCATCCAGCGGACGGGGAAAGCCGCCACAACCAACCAAATCTCAACCGAAAGATTGGCTTAACCATCGTGCAACGAAAAAATAGAGACGGTCCCAGGGCCGCCCGCTTTTTCCTTCTTCCCCAACCTGGGAGTGACAGTTGTCCACCACCTGATTCCCGGATCAACCTGCAGTCATGATGGACAGTCCAATCAGAGATCCCACAATCATCCCTACACTATCTCCTGGGAGGAAAATGACAAAGCATTAATACTCTCACTTCTCGAGGCAAACCTTCGCTTTGAAAACTGAGAGTAGGGGGCAACTGTTGGGATATCCCGATTCAGCTACGAACCGAACCCAGTTCGATTGGCCGAAGCCCTTTTCTCCAGACCACGGACTTCGAACCAGGAAAAGTCCAGGCCAACTGCAGGCAACCCAAGGCTTCTCACCGGACTACGACATCTCAAGGCCAGACCTTCGGATGACGTCTTCGGCCTTGACCGAAGATCAAGTTTCTCATCGACTTCCGAAGACACGCTCTTCGGTCCCTGCCGTGGACGCGATCTCCAGTTCCGAGGCAAACACCAAGTCTTCGGCCCATGCAAGGGGAAACCCGAAGATGGGACCACAATCTGGCCCAGATATGCAACTGTAACCAACAGTTACGATCGACACTCTCCACGCCACGATCATGGCGCACAACTCCAGCTGTCACGCCTCTGATCTGGCCGGAACCGCTCAATGACAATCCACGATCGCCAATCATGGAAGAAATTGATTCCCCATAATCACCGGAAAAGAGCGAACCGCAGGTCGGAGGCCTCCTCTTAAATAGTGGTAAGAAGAATGGCTCGAGAAAGGTACACACAGATACACCCATACTCATATATTTACCCATACTCTAAGAGCATTTCTCTCATACTCTCGACACTCTTCTCCATTCTGTGGCTAGAATCCGTCACTGATTTAGGCATCGGAGTGTCCTCCACCGAAATAATTCCGACAAAAATCTATTTTGTAGATAAACCAAAAAACGATCCTACAGTACAGTAGCTTTGACCGATCGATACAAGAACTCTACGTCAATACCATTCATAATCCTTATAGTATTCAACTACAGCATGTAACACGTCATCGTATATCAATGGCACGACAGGCCAAAAACATGCCAGTGGTATGACTAAACATAGTTGGATTTGTTTGTTTATTACCTTTTAATTTTTTTTCTTATGATTGTCAAGTCATTTTATTAGGAGAAAAAGGAACAGGGGGATTTCGGAGAGGGGGAGCCGGCCTGGCAAGGAAAGTCTATAGCTCACATATTAATTTCTTCGGTGTCTGTCCATCATGAGAGCTAGTGGTACAATTGTGTGGCAGTTTAGCACCCCAATTTGACCCGGAGGAGCCCATTATTAGATCCTGCAAGTCAATCCAGGATCTGCAGTAGGCTAGCTCATATGACTCGCAGGTGCTCAGTCTGTGAGCACACACGGGTGGTGGCTCAGGCAAGCACACAGCTCGACCTAAAATATCATATCAGAGATTACTTGCAGCTCGAAGATCAGACAAATATTATTATGGTAGTGGCCGATTATAGTAATGGTATGGATACTACAGTGATACATTTATGGTATCCGACAAGAAATCTTCTTTTTAGTAAATTTTAGATTTCGTATGTTCACATCATATTTATTACAGAGATGAATTATTTGACTCTCTGGAAAGTAGAAAGGATTTTATCCACTTGCCAAGCAGATTAAACTGTGCAATCGAGGGTATCGAGATAGTCAACTCGAAGGCACGTGATGGGATAGTGAAAAAATTGAAGGAGATCCGATATATATCTAGTTTCAGCAAGAATCTAATTATTTTAAGTAAACTAAATTTAAACGGTTATACGTAAAAAGTCAATGGTGAAATCCTGAAAGTCGTCCGCAACAGTATAATCGTTTTGCAGGAAGAAAAGCGTGGAGAACACTCTCTTAACATGGATCCAATACGAGGTGAAATCCTTATTATAGTGCGAGGTGGAGCTTGGGAAGCAGATGGATTAAATACAAAATAAGAGACTCGGAAGGATGATAGGCAATGTCGCATCGTGAAGTTCCTATTATAAGAGACTTTTCCAAGTAAGTCTCAAGTCAGACAAGCACAGCATAAAACAAAGATGGGATCAAGCAGCCTAACTCGACTTCCATATTTATCTATCCATGAGCAATAAATATTTATTCCAAGGCATGGGAATGAGATCCTTTAAGAGTTCTTGAAATCATGTAGAGACCGAATATCGAGTTAAGATAGAGATTGTTAAATTTAGTATCTCGATTCGATTCTAAAAAAAATTATGACGAATATTCATAGTAAGCCATCCCACATGACCTGTAGGTAGGGCTAGAACTGGGCCGGTTCAAAGTCCATTGCCTGAAATTGGGCTGGGCCAGCTCAATAAACTTCGGGCTGGTCCAAAATCGATTCTGATTTCGGACTAAATTTTAAGCATATCGGATTAGACTTCGACGCCGTAAAATAGAATTCATTTAATTTTGAGACCAAAAAATATTCAGATTCGGCCCAAAATTTTTACGTGATCCAATAAATTTTGGACCGATTTAGTTCCAACAATATCTATAGATCAGGCTAGGCCTGCAAGCATGAGGCATGCATAGGTGCATAGCCAAGGTGAGCGCATGGCCCACCTTTTGCCTAGGCGCTCCATTTCTTGTTTCGTTCGCAAGGTCCATGATGGACCAGTACTGGTTTCAGCACATCCCCCCGGTATACGGGGAGCTTGGCAATGCACAGTTTGGCATTTAATGCGGCCAAGCGGCACGGGTTCATTTAATGCGGGGTTATATATGCGGTCCAGTGGACGTGGACTACACGAGAGACGCGAGATCGGATAACCACGCACGATCCGGGCAAAGACCGGATAGTGGTGCGCATTCCTAAAGGCATCTTTGACTTTGGTTTAAACCTATTCTCCATGATTTGCAGTGCAACGAAGAACGATCGGCGGTCAAGAAAACTTTACAATTTATAAATTTTATTTTGGATACAATCTGAATGGTTAGACTCTTGGTAAAATATTTTTATAAAACAGAGATAAAAATCAAAAATCATATTTAAAGATCCAGAGGATGAAAGTACGTAGAGATTGAGTTGAAGCTGTGAAAGGAATTTGAATTTCTTGTTAAAAAATTTTTATAGAATTGAAAATATGAATTCCAATCTTATAATTTTTATATTTTTTTTATAATAAAATTTTGTATATCCAATTAATTATGTATTTGTTTTTTTTTTTTTCTTTTATGGTATCAATATCAACATCGTAATCTTGAAAATAGAGATCTATCTTTTGCACCAAAGATTTTTTAAGAGAATGGTATTAATGCAGTTGTTATCCTAATAATAAGAGTCTTTGAAGCTTCGAAGGATAGTTTCTTCTGGCGGTAACGAAGTTAAAGCTATGAAATATATTTCAAAGAAATTAGGCAGGCTACCGGCCCACCACCATTCTTTCCTCAGCAATTCAGCATGACAATTATCTAGGTTTGGGAGAAAAAATAATACTTTAAATAAGAGAGGGAATAAAGATACAAATTTATGACTAATGGCGGGAAAGTCTTGGCCTAACTCATTGCTAGCTACTCATTGCCAGCCGGTGGTTTTTTTTTTCACTTCTATGACAACCACATGAGATCCACAAGCAATCGATTATCTACATGCTAATCATGTTTAAATAAGGGATTTAAGCCTATATCTTTGGTGCAAGCAATGAAAATTTTAAAATAGAGATCCTTTGGGTTCAATTAAGCTAGGTTGGATATCCAATCTTCTAATCATAGCTCTCCATATATTACAAACAACCAAGAATAAATGGACCCATGCATTGTCGAATGACATACGGTACATATACATACTGCATCAAGCTCATCCAATCATGGACGCCACATAATACACGGATGATCTCAATACTTTACCAGCTTTGTGTCATGTCCCGAATTCAGCACCGAATCGGCTACCCGACCGGCCGCACAAATCCTAGATTTTATCCTAGAGATCATGCAAGGCCTAGTTACACAAGAGTAACCGAAAGTAAATCGATATCATTAATTGGTCTACTGATTCACAAACATCAGTAACCGAAACTAAAACTACTAACTAGCTCAACATTTATGAAGTTCCGTCTCACGCCCACCTAATTCTCGCTATGTATCCTGAGTCTCTGAAAAAAAAATAAATAGTAGAGAGTGAGCTATACATCCCAGTAAGGTCTCCATGTGATCACCAATAATAATATATATATATATATAAACAGCAAAACACCAATATATCATGTGACGCAGTCAAACAATTCAAATTTCATGTATGACCAAAATTTTAAAAACTTTATATTTTTCTTTTAGAATTTCTATTATTTAATCATTATCTTTAGGGTTCTGAACTAGCCATGGTCACATTCCAGCCTATGACTGGCACACTATTGTCACACTCCAGTCTGTGACGGGCACACTGTTGTCACACTCCAGCCTGTGACTCTTTGAGAGTTGGCACCTTTGATGCATGGCATAGGCTCCGAAAGGAGGTCATTACCAAGCCCATGCATTGCATCAAATGGTGTGAATTTTAATTTTGAAACTTAAATCTCTAGTTAAAACAAGCTGTAAAAGACACTAATTTGAAGAACAATATACGGATATATAACATAAGATTTGAAGACCAATACATTTGCATAAAATTTGGAACTTGATAATTAAGTATCATCTTTAAAAGAAAATGCCAATTACATAGGGAACCAGAAACATATCGTAAAATATCAGGGATTGTTGGAAGTATGCCTCTCAAAAACAACAAAGACGACTAAAATTCTTTCACATTGTCTTCTTTTACTCTATAATCTGAAGTCAATCATAGGTGCTAAAATAGAAGACCAATGCTTTCCTCCACCACCACCAAGCTTAGGACCTTTTTCGTGCTGGCCTCCTTCGCATGCTCTTAGTTTGAGTCTTCCGTGTCTTGGCCATCATGCACCATTGCTTTCTTTTATTTCTTTCCATCCTTGGTCTTCATAATTTTTTCTTGAGTTTTATGATAGAAGATATCCTCGGGACCTCAAATTGATATACAACTATAATCATTCCCAAGAACTAAAATCAAAAATTTTAAATTTACATAATTCTAAGAGCCTAGAACCCATTTATTGATGTACGTAAAGGAGTGTATTTAAAGAGAATTATTAGATGGCCTTAGTCTACGATAAATGTTGTAGATTAAACCAATGAAAAAAATACCAAAGCAGTGTTTTGAGGTGGTTGATTAACAGATATAATGAGATGGCTGCTGCTGCTATGGCATCTTTTCATTGGCTTAGTCTACAACATTTCTCCATTTAAACCAGCCTTGATAAAGCCCAGCTTAATGAAGGTTTAAATGGCCAAGAAATGTCTCGAACAAGAGGTTCAGGACATGTTTAAGTGCTACCTAGAAGTGTTTGATCCATCCAAAACACCTGTTCTAGAATCAATAGTCCTGTGTTGGTCTCTGGCATCAACGTTGTTCCCACCAGAAGTCCAAGCAGGAGTAACAATCCATCATAAAACCATCGCTATGTGCTAGCCATACAATAAATTATATATGTATATACTATATATATATATATGTATATATATATATATATATGTATATATATGTATATGTATATATATGTATATATATATGTATATGTATATATATGTATAATCTATATATATATATACATATATATACATACATATATATATATATACATACATATATATATACATACATATATATATATACATATATATTATGCTGCCAAGACCATCGTGGCCCGTAGCTGTCGCGTCGGAGTGCGCTCCTTTCGTTGCCTGCCGGTCCTCTGCTCTGGACCTGCGAAACAAGGATTAGTGACCCGGGCCGGGATTTACGGTGGGGGCACTCCGACGGTCAAGTCAGTGACGATCCAGAAAAACAGATCCTCCTTGTCGGGCCCTCTTGATGGACTCCGCACTAAGAGGAGTGAACAGGTGTGTCGGTGAAGGAGAAAAGCAGCAGGGGGAGAGTGGATAGCGGGGACAAAGGGGTTCCCTGTTCCTCCGCTTCTCCTTGTTTCCGGTGACTTTCCTTCTACCGTGGTGTTGGGGTGGCGCTCTGCTCTCTCGATTGAGCTTGCGCTTGTATTTTTTGTTTTTGTTTTGTTGTTGTTTTTTACCCCCCTTCCGGGGGTGCCGATCGTTCTTTGTAGTTGAAAACTGGCCGTTGGGAGCCTGTCTCAGGATCCTCGCTGGGTTGGCAAGTGCATGGGGCAGGATTCCGTGCCGTGGACGGGACGCCTTTCCTGACAGGTGGTAGAGAAAGCTTCCATTCCTTCTGACATCCTCTGGTTGTCCCATTTCGGGAAGTCTGGCAGAGTCTCAATCAGGGGCCGCCGCCCTAGGGGTGCGTGCTCTCTGGCTGGCCCATCCCCTGGAAGTACGGCCGGACAGGTAGTTATTGCGGCATGGGGGGCGACGTTCCTTGGTCCTCGGGTGGCTCGCCGGTGTCCTGGGAGGCAGGGTCTGCTCGGTCTGGGCACTCCGAGCTCGTGCGGTCACCTTGGAGAAGAGAAGAGTGCGGGCCCGATCCAGAGGGCGCGCGCTCGGAGAGGCTCCACATCGGCGGGCGAGCTCTTGGCTCGACCTCGACCGCAGGGCAATAACCTCCGAGGGTCTCGCTCCGGAGGGTGGAGGATGTACCCGGTCCAGAGGGCGCGCGCTCGGAGATGCTACAAATCGACGGGCAAGCTCTTGGCTCGACCTCAACCGCAGGGCACTAGCCTCCGAGGGTCTCCTCCGGAGGGTGAGAGGCGGATTCGGTCCAAAGGGCGCGCGCTTGGAGAGGCTCCACATCAGCGGGCGAGCTCTTAGCTCGACCTTAACCGCAGGGCACTAACCTCCAAGGGTCTCGCTTTGGGGGGCGGAGGACGGACCCGGTCCAGAGGGGAGCGCTTGAAGAGGCTCCACATCGATGGGCGAGCTCTTGGCTCGACCTCAACTGTAGGGCACTAACCTCCGAGGGTCTCGTTCTGGAGGGCAGAGGACGGCTCCGACTTAGACGTCGAGCTCACGAGCTCGACCTGGCGGAGGACTGAGCTCAACTTGCTGTCCTGGGAGGAATCAACTCAACAGCTCGGCGAAGTGTCCCGAATTGAGGCTTCGCCTTGGCACCCGCCGTGACGATCTCCTTTAACATGGCGCTCGTCAGCTACCCACGTCAGCAGTCTTGCCACATCATATATATATTACATGTATACATGTATATATATATACATGTATATACATATATACTTATATATGTATGTATATATACATATGTATGTATACATGTATAAGTATATATGTTTATGTATACATGTATATGTATATATGTTATGTATACATGTATATTTTTTTATGTATGTATACATATACATAATAATATATATAATAATATATATATATATGTATATATATATATATATAGTATATATATATATATATGTATATATATATGTATATGTATGTATATGTATGTATATGTATGTATATGTATGTATATGTATGTATATGTATATATATGTATGTATATGTATATATATATGTATGTATATGTATAGGTCGGGGTCCTGCCACCGATCCTGAGCAAGGGATCGGACTGACACCGGGCTATCCGACCGAACTGGTACCGAGCTGGCGACGAATATTATCGACATGGTGATTATTTTTATTTTTTTTAAAAAATATACTATATTGATAGTATATAATATAATAAATTATAATATAGTTATTATATTTTAGAATATAAAATAATTATTATAATATAAAATATATTATAATATATTGAGAATAATATTTTTTTTAATGTTATTTTTAATTAATATTATTTTTTTTTAATTTATTATTAATTTAATTAATATTATTTTTTATATAGTTAATTAATGGTATTTTTAATTAATATTATTTCAAAATAATATAATAATTAATATTATCAAAAAAATAATATATATAATTTAATTAATACTAATTTTTATTATTATTTATTTATTAAAATTAAAATTTATAATTAGATTTAAAAATAATAATAATATTTTTGAAATCGAAAAAAAAAATTATTGAATACATCTTTTGAAAGGCAAATTCAAATGCTGAATTTCAAAATATCGCATCAAAATTAAATTAAATTTAAAAAAAATAATTAGGTATATAAAATTATCTTTTCAGGAGATGAAGTTGAATTCGTTTTTGAAAAAATGAATTCAGGTAACCATGTCGTCCGAAATTATCTATTTCGATAAATATATCCTAAATTATTATTTCGATATTTTTTTTTAAAAAATATTATTTAAAAAAATTGTAGAACGGTGGTAGGATTTGACCAACCCGTACCTTTACGCTGAAAGAGACATGCGGACCAAGAGATTTGTTAGAGACCGTTTTTTTTTTTTGGAAGGGGAATTAATGAACCTGTCTAAAGACAATCTATTCACGAAGAAAGTGATGATGACA
This sequence comes from Areca catechu, assembly GCA_021397845.1. Taxonomy (NCBI): domain Eukaryota; kingdom Viridiplantae; phylum Streptophyta; class Magnoliopsida; order Arecales; family Arecaceae; genus Areca; species Areca catechu. Next base: position 118,096,632 of record CM038038.1, read on the forward strand.
GGTGGCCGGAAGTCCGCATGGAAAGGAAAATAAAAGGAAAACAAAAAGAAGAACCGAGATTTTTCTTGAAGTCTAGATAATAGAGTAATTCTTTATGCACCGCAGGTGCAGCAAATTCAGCATAATTTTTATTACATATTTTTTTTGGTCTAAAAATATCTATTATAGTACTATAAAAAAAAATTGAGATGGTTAGCATAATTAAATTTTTGTTCAGAACAAAATATTCTTATGACATTCTAGTTCAAAAACTATGATATCCCAGTTCAAAATCTACGATACTCTGGTTCAAAAAAATGACTTGAAACAGTATTACGACATCCTAGTTCAAAAACCTACGACATCCTAATTCAAAAAAACGACACCCTGGTTAAAATGACTTGAAACAGTATTACGACATCCTAGTCAAAACTTAAGACACCCTAGTTCAAAATCTACGACATCCTGGTTCAAAAATGACCAAAACCAGTATTACGACATCATAGTTCAAAAGCTACGACACCTTAGTTCAAAACTTACGACACTCCTGCCGAAAAATATAAATTAAACCTGAAACAGTTTTACGACATCCTAGTTCAAAAGCTACGACATCCTAGTTCAAACCTACGACACCCTGCAGAAAAATAAATTAAAATATGAACAGTATTACAACATCCTAGTTCAAAAGCTACGACATCCTAGTTCAAAACCTACGACATCCTGCAGAAAAATATAAATTAAAATTTGAAACAGTATTACGACACCCTAGTTCAAAAGCTACGATACCCTAGTTCAAAACCTACGACATCCTAGTTCAAAACCTACGACATTCCTGCAAAAAAAATAAAATTAAATACTGAAACAGTATTACGACACCCTAGTTCAAAAGCTACGATATCCTAGTTCAAATCTACGACACTCCTGCAGAAAAGGGACGGGAGGAAAGGGTATTTTGGTCTGAACGAAAATTTCAAATAAAGGCTAAATAATAATTAATGCTAGTCACGCTCAGCTCCCATCCCATCATGCTACAGTGGATATATTTGGACCAATAAAAAAATATGATGTAGACTAGATTTTCTGAACCGCAAGCAGTGCAGAAAACTTTTTCCTGAATTATATATGTAATGGAACACGGAAGAATTAATGGGATGCAAGGAAGGACACTTAAGGGCTCGGGCTACGGCCTAATACGGACTAAGTCCGGAGCCCATCCACATTAATGGGTTTTATGTGCTCTTTGGGCGGATCAAATAGATATATCCAGGTACAAAGTTGGGCCCATTCTATGGAAGTCTTGACAAGCTCCATATTTGCATCAAGTCTAGCCCCCTAGGATTTACCAAGCTACATTCCTCTCTTTTTTAAGAATTGTGAAGGGCTATTCCCCGCACTCTATCCTATATCCATTGCATCTCCATCTTGGCCGGAGGCTTAATACCCGATAAGGCTGAGCCGCCGCTCGTTTCGAAGCCAAACCAAAGTTCAATGGCACATATTCCCATGGTTACTATTAGAAAATTCTGGATCAGAATATATACCGCGAAAGCATCATGGGAGAGATCCTGACGTGATGATGGCAGTCTTCTTTCAAACCAAGAAGTAGGGGAAAGTAATAGAAGAGATTAGGAGAAAAAAAAAAGACTGATCTTTATTAATCCTTGGAGAAGAAACCTTGATTACAATCAAGAACCAACGCTCTCTGACACCCGAGAAGCAACTCCACCCTGCGAACTCCCTCGCGCAAGATCCCCTACTCCAAAATCCTGTGGAAGACCTCCATGCTCAAGCCCTTCTTCCGCATGATGTAATCCTCGCGCTGCTTCTTCTCTCATATCATTCTAAACCGACGTTCCTTATATATAATCACATAGACGGTTTGGGGCTTCCTAAGTTGGTTGCAACCAACCAACTAATACTTGGACTTAAACCCTATAATCCACAAACCGGGTTATGTTACAGTCTCTCAAAACTCCCCCGTAAGTCACATGAGATAAAACTGAAATTTAGAACATCTCTGGAATACTTCCAGGAAATTCTGAATATATCCAGGATCCGTTTGTAACACATCCCCAAGCTTCACAGATCCTCGAACATCCCTGTCATGGCCTCGCAAGTCTCTCCAAGACTTGGGAGCACCACAAAATACCTACAGTTACATGTATAACTCTGGGCATAGATGATGATATACGGGTCCATCCAATACTTTCCTGGCCTACTTTGAATAAGATCATGTCTACTTTACTTTGCTGGACTCCATAGGCTTTTGATTTCTATGTTGATCCACCAGCAGTGATACGTGTCAACAAAATTTCTCATTCTAGACAAATCATGTGAGGGTGTTAAAGTGTCCGACCACTTTCCTACTTAGGTGGCGAAAAAAAGGGGTGCGTTACGAATATAAGCTCCTAGAATCCTGAGCAATTATACATTTAGAATTAATGGTCAGTATGTGCAATATATTCAACCTTGGGTTGCTACTATAGTTCATATATGAGCAAACAATTGCTAGTCAAGCCACTGCCAACCATCCCTATCTCCTTTTGCCATTATTAATTGGATGAATTATTGCAATAGTATTCGAAATAGCAAATACTTAGAACATTTTGTTCTCATACCATGATTAGTGACCAATTTTGCAAGAATAATAATTGTTTTACCCTGATGAACATTATGATCATAAAAAAAAAATGAACATTAAATCAAATAAAAGCAATTACGGTAAGATAGATCATATCCAGGTCAACTTACGTGGTCAGTACTTGTGAATCATGGCTTTTTTTGCAACTCATGCCATATTTCATGTGACATTATCTCATAGATTTGGATATAAGATATTAGAAATGGTAAGCACTTAGAACATTTCATTCCCGTACCATGATTAGTTGTTATTTTGTAAAAATAATAATTGTTTTACACTAAAGAACGTTACGATCTCTATAAAAAAAATGAATATTATGATCAAATAATTTAAGCAATTAAGGTAAAGATAGATCATTTCTTGAACTGCAATTTTCAATCATGATACTTTTTGCAGCTTATACCATATTCATGTGGCATTATCTCATAGATTCAGATATAAGATGATTTATTATTATAATAATAATATTATTATTATTATTTTGAATTGGCTGAAAAAGAAGAAGGCAAGCCTTCATTACAAACAAGAAAAATTAAACAAATAAACATCAGCCTCCATCAGCTATATAAAATCTAGTGGAAAGCACTTAAACCAAAACCGTGATTGGTTTAGACTACATGCAAAACATATAGGCTAAACGATCAGTGGGTTAATTATCCTTAATTTCTTTTAATTATATTAATTTATAAATGTTTGTTAGATTGGTAAAAAGTTTATATTATATATTTTTTTTCATTTATCTTTTTTTTACTAACTTCTTTATCTACTCATTCACCTGAATATTTAGATCTTACATGAACATAATACCAAGTAATTTCTATCGAATCAACTGAGCAGTCCAAATAAAATACTCTTTTTTTCAAAGGAAATTAAATTGCTTTGTTTCTAGCCGGCAAATAGGGATAATTTAAACCTATTATTATTTAAAAAGTAAACTAATCGATGATATGCAAATAAGTGGATTTGAGGGGGCAATCAAAAATAGATTGTGTGAAGAAGAAGAAGGTATCTAGTTTTGTCATCATATTTGCCAAGTAGTATAAATGGAACATTAACGAGCAACACCACTAAAAGGATTATACAACTAATATAATACATGTTAATTAAATTCAAGTTGTTATATACTTTTACCATGTTTCTTCAATTTTCTTGCTTCCATGAAATCTTTCTTTGTCAAAATATGCATATGTGTGACTGCAAATCTCACTATGATCAAAAATCCCTCTTACATCTTTCACATTAACTCTATCATGATTGGAAGGATACTTGATACTTTCATGATTTTCAATAATTTAAAAATGCTTAGTGAGAGGCTAACTCCTAGGCTAATTAATTAGTTGAAAGGTAGATTATTCGAGCGAATCAAACTTAAAGCACCAAAATGGATGGATAATCTTTCCACAAAAATATATATTACTTTAAAGAATTGCAATGCATTGATTTAGTCCATATAGAATATAATGTACAAAGTCAAAGAAATATCTTATGACGCTGTAGCCCTAAATCTATGGCATTGTATGAGAAAATGACTATACATTTTCTACCTATTTCCCTTTCAAATGTCTCATGAGAGGATTGGTGCAATCAACGAGAGTGGTGTTTTCCACAGGATTTTTTTTTTTTTTTGTTGTTGGTGTGTGAGTTCCCCCTTCCTTCCTCTAGGTGCGACGCTAATGTTATTTCGAAGGGAAAGCACTCATAAGGTGGGGAACCGCACCATAAACTCTTTCTTGCGGAGGAAAGTTCATGCCGTTTTATTAAGACTTCAGATCAAAACCAGGGTCCTCTCAAGCAACTTATGGAGCAACTTTAAGAAACGGTCATTATTTACTCCATATTTTTTATTGATGTTGAATCCTTGCCGACCGGGTGGAATAGCTTGTCCGTCGAGTTGCCACCGATGGGAGCCTGCAAAACAACTTCCCTGACCGGAATTTTTCGGTAGGAGATACTCCGATGCCAAAGTTAGCAAGAATGGAGAGCTCAGAGCAGAGTATAGTGAGAAGGAAGAAAGAAGAATGGCTCTAACTTGTCTGGAGTTAGCTTATCTCGAGTTCTCCTCTTACCAAATTTATAGGCATAAGTATAACTACTTACGGTATGGGAGGTAGCTAATGAAACATAAAAATAGTGACGGTCGAAGAATTAGTTATTCCATGATTATCCAATCTGGAGATATCGACCATGAGGGTGGTTATAACAACAGAACAACCTTCAACTGTTTCAGGTTGAAAAATGCTCACATGTCTCAGATGCATTCATTTTTAAAGAGAGTCTAAAGTGACCTAACATACTCTCGGATGGCCTTCCTTGAGATGGCCTGAGAGGATGTTAGCTATATACTTCGGACATATCTCTTTGGAGCGAACAAGGAAAATAGATAACTACTCACTGCAACATGAAGCCGAAGAAATAAAATAACATATTCCAGGGGCATACTCTTCGGACTAGGTTGAAACATGAAGCCGAAGAAAATATAATCCAGAGCATACTCTTCGGACCAAGCTGAAGACATGTCTCCGAAGGAAGAAATAATAATAATGTATTCCTTTTGGGGACCTCAACCTTCGTTAAAGTAAGGAGATATTTCCTTTATTGTATCGATTCGGCTGATAAACCACAAATCAAATTGGCTTTACAAATGGTCCCGTAATTATTTAAATTGGACCGGATTATCATAACAGCTACCCCCCACTCCCAAGTTCGAAATAATTTTATTTGAAAATGGGAGTACCGGAATTTCTAGCTCGGCTTTCAAACTCTGAACCGTGGCATCACTTTTAGCAAGCTTCTCTTCCATCGCTTGCTTTAGCTCTTCGGCTATAACCTTTTCAGACTTGACCTCTTGGAGTTTTCTTTCATCTTCTTTCGGTAATCCGAAGTCAATGATACTCTCTTCCATGATAGTAATATCATGGACCAGCTGCATTGATTACATGATGTACAAAGTTAGCAAACTTGAAAATCATATATCAGAAGGAAGAAGAGAAATGGTATTTACCTTCAGCATAGATGAGAATGCTGAATCGGAGATATCTTCTATGCATCGGTATTTGGTGGTTTCCCAATCTTGAGGAATCAGAGTACGCTTCAGCAGTTCTCTGGCTATTTCAGGGTTCTCCAAACCCTTAGCATCACTAAAAATAGTAAAATCCACATTACATTCTTGGTTCGTGGGAGCATTCCCCCCGGAACCCTCTTTTGGGAGAGGAGCTTTTCCTTTCCTTGGACCCTTCGGAGAGGCGAGAAGCGGTTTACCAATGGTTGGTGTTGGATCAGATTGATCCGAGAAGGCATCGGATGAGAGCTTCTTAGGGGAGGCCCTGTTGACGAAGAACTCCTGGGAAAAGGCTCCGTTGAGGGCACATCATCTCTGTCGGATGCAACTCTCATCGGAGATATATTTGAAGTCCCTTCAGCTCTTGCTTTCTTTCGGACTTCAGATTCTTTCAGGATCGATACTGGCCTCTTCCTTGAGACCTGTCGAAGTTTATCGAGCTTTGGCTTCATCGGCTCACCTGCAATTAAAAGGAAAAAGTTCCCAGATCAGCCAGTAAAAAAAAAAAAAGGAAGAAAAGGGGAGAAATCCGAAGCCAACTATTCTATACCTAATGAAGGAACTCACCGATATGGGCACGATGGAAGTTATCTTCCCTCAACAGCTCCTTGGCCAAGGGATCTCTGGATCTGATAAAATCTCAAAGTCCTTTTGATCGGCCTTCAAGATTCTCTTCCAGCGTTTTGCAGTCAAATATGAAGCCCTCCATTCAGTATTGAATCCCCAGTGTGGATAATATATGAAGAAGAAACAGGGTTTCCACCTATGTATGGCACTAGGAGTTCCTTTGATCAGTCTTCGGCCTGGCCGAGGGCCGATAACCACCATCCTTTAACATGAAAATCCCTTTTCAATACAAATAGGGAGGTGAACAAAGAAGTCCTTGGCTTTATGTTTCGGAGTTTGTAGAGGACTAAAAACTCACAGATATTCCTGAAGCTATTTGGAGTTAATTGGGCTGGAACTACCTGATAAAGATTAAAAACCTTTGTAAAGAAGGGTGGAGTGGAAACCGAAGGCCAGCCTTGAGATGATCTTCGTATATGGCAATTGACCCAGAAGGAGGATAAACTACCCTTTCGTCGGGGTTAGGAAGGAATAATTTAAAGGTTCGCGGAGAGTGGAAGTGGTGTGTCGAAGGCTCTCTAACCTAGCATATGATAGAGAACCAGCAATGGCTTCAGGAGATCTCTCGGGACTCCTCTTTTACCTGAAGCTCTACTCCTGGTGGGTTCACCTCTCGATGAACCCTGCTAACGGTGGGATTACCTAACGACCCCGACATTGTAAGGAAAGAAAAAAAAGAAGAGGAAAATATCTCTACCTCCAAAAAAAAGTGAAGCGGTTGGTTGAAGAAACAGTGATGCGGAGCAAAGAGGAGAAAGAGGTTTCGAAAATATGGAAATCTTTCCTGTGAAGCTTCCCTCCCTTTTATATGAGCAGGACGATGGGTTTTTCCATCATTTCAGAGATCTCCTCGATAGTTCATCATATTGGGGCCACCGATCGTGGGTACGATTCTCTAAGAGGCGTTCATCAATGAGACGGCAATTACAATCCACGTGAAGAACTATGAATGGCCAAGATGAATTCTCAGCATTACGATCGAGCCACAGGATGCCACCAGGTGTATTTCCTCAATTAAATGAAAGTCCCTTAAAAGACTCTTTAATAAAAAGATCAGCCAGGCTTTTTAAATCTGTTCAGTCTTTTTGAAAGGCAATAAGGAGATGACATCTGTTCTTAGCATGATTTCCATGCCACCAATCAGTTATTGTAAGTGACAGTTATCAGAGATATGCCATCATTGTTTATCTATTTTTCGTAAATGACAAATTTCGGTCAGGAAAGTTGTTTGCAGGCTCCCATCGACGGTGAACCGACGGGCAAGCTACTCCATCCGGTCGGCAAGAATTCAGCGTCGACAGTTTCTATTAATTCCCTCTGTACTTTAGATTCAAGTCAAGACTCGCCCATCATTTAGAAGAAGTTGGAGAATCACCATCCCTAGCTCCCATTTCATGTAACCCTGAGAGGCAGGCCCCAACTTAAGATCTAAAATAAACATGATATAATTTTGGGAGAAGATACTAGACATGAAAGCTTGATGGGTCTTTTTATTTATATTCAAGTAGATTTAGAGCCAAATCCAATCAAATCCTCGCTATCTAATTTGCACCGATCCAAATAAATAAAAAAAATATTTTTAAGATAAAGAAATATTAAATAGAAATAAACAAAAATATAGTAGATAAATACAAGTATTTTCAAATAAACCTAAATTTTAAAATAAATAGAAATAATTCCCTTTTTAAAAAATTTGTATTTATTCCGAAGTATTCCGGTTTATTATGAAAAATGTTTGTATTTATTCTAAAAGTCATTTATATTTATTCAAAAAAATAAAATATTCCATCATTAATAATTTCAATAACCACCGGTAACCTTTAAAACATAATCAATACAGTAGATTTGTTATATTTATTATAAAAAAATTATATTTATTTTTTATTTGTATTTATTCTATATTATTAATATCGAATTAGTTTTTATTTTTTCTATACGAAGAAGATACGTGTAAATCAGATGATAAAAACCTAGATCAAATTTAGCTCCGAATCTATGCTAATAAGAAAAGACCGTAGGAGAATCAAAGTTACCGTGGACATCTATCGCGGTGACACGTCGCACCGAGAATGCCGAGGTCGATCAAAAGGTCATTTTGGATTCACCCGGGACTCGTATATATTTCCGTCTCATGCTTGATGAGAAAAAACTGCAGGAGAATCAAAGTTACAGTGGCACGTCATACTAACAACAATGCCACCAAGGTCGAGCAAAGGTTATTTTGTAATCACCCGGGACTTGTATTCCATGCGACTTGAGATCCCAGGCGCTTTCCAATCTACTTCCATTTTTGTGCTGACCGTTCCGCGGGCGGCAGGTCTCTGGTCCCCGGTTTACACTGCTCCAAGGGCGAGACAGAGCATCATGGGGAAACGTCGCTCACGTACTAACAACAAGACAAGGATGGCCTTTGGGCCAGTCCTTTTTTTTTTTTTTGTTCACAGCCTTTGTCACTCATCCCCTTCTCTGGAGTCTTCTGTCTCTCTCTTTTTATTTTTTTTGTTCTTTCTTTTAATCCCCTCATTTACCAAGAGCATGGCGATGACTTCAACTCTTTTTTAACAACAACAAAAAAAAAAAAAAAAATTTGTTGCGAGGACTTCTGCCCTTGTCTTCGGGTCCTGATAGGATGACAACAGCTGCCACTCTTTTGTTTGGAGGTGGGCTCGCTTGCTGGTTTCCAACTCCTTTCCAGGTTCACACCTTTGGAGGAGAGCCCATACCAAAGATGGGTCCGGAAATCCTCCCAAGGTCAATTGGAGGCTGCTTTTGTGCAAAACTCTACAATAATGCAGTGCACACTTTGGTCAGTAGACGTTGATGGGTCCAGTCCTCCAGATAAGGGACTGGCTAACTGCTGCATCTTATCTCTCCCTCGGGATTTACTTGATGGGTCCATGAGAGGTGGTCAGCACGCGGCATGGTTATTTTGCTCCTTGGATGGATATGCTAACCGCGCTCCTTGCCAAGCCTGAAGACATGACCGGGTTATTTGAACCATGTGATCAATCCTCGACACCCCTCTGAGTCCTCTCTTTTTTTTTCTTTTTTTTTTTTCATGTTTTATTTTGAAGGAAAATAAAGTGGAATTATAGGGTCATCGGGGCAATTACTGTCATGGAAATTTTTCAGGTTCGAATAAATGGATTGCGAGTCTGGTTACTTATGCATAAATCTATCATTTTATGGTACTAAACTTCTGTTATGTCCAAATTTTTTCTTAACGGGCCGTCTTATAACCGGTCCGAGTGTATATTTAAGATTCCGTTTCATTTACAAAACGAATTAATTTTTTTTTTTTTTTTTTTTTGAAGAATTGATGTTTGCATATGTGATGTAAGTGATTTTTATTATAATATTTTTTCATTTTTTCCGTATTTAAATTATAAAATATAGAAGAAAAAGAAAAGCGAGAAGAAAAAGGAAGAAATGATCTTATTATTTCTGTTTCAATTTTATTGGATACGTCTCCAAAATTTTTTATAATAATATACAGCTCTTATATAAGAAAAATAATAATAACTGATATAGAATCATGATAACAAAAAATAATAATAATAATCGATGCAGGATCATGTTTATTAAAAAAAAAATACGGAATCGCACCGATAAAAAAAAAATATTATGGCATTGTATTAACAAAAAAATATTATAAGATAATATATAACTTTTAAAATCATGAGTGTGCGTCTCTCTCCACTCCTTTCCCCCGCGAACCAAACAAGTCCTAGGTTGTTTTGATCTTGATTGGGACCTCTTCTTGCGTATTCTCCTCGTTCGAAGGCTTTGTGTTTGGATCTGTGCATCCACCGTAATTTACTTTTGAGGAGACAGATTATGCACAGACTTCTAATTCCATGGTTTTCAAGATGAGGGAGTAATTTACAGGAAATGGTCGATGAGCTGATAATGAGTGCATTAATCTTTTATACTTCACAAATCTAGTTTGGTATTGATGACCATCCCTAGCTTGCAATGAGTCAAAAAGTCATGTACATGCATTGTCCAGCACTGAACAAGTTTTTCTACGGTTTCCATTGGTTTTTCCAATGTGGTCCAGTATGGGATTTGTAAGTTTGGGTAAGAAGTGTCAATTTTCTAGTCTTCTCATGGCAACCTAAAGTCAAATACATTTCTATACGCAATGTAATGGCCAGGGACCCACTAAAATAGAAAATATCTTAAAGGGCAGTAGTATACTTCATCCTAGACGAGTAAACATTTGATATATCTTATATGAATATATATTAATGTAATTAATATGAATGAGCTGTACTAATTAATTATAAAAATAATATATAATTTTATATGAGTTCATTCATTACTGTTGCCGTCAAGATCGTCATGGCCCGTAGCTGCTGGTGGAGTCGGGTGTCGTGCATCCGCCCGCCTGGGAACGCCTCTGGTGCCTCGGGACCTGCAAGGAAGCAATGTCAGCGATCCGTGCCGGGATTCCGGCGGGGACACTCCGACGGTCAAGTCAGTGACGATCCAGGGGAACAGATCCTCCTGGTCGAGCCCCTCTGGATGAGCTCCACGCTAGGAGGAGTGAATATAATACAAGTAGAAGATGAGGACGAGCTGGGAGTGGTGTTGGCCGAGATGGTCTTGCCCCCCCCTCTCTGGCCTTCCTCCCTTGTATTGCTCTTGTTTCTCCTGTGTTCTTGAATTGAGAAGTATGCTATGGATGTAGTGATACTGGATCATATGCGGATACCTCTTTTGCTTACTCTGGCAGGATTTTCTACCTTGGTTTGCTTTGGGATCTCCCCGCTGTCGTGTACGGTGAGGTACCGTGATGTAGACGGGACGTCTCTCCTGTTTTGACAGTTGAAGAAGCTTCCATAAATCTCTGACATTCCTTCTGCCTGTCACCCTCCTGGGAGCCTGACAAGGCCTCGATCGGCGGGCCACCGATCTTGGAACCCGCGCTCTCCGGTAGGGTCTTTTCTCTGGTTGTACGGTGGATCGGCGGAGGGCATGCACCTTGATGTGAGCTTTCCTTCCTTTCTGGAGTGAGTGACGGCCGTGGGCATTGATTGCGGCATGGTTGGTGTTGTCGTACGGCCCTCGGGAGTATCGTCACTGTCCTCGGAGGGGAGGCATGGCTCCCTTGGCGGCTGGCACGGTGGTTTGAACTGAAGGCCGAGCTGGAAGGATAGGGCCCGCCTTCGGTGGACTTGCCTCGATGCTGCGGCAGGGTGGAGACGGGCCGAGCTCGGCTACGGAGGGGCGCCTCATGGCGGAGGAGGCTGAGCTCGACTCCTGACCACGGGGCCCGGCTCCAGGCGAGCTCGACGCCAGGGTGCCGCCCAGCCCTGGGGACCTGAGCTCGGAGGGGCGCCTCGTGGCGGAGGAGGCTGAGTTCGACTCCTGACATAGGGCCCGATCCCGAGGGGTCTGCCTTGGATGCGAACTCGGACTCGGCTCTGGCTTAGGTGTTCCGGGCTTGCGGGAATGGACCTGGCAAATGACGGAGCTCGGCTTCGACGGGCGGAGGTGTTGCTTTAGGGGAGCTTAGCCCGGCGAAGGCGCTCGTTGAAAGCTTGCCACGGCGTCTGATGGGGGCTCCACGTCAGCTACCTCATGCCATGTCAGCTACCCCGTGCCACATCAGCGATCTGGCCCCATCAATTACTAATGCCAAATATACCATGAACATTTGGAAAACATGTTAGGTCATTAATTTAGCCCGTTGTAATGGAGCTAAGTCCAGATGACAATAAACTGGTGGACCGCATCAATGGATCGATGTAACCGGTGCAGGGCTGGAAATGGGCCGGCCAAAAGCTCATTATCTGGAACTGGACTGGGCCAGCTCAAAAACTTCGGAGCGGTCTGAAATCAGTCCAGGCTTCGGATCAAATTTTAAGCATATTGGACTAGTCTTGGGACTGTAAAATAGAGTCCGCTTAATTTTTGATCAAAAAAATATCCGGATTCGGTCTAAGATTTTTAAAATATAATCTTTGGACCGGTCTATTTCCGGTCCTAACTGGTGACTCCGCCCTCCCTTTTTTTTTTTTTTTTCTTTTCTTTTCTTTTCTTTCTTTCTTTCTTTATCAAAAAAAAAAGGAAAAAGAACGGGGAAACCTCTGCCTTATTTTCCTACTGAGTAGTACTTCATTTACCCCGGGTTTATCCTGGATTTGAGGTGGTGAAGACGTCCGCAAAAGTAGCTATATAATTACAATATTTAAAGGAGAAGCCGTCTGCTTGATAGGCAGGATTTTTTTTTCTACAGGGGTTTCACACGCCAGCATTTTTTTGTTTTTAACCGTGAATAAATACTGTTACTTTTCTACTTTAATTATAATTTTATTTTTTAATCATTAATTTTAATATTTTTAAAATTTTACTTAATTATTTTTATATATTCTATTTCAAGAAAATTTTATTTTAGAATTATTTTATTTGGCCTGAATTTTGTGTTTTGATGATTTTTTATTTTTGAATCAAAGTAGGAGTTCAACTCCCATTCGGATAGTATTTTTTTTTTATAAAAAAATATTATATTTTTTTAATGCATGAAAGAATGTAAAAGAATTTGAGAACTGTGAGGAGAGAGAGAGAGAGAGAGTCAGAAATATCATCCTCGATAAGCTGTGAAGGAGCTTTCTTATATAGCTCTTTTTTTTAATATTTTTTTATCTTCTAAATTTTTCCATTCAAACGTCTCTTTTTTTTAAAAATATTCATTTTAAGTCTTAAAATGTTACGATGGATTTATTTCAAATAGCATGTTATTTTATACAATTTATTTATTTTTATTTGATCCGTCGATAATACGCAAGCACAAGCCCAAAAAGAGTTTGAGCAGGTAACTTTTAATTTCAGTTTTGAAAGCTACTGCATGATAAATTACTCTGCACAACAGACCAGATTTAATATCCGAGGGTAAATCTTCTGCAGCATATACAGGACATTGTAAAATAATGGATGACTAACCATCAAACAATGTACAGTACGAACCTGCAACCTGTTGGTATCGAAACAAAACTTAGTATCAATCGGACTACCGTCCTAGTGATTATATATATAATAATATATTTTTTTTTAATGGATAAAAAGAGAATGGAAATAAATTTTTATTGTAGCTATTTCATTCGGATCCTGTCCCCGTCAAACTGTATTCGATACGAGCCGTACGTTTCGCATATTCTTTCTATCTTTTGATGAGTACGTCAGCTTGATATCACTAAGATATCGGAGTAGAGTACTCTTCCACCATTCTGATCAGGTGTTCCAGAAAAAAATTTTAAATTTAATTGAATTTATAGATGACGGGCATAAGTACAAATAATCGAGCTACCTACCATCTTAACGGCTACGTATATTGTTTAATGATTATCCATTCTCTAATAATAACTATCCATAAGTATACCATATCCTGCATGCATGCATGGTCCTACAAGGGATCCATGCTCCTCGTATTTACCGCAATGACAAGTAGTGTTATCCGTTCTCTATTCTCATGGGACATCACGGACGCAGGACGGGGACCAAAACTAGTTGGCAAGGGGGTGGCCTGAAGGAGCTGTAGCTGTAGCTGGATGCGGACTTGAAGACGGCTCTGTTGGGCTAAATCCGGACAAAGTCATCGAAAAACAGGAGGCAGTGGTGGGAGGGGGGGGGAGAGAGGGAGAGGGAGGGAGGGGAGGAAACTGAAGGAAAACCCATCAATCAACCCACCCAACCAAATTTGTGATGGGACCGCCACAGCCAAGCAAGTACTTTCTCAAGCCATTTTCTATAGTGCGTGTAGTTTGCATGAACATGGGATGGGGGCCATGCAAAAAAAAAAAAAAAAAAAAAAAAAAAATGGCGTTGTTTGCGCATGCGGTTCATTTTGTGGGTATCCGGGAAAATTCGCTGGCCGCACGAGAGGGCTGCAGAGATTGGATACTTGGATCCCATGATCATATTGCAGATGAACCTTTTTTTTTTTTTGATTTTTTTTTTTTAAAAAAAATGCTTGTGGTTAGCTGGCGAAGCTATTGTAATATAAATAAAATATGTATTTAAATAATAATGTTCGAGTAAGGTTTTAAACCTTTGAACTTGTGGTAAATTAATTAGTAAGTACTTGAGTTTTCCACCCATATTTGACTGGATTGAAGAAGCGTAGAGAAGAGAAACATTGGATGGAGAAATGTGGAATGAAAAAAATATGGACAATGAGGTATATTTCACACGTTAACGTGTTACATGAGTTCGCATCACAAGGTAGAATAGGTCCATAAGAGCTAAATTCCAAAGACACTTGGTTCATTTAGCATATTTGTCGTGGGTTTTAGCTTTTTTTTTATAAAAAAATAAAAGTATTAAAATAAAATAAAAGTATCGTCTCATCGCCATTCATAACCGTAAAACCTAGTCCAATCCAATAAAAAATTAACCCAGAACAACTTTTAAAGTCCAAACCTTAAAACAAAAGAAGGGGAAAGAAGGAATCGATGGGAAGGATCTTCCACTTCTCCTAGTCCATTCAGCAAAAAAGTTATAGGGCTGTCCAAAACCCTATAAAAAGGACCTCTCCTCCCTCCGCTTGTTATATCTCAAAGTCATCGGAACCAAGGTAATCGGTTCTCCTTCTGCTTCCCTTTCTTTCGATTGTTAGAGTGGTGGATTGCATGGAATTTGGACAGCCAAAGTATTGGATTACTTGTAGAAGTTCAAATACCTATTTTTTTCTTTCACTCTTTCCTTGATTTCCAGCACCATTAGCCATCGCCAAATGCTAGAGTGAGTTCCCGTGGTCATGCCGCCATGGACCTCTCCCATGACCACAAATTTCTGGCATGATTCCTGATTTTGAAAAAAAGTGGGGACTCAAGGGAGTCCCCTGCTCTACCAAATGAAAGAAGAAGAAGAAAAGAATGAGAGGAGAAAAGAAAATGAAAGGAAAGGAAAAAAGAAAAAGAAAAAGAAATTTTTTTCTCTCCTTCTCTTTTCCATCTTTCTAGTTTCTCTCTCCACTTTATCTCTACTTTCTCTCTCAAAAAATTTTTCTTTCCTAGGGATTAAGGAGGTTGTGAAGTTGAGATCAGAGATCGATGGATGGACCTTGATAAATCTTGGTAGAAAGTTCTAGGTTGATAATCATTACACTATAAAATATATTTATTAATATTAAGATTGATTCTGTAGAAAAATATTTTTTCAAGCAAGAAGATATTAAGCAAGTTTCTTAGCATCTAGATCGAGGATCCAAGTATGAATTGGGATCTAGCATGTTAAATCTGTCTCCAATAAAAGTAAGAATTTTTGTATATGATAACCGGTTTAAAAATATATTTTACATAACATGATTTTGATCCTTGGACATGAGCAATAACATGCATGATTATTTATGCATTATATATTTTGATTTCTCATGATGGATATTTGTGATTGCCGGTATTATTATTTATATTTTTTATGATATATTTTTATCAAACATGATTATTTTTGGATGATTTGGATTGTGATACCGTTTATTAGAAATCTTGAAAAGAGCTTGATTTGATAATATATTTAAGATTTAATAAAGTGATAATCAAGAAAAAAAAAATTTGGACTAGCCATGTTATGGATAAGACCGTGGTTACTGAGATTGATAGTCACAATATGAAGTATGACATTGAAATTAGCAGTTATAGGCAAAAGCGTGACACTGAGATTTCTAGTCGCAAGCTGAAGTGTGATAATGAGATTGCTAGTCACGAGCTGAAGTATGGCACTAAGATTACCCGTCACTGGTTGAAGTATGACATTAACACTGCCAATCACGGGTTAAAGCGTGATATTGAGTTTGCCAATCATGGGCTAAAGCATGACCATAATTAGTTCAAAATTTAAAAGAAGACCGTTGATTAACTAGAATATAAAAATAAGAAATGATTTTTATTATGTATGATGGTTGAGTTACTTTAGATGCATAACATGATATTTTATGATTCATGATTCTATTATTACTTTTTATTATTTTTATTTATATTATTATTGATGTGAGTGTATGAAAATTTGGTGCGGACACCAAAGGCACCAGAATAGGCAGAGGCTTCTCAACCCTCTGTAATTGATCAATAATTTATGAGTCCATCTGTAATAGGGCTTAGCTCATCTGAGTCCATTTTAGTTGTTATTTGAGTATTTTAGTGTTATTTCACTTCTGTACTAGTCAGCTCATGTTGAGCTAGTTCAGTCCAATGCTAGTTAGCTCATGTTGAGCTAATTTATTTTTTTGAGTCCTGTCCAAGCATACTGAAGACTCAAGACTATATTATACAAGTGAAGACCAAGTCCGCCAGATTGAAGACATGGAAGTTTAGCCAAGTCCAACCCAGCTTGAAGATTTGAAGACCCCAGGAGAAAATCAGAAACCCTGATTCCTTGCAGATGCCCTCCAGATGCCCAGATTCCCTTCCAGATGCCAAAGTATATTCATAAATAAGGGCATCCATGATTCCAGAGGTCCATCTGCATCCTAGCCCAATGAAATCAAGCCCAGGTGCCAAGCCCAAGCCCCTAAGAAGCAAGATACCAGGGAATATTCCTGCTACCTGGCTACCAGGCCACCCCAGCTTCCAGAGGCCCAAACCCATGCACCCGGGCCCCTTTGGGCCGGCCTTTGCTGCTCCTAGAAGCCCAACACGCCCCCCTAGGCGTCCTTGGAGTCTTGACCAAGTCAAGAAAAATTTTAGGGATTTTTCTACCTAATATTTCCTTATTTTCTAGCTAGGGTTTGAGAGGGAAAAGGATTCTTATGTAAAGACTTATGTACCCTTACTTGGAGCCCAAGGTTAAGGGTCTATTTAAGGGACCCTAGCCTCTTGTATGAGGAATTTTTGATGAATGAAACCTTGAGTTCTTCTATTGAGTTGTGTGATACCTGCTGTGTGCATAAAGGGGTTTGCGAGAGTTCTTCTTCCCAGTGCTGCAATCATCTTCCTGCTACCAACAAGCATCTCAGATCCCTGGACGCCCACTCCAAAAGAAGCCTTCCCTTGCTGTTTTCCTTTATTTTCTTGTTCCCTTGTGAGTTTTCTAACCCCTGACAGGTCGTTTGCAGGTCCCCGAGTTCCTACGAATCCAACGACTCCAGCCAAGCCTCAATCGGATCACCGAGCAGAAAGCCGGGTATCCGCGGGTCTTTGGCTCGATTTTCCAGGCCGCATCCGTCGAGGAATGAGAGACCCTTTTGCTGTGATCTTCACAGACGTTGTCAGGTACACCCCTCTACCTCCAGTAGTTTTATTGTAGGAGAACTTGCCCTAACCGAGGCTTCTCAGCCCCGGCGATCCTTCTTTTCTACTTTTATAGGTCCTAATCTGCATGCTGATCTTCTAAAATTCATATAAAATTCTCTATAACTTATTTTAATCTGAAATTCGGGAATTAATCACCCAACCCCACATATAAAACATATAAAAAAAATTGCATGCATATTAGTTCCCCATCATTAGGTATCAGAGCTTAGATTAGGGCTTATTTTCTGCAATTTTTCAGTCCATATATACTCTGTTATTTTAATTATTTATCCCTGTTAAAAACTCCAAAATTCTGAAATTTATTTTACTGGATTTATCATAATTAAAAGTAATTTTTAAAATTTTTACAGATTTTATTATGGCCTGTGAATTTTCTGCAAGCCGAAATAGGGCCTGCAAATTTTTGGCTCTGTTTTTTTCAGCAAGACAAGTTTGGAAGTTTTAGGGTTTTGTTTAGCATCTTTTGCATATTTAATTTTAATATATTTCTAGTATATTAGGCCCATGTTTTGCAGTTTTCTTCTATTTAAAAAATACCAAACAAAAAAAAAATTACTATTCTCCAAAATACCAAAAAAAAATATATAATAAAATAAAAAACCTAATTTTCATCCTCATCTGCCTGCCATCATTGCATATTTACTTTTAGGGCACTCTTGCTATATCAGATGGGGGGAGGATTTGATCACCTCTCCTTAGCCCAAAACCACATCCCTTGCATTCAGTCCCAAGCCTTAACCTAAATTAATTAGACTTAATTTGCCCTAGGGGCTAGGGACACCCAACTGGTCGGGTCCGGCTAGTGTTAGATCACTGTGTCAAGTTAACCTGTGTGTGCCTTGTGCTCAGTGTCTAGAACGGTGTTTAGGGATTCAATCCCAAAGGCTTTGGTGCTGGTCCGCCTACCTGGCCAATCTCTGATTGGTGTCTAGGATTGGCAATCAGGGACCTAACACTCCCCTTACACCTGCCTGGCTGAGTACAGGGTTACTATAGACTAGTTTGCCACCCTGATTGAGCATCTAGTTTGGACTCTAGGTCTAGTCACTATAGTCGGTCTGATCGAGTCTTGTATGAGCACTAGATCAGGAGTTTCATATCACCCACCTCCTTCACAAATGTCTGAACCCATGGAAAACTTACAAGCCCAAATAAAAGCCCTAGCTGATCAAATGGCCCAGATGACTACCCAGTTAACTCAGTCTGGTACCCAACCAACAATAGAATTGACCATCTTGCCAAAGGTTTGACCAGTTAGGAGGCCGTGTAGGGACATAGCAAGAACCCATGGGTCACAATCTGAGCCAGATTCTGAGTCCCCTCAACCTAGGAGAACCCCAACCCTGATCTATACCATGAGGTCGAACCTAGGAGATCCCCTTATTCTGACCCGTACTACAATCCTCAACCTAGGAGGACCCCAAACCCTGATCCATACCGAGAGATTGAACCTAGGAGAGCCCCTCAGCTTGACCCATACAAATACTGAACCTAGAAGAACCCCTTACCATGACCCTTATTATGATACTGAACCTAGAAGAACCCCTTACCGTGACCATTATTATGATACTGAACCCAGGAGAACCCAATACTCTGACCCATATAGGGAGTCCAATCCTAGGAGAACCCAATACTCTGACCCATATAGGGAGCCCAACCCTAGGAGAACCCAATACTCTGACCCATATAGAGAGCCCAACCCTAGGAGAACCCAATATTCTGACCCATATAGGGAGTCCAACCCTAGGAGAACCCAATATCCTGACCCATATAGGAAGCCCAACCTTAGGGGGACCCCATACCATGATCCATCTTAGAACCTGATCATAGAGCTGACCCAAAATCCTATGACCCCAGATCCTATAATCCCATGACCCATAGATCTGCACCCTTGTCCTATGAGCCTAGAGAAACCCATAACCCCTAAGTATCAACCTAGTACTAGTCATGATTCTTCTAGTCAACCTGAACCCCATAGGATTAGTATCCCTAAATATGAACCCAGAAGTGAGCCACTACCCCTTATACAACCTGAACCTACTAGGAGTAGTACCCATAATCAGAGACCAGAACCTAACCTTTCCTGCTAGCCGACCTTCTCCAACCATTCCTGAGATTCACAAGGCTTACATTAATGCGGAAGTGTATGAAGCTGATGTGAGCCTAGTGGATGAGTATGAGGGAGAAGAGGAGACACATTTAGTAGACCTAGAATTAGCTGACCCAGTAGATGCCCAGGTAGAAACAACCCAGAGCTAGTTGACCTTGACCATATCCAACCTAAAGCTATAATGGAAGAACAAATAGAGGAAGAGAACCTAGGTACTGCTACTAGAGCCTTACCTAAGGAAACCGAAGAGGAGAGCCAATTATAGAGTCTAGTCCTAAAATACAAGAACCAGAAGAATTTATAAAGGACCTGATCTCTTTGAATCAGTACCCTCAGATGAGCCTCCTCCTATAGTTCCCATTAGGGACCTCTTCCCTGAGATTAGTAACCCATCATTCCATTATGCAAACCTCATAGATATACCGCAACCTCGTAAGGTTAGCCTCATTAGTCTAGGATTAGTCCCTGACATGCTTTCTTATATCGAACTTTATCCAACTAACCTTGAACCTTTTTCCTACCCTACCAAACTAATTCTGAACCCACTTCCTATTTTCTGCCCTTTCCTGACACCACCAGCATTTCTAGGATTATTATTAGATTGCATTTAACAGAGATTAGCATACTGCATGCATTCATTACGCATGTTAGGTTTGCATTATACTTCTGGCATACCCTCTGGCATTTGCTTGGAGTCCATTGTAAATACTCTTGTGCACCACACTAGGGTCAAACCTAGAGAGTCTATAGTCTCTTAGGTTTAGGCCCATAAAAGTCTAATAAATTTCCTTCGATAGGAATGCAAAGTCGAGTGTATTAGGTGTTTTTGAGTCCTTTGCATCATCTTGTTAGGAGTCTGCATGTGCCTAGCATGTTCACCACCCGCACTAATGTTAAACAACTGGCTAATTCCCGAAGATGGATCAAAAAAATTGATGTAGTGGATTTTATCTTGGTTAGGCTTAGGCCTAAAAGAAGCTTCATGCTCGCAGAGCCGGACCTTTTAAAGTGATAGAGAAGGTTGGATCAAATGCCTAGGTGTTAGACTTGCCTTCGAATTTGGGCATTAGTTCTACCTTCAATATTACAGACCTGGTTGAGTATAGGGAACCGACAGCGCTACCTAGTGAGGCCTTTGGACCTATTCCTTTTCATTGTGAGTGACCCTAACCCAGAGTGTCCACTAACAAATTGGCCTGAGAGAGGAGAACGGATCGAGCGTATCCTGGACGATCAAGCCATCACGACCCGGGGCCGTGACTATCAATGCTTCCTGATCCGATGGCAAGGCCAGCCAGAGTCGGACGATTCGTAGATTTCTCGAGAGGACTTGCAATGCCTCAACTCAGACCTTCTCGAGAGATATGTGAGCCAGTCTGATCTTCACTCGACAGGGTCGAGTTCCTCCCACCCCGGAGAATTGGTGCGGACACCAAAGGCACCAGAATAAGGCAGAGGCTTCTCACCCCTCTGTAATTGATCAATAATTTATGAGTCCATCTGTAATAAGGGCTTAGCTCATCTGAGTCCATTTTAGTTGTTATTTGAGTATTTTTAGTTGTTATTTCACTTCTGTACTAGTCAGCTCTGTTGAGCTAGTTCAGTCCAATGCTAGTTAGCTCATGTTGAGCTAATTTTATTTTTTGAGTCCTGTCCAAGCATACTGAAGACTCAAGACTATATTATACAAGTGAAGACCAAGTCCAGCCAGATTGAAGACATGGAATTTAGCCCAAGTCCAACCCAGCTTGAAGATTTGAAGACCCCAGGAGAAAAATCAGAACCCTGATTCCTTGCAGATGCCCTCCAGATGCCCAGATTCCCTTCCAGATGCCAAAGTATTTCATAAATAAGGGCATCCATGATTCCAGAGGTCCATCTGCATCCTAGCCCAATGAAATCAAGCCCAGGTGCCAAGCCCAAGCCCCTAAGAAGCAAGATACCAGGGAATATTCCTGCTACCTGGCTACCAGGCCACCCCAGCTTCCAGAGGCCCAAACCCATGCACCCGGGCCCCTTTGGGCCGGCCTTTTGCTGCTCCTAGAAGCCCAACACGCCCCCCTAGGCGTCCTTGGAGTCTTGACCAAGTCAAGAAAATTTTAGGGATTTTTCTACCTAATATTTCCTTATTTTCTAGCTAGGGTTTGAGAGGGAAAAGGATTCTTATGTAAAGACTTATGTACCCTTACTTGGAGCCCAAGGTTAAGGGTCTATTTAAGGGACCCTAGCCTCTTGTATGAGGGAATTTTTGATGAATGAAAACCTTGAGTTCTTCTATTGAGTTGTGTGATACCCTGCTGTGTGCATAAAGGGGTTTGCGAGAGTTCTTCTTCCCAGTGCTGCAATCATCTTCCTGCTACCAACAAGCATCTCAGATCCCTGGACGCCCACTCCAAAAGAAGCCTTCCCTTGCTGTTTTTCCTTTATTTCTCTTGTTCCCTTGTGAGTTTTCTAACCCCTGACAGGTCGTTTGCAGGTCCCCGAGTTCCTACGAATCCAACGACTCCAGCCAAGCCTCAATCGGATCACCGAGCAGAAAGCCGGGTATCCGCGGGTCTTTGGCTCGATTTTCCAGGCCGCATCCGTCGAGGAATGAGAGACCCTTTTGCTGTGATCTTCACAGACGTTGTCAGGTACACCCCTCTACCTCCAGTAGTTTTATTGTAGAGAACTTGCCCTAACCGAGGCTTCTCAGCCCGGCGATCCTTCTTTTCTACTTTTATAGGTCCTAATCTGCATGCTGATCTTCTAAAATTCATATAAATTCTCTATAACTTATTTAATCTGAAATTCGGGAATTAATCACCCAACCCCACATATAAACATATAAAAAAATTTGCATGCATATTAGTTCCCCATCAAAATTTTTACTGGACTGTAAAGCTCACAACCCCTCCTTTCCTTCCTTCTTAGAGTTGTGCAGGATATTCAAGCTTGACTGTGGATTGAATTCATGGTAAAATGATGAATAGATGGAGAGTCATTAATATCGATCAAATGATTGAAGGATGACTGAATTTATAAATATATAAGGTATATTATTTTCTTTATATTAGGTATTTTCTTATGAATTGTGATTAATATTATTCTTGAAAATTGAAGTTATAATGAATTTTTTTTAAGACTGTGCATGATCTCTAGGGCATATTCTAGGATTCGTGCAACTGATCGTATGACCGAACTGGGAGCTGAGTTCAGAGTGTGACAGAATAGTACCAGAGCTTAGATTATGATTACTTGAAATTATGATATGAGTGATTAGGACATGATATAAGTGATATCGAAACTTAAGTTATGATTACTTGGAATTATGATATAAAGAATTAGGGTATGATATGATTGATGTTGAAACTTAAGTTTTGATCACTATGGACTATGACTTAAGTATATTTAAATTTAAGGTTATGATCTCTATAGACATAATAGAAGTAATAGAAATATATTATAGTTTGGATTTCAGATCACTAGATGTTGTGATACAATTTGTGCTTAAGATTTGGTATTTGATAAGTGAAAAAGTGTTATATGATTTTTATCTCTAATCTCAATGATAAGGTTAGCTTATGATGAGTACAAAAAGGTTGAATGATTTATATCTCAATTATGATAAGTGGGGTTTGACCTAAGTATGAAGGGTATTGATTCTATAATAAAATATGTTATGTGGATAAGTTATGTTGTATTATATATGTATGTTCAATTATTAATTGGATGATTTTGAAATCCTAATTTGATATGGATGCAAATCACTTTAGCCCTCTTGTTTTGTGATTAACGGTTGATTTCAAGTTTTGAATTTACCATAATATTGTTTACAATATCCTGAGTTTCATGATTTTAGAGTTGAATACTTTTTCAATGGTTGAACTTGTATGTAGATTATACATGAAACTAGATTATAGAGAAAAATATATTTATAATATTGTATATATATGTAATTTTTTTTTTGATAAATTAAATTATATTTTATGGACATGGCATACACATCTTGGTAGAATCTTTGATAATCTATATTAGTAATTTTGGATCGAATTACTTTGATTTTCTTTATGTTTGTTGGAGACTCTCGAGTATGCTAAAATCCAAGTAAACAATTATGTTTATAAGCAAATTTATGGCATCTCATTATTGTTAATTAATTTGAGTTGAGAAATTGATTTAAGAAACTTATATAAGTTTAGCTTATAAGGGATAACATTTCAGGTAATTTGTTGATTTATGCTAACCAACATGGTAAAGAAAGCACTATAAGGAATAATCAAGTTGATTCTACTCATAGAGATGTAGACTAGACATCTTCTAATTCGTTAAAGTTGGAGTTAACTTTCGATGAGAAAAGTTGATCTAGAATTATCAAATTATATTGTGACGGAAGTTAGAGTAATTTAATAGGTCTAGAGTTATTAAGCTAGTCTTGGAAGGATGGTGAAGCTTAAGCAATGGCTTTAGAATAGAAAGTGGCTTAAGGTTAACCTTGACATGGTATGATCAAGGAATAGTAAGGACTAAGGGAAAAAAATGTGTTATTTTAGTTTAACCTAAATCATTAAAAAAATTTAATCTTTTAGTACCAATGGAAGGTAAATTTTTTGGAGATTCATTTAGTGAACCTAAATAGTTCAATAATTTATATAAGAACGTAGTAGAAGTCCGGTAGTTTGAGTTATTCTAAAATTAATTAAAAAGGTTAACTCTAACTTCCGAAGTATGATGGGGAGAGTTGATTTGAATTTTAGCAACAAGATTTTAATGATAAATGAAAAAATAATATTATTAATTATTTGGCTAGTCTATAGTGTAGCCATGCAATTTTCATCAATATGTTCTTCTAGTGTAGAGGACTCTAAGAAGAAATTTTAGATATCTTTAATTTTAGAATAATAAGTGATGATTCTTTTATCGATCTTGGATATAAAATATTTTGACACAATTCTTTTTAGCTTTGATATTGTGATTTCATTATTTGAAGAGGCTTAAGGTTTTCTTAAGATAAAAGCCTAAT
Source organism: Areca catechu (assembly GCA_021397845.1). Taxonomy (NCBI): domain Eukaryota; kingdom Viridiplantae; phylum Streptophyta; class Magnoliopsida; order Arecales; family Arecaceae; genus Areca; species Areca catechu. The sequence goes on from CM038038.1 coordinate 118,121,301, forward strand.
TGTAAAATCATAAGAAGGGCTAAGAGAAAAAAGATGGCTTTAAATTTTAAAGAATGTTTAATGTTTAGGATTTCTTTTACTATGTTAATAGTATAGACTAGGCAAATTATGATTTTTATATGGAGTTAATCAAGAGTAATAAATTTTATAAATAAAGAATTATGTATTTAATTCAAGGTTAAGATGTTAATATTCGTTTGAAGGAAATTGAAAAAAAGTTACTATGTATTATAAATGATAAGGATCAAAATGGAAATATTATATAATTTTATTATGTTAAGTATCATGAAGAAATTATTCTAAGAGGGGGATTATCTTGAAGCTTAAGGATGATATTAGAATTAGGTACTTTTAAAGTCCAGGCCATTATGATTTTCTTATAAATTAATCAAGGATAATTTATTACATTGGCATTAAAATGTTAGTATTATTTTGGAAGAACTCGAGAAAATTTGATATGTATTATGGATAGAAAGGATCAAGTTTTCAGCATTACGTAATTTCATTATGTTAAGATCTTGAGAATAAGTATTTTAAGCGATAGACTAATTGGAAGCTCGAGGATGGTTTAAAGGTTGGATATTATTAAAGTTTAAATCTCAAGAAGTAAGCTAATTTCGATGACCACATTTTTTTAAAGGGAGAAATGTATATCAGCCCAATCCTAATAGAAATCAATCCAGCATGACTTTTAAAGCCCAAACCAAAAAAAAAAGTCGATGGGAAGGAAGACTCCTATCGAGAGTCCTCTTCTCCTGTTTGTCCAGGAAAAGTTTGTCGGGCAGCCCAAAAACTATACAAAAAGACCTCTCCTCCCTTTGCTTGCCATATCTCAAAGCATCCATCACCAACGAGGAGAAACTCCCATTTGCTCTTGATTTGGAGATGAACCTTGAGACTTCCCTACGATCTGGCTAAGAGATCCCATCAGAACCAAGGTAATTGGTTTTCATTCTTCTTCCCTTTCTTTGATTGTTAAGGGATGGGTTGCATGCGATTTAGACGGCCGAGCACTAGATTACTTGTAGAAGTTCAAACCCCTATTCTTTCTTTCTCTTTCCTTCTTGATTTCTGGTGTCGTTAGTCATCGTTGAATGCTAGAATGAGGTTCTGTGGTTTGCCACTGTGGATGCACCCAGACCCCCAATTCTGGCATGATTCTTTGGAATTTTGGAAAAAATGGGGGACTCAAGGAATCCCCTGTTCTACCGAACGAAAGAAGAAGAGACAAGAAAAGGGAAGGAAAAGAAGAAAAGAAAAAGAAAAGAAAAAAAGAAAATGAAAATGAAAAAAGAAAAAAAAGAAAAGGAAAAAAAGAAATCTTCTCTCCCCTCTCTATTCCTCTCTATTTAATTCTCTCTTATAATTTTCTCTCTCTAAAAATTTCTCTCTCCTAAGGATTGAAAAGATTGTAAAGTTGGGATCAGGTATCGATGGATAGATCTGGATGAATCTTGATAGAGGATTCTAGTTGATATTATTATTCTATAAAATTTATTTATATATTAAGATTGATTTTGTAAAAATATAATTTCCCAACAGGAAGATATTGGGCAAGTTCCTTGGTACCTAGATCAAGGATTCAAGTGCGAATTAGGATCTAGCATGTTAATCTATCCCCAGTAAAAGTAAGGATTTTTATACATGATCACCGATTTATAAATATATTTTACATGACATGATTTGATCATATTGATATGAGCAATGGCAGCATGATTGTTTACGTATTATATTTTTTAATTTTTTATGAATAGTCTTTGTGATTGCCGGTATTATTATTTATATTTTTCGTATGATATATTTTTATCAAACATGATTATTTTGGATGATTTGGATTGCAATACTGGTTATTGAATATCTTGAAAAGAGCATGGTTATAATATATTTAAGATTTAATAAAGTGATAATCAGAAAAAGGATATTTGGACTAGCCACGCCACAGCAGGACCATGGTTACTGAGATTGAAGTCATAAGCTGAAGTGTGATATTGAGATTATTAGTTACGGACAGAAGTGTGGCACTAACATTGCCAGTCACAGGCTAAAGTGAATATAATAATTGTCAATCATGAACTGAAGCATGGCACCGAGATTACTAGTCATAGACTAAAGTATAATACTAAAATTACCAATCATAGGTTAAAGCATGGCACTGAATTGCCAATCATGGACTGAAGTATAACCATGATTAGTTTAAAATCCAAAAGAAGACTATTAATTAAATTGAAACATAAAAAGAAAAATAATTTTTTATATATATGATGGTTAAATTATTTTTGGATGCATGCCATGATATTTTACGATTCATAATTCTACTATTATTTCTTATTATTTTTATTTATATTGTTATTGGTGTGAGTGTATGAAATTCTTACCGAGCTGTAATACTTGCACTTCCTACTTTCCTTCCTTCTCACGTTTGCAGAATATTCGAGCTTGGCTATAGATTGGATTCATGGTAAATGATAAATGGATAGAGAGTCATTAATATCGATGAGATGATTGCAGGATAACTGGATTTGTAAATATATAGTTGTATTATTTTCTTTATGTTATATATTATTTTATGAATTGTAATTAATATTCTCCTTGAAAATTGAAATCGTAATAGATTTTTTTTAGGCCTTTGCATGATTTCTAAGACATATTCTAGAATTCATACAGCCGTTCGTGTGACAGAACCGAGTGTTGAGTTCGGGACATGATAATAATCAAGAATTGTTTTTAATATCGCATAAAATGAAAACTATAAATTGTTGTGCTAATTAAGCAAATTTCAAGGATAAGAAGCAAGCTCATAAGCTAGAATCTTTTAAACACTCTTCACATTTAAAAGGCCATCAAGGAGATATTTTTTAAATTTGTGACATCTCATATCAATTTGGCCGAGAGGGGCACAATTGTCCCGCTAGCAAAATTTCTTGGTGATTATACTAGTGGTGCAGATAAAATACGTACTTTTCAAAGTTAGAGAGCCGTCACAGGTGATAGAAATAGCTAACTATCATGTAGCTCAAAATCACTACAGGCATTATCAACCAAAGAGATTAGAGTCAAAGTAGTATCGAGTACTTGAATGTAAATCCACCACGTGAACATGTAAAACCATTCCATGTATGGTAGGGTGGCTCCACTCGCTTGCCAAAAAACCAAAGAGACTAGAGTCAAAGTAGTATCGAGTACTTGAAGGTAATCCACCACGTGAACATGTAACCATTTCATGTATGGTAAGGAGGCTCCACTCGCTTGCCAAAAATATTGCCTGTAAGGAATATTTATATAAATCTCATTCATTCACCGTCACCAATGATAGTCAAATTGTATACTCGTTTTCGGATAAAAAATGACTGCGAAAAATAATATGCACCGTGTATCGAATATTTCTAACTGAGATGAAGGTTGTCCGAAAAAAAAATCTTGCCCGGAAGAGGTTGGAGAGTGCCACCAAGAAAGGTCACCAATTTCAATGCACCTAACATATCGTACGTAGGCAGCAATCCACTCCCCACCAGTACTGTTGATGAAATCACTTGCTACCATTAGCATTTGAAAGTTACTCTCTGGATCCAACTCGCAAAGTGGATCGGATTTCGTTGGCCCGTGTCACCTACGCACTTTTTTTCCAAACGAGTACGGACTTCAACAAGACAATCCATGCAAGATCACGTTAATATCAGATAGTTTGATACGTTGCTTGAAATTTTGACGTTAATATGAGATAGTTATTTGATATGTTGCTTGGAAATTTGCTTAAAAGTTTTGAGGGAAAGGGTGTGCCTTTCTTGCTACTTGTTCGTATTATGAGTACAGGGATGAGATGCAATCATATATTCTTTTCTACTGTCCGAAAGCTATGTAAATTCGGGATGATTTATTTTTTTTGGGATCAATTTGATGAACAGTTTTACTTAGCTCTTTCTTAAAAACCTGGCAAGGATTCACAAACGTTTGAATTCAGGATACGTGGAAAGTATATATGGTATACCTATGTAACTGTCGAGGATAGCTGAGTAACGGGTTGAGAAGGCTTTCTGACCAATTCATCCCAGAACGTGCTTTGATTTAGACGACTGAGATGACTTATCTGAGTCTACTAATTTGACTGTAATGATTTGCAATTCTTGGAATCCCTGTTTTGCTAATGAAACGATCCATAAGATATTTATTTCTTAGTAACCCTCGTTTCCAACTTTTTCGAGATCAACTTTGATGGCAGCGTTATGAACAATATTGAAGGAACAGGCTTTGTCATCAGATATTCTAATTCGGACTGGTGGCAACAAGCAGTAGTCGAGCCTTCGGTTCTGGAGGCTGAGTTACGAGTTGCATGGACTAGCATTGTCTATGCAAGACTTACTCTCTAAGCTGACTGGTTGGTGATTGAGCGACTTCTTTATGTTATTAGCGGATTCAGCCCTGTACCAAGGTAGCCATCACTCATCTTATGTTGCAGGATATCATACTTTTATTTGGGGATGTTGCTTTATTAGTAATCTAACTTATTTAAAATATTTATTTTTTGATTTTATGGATTATATTCATATCAGACTTGTATGAATGCTCTGTTTTATAAAAAAATATTTAAGTATGTTGATTCCAACAATTGATAAGATTTTTTTTGAGATTTATTTTCTACATGAATGTAATCAAAATTAAATTAAAATGAATTAAAAATGAAAATCAAAATAATCATGTTGCCCACATGCTTAATTTGTCGTAAAATTTAATTTTAAATATTTTAAAATATTTTTTAAAAATATTAAATAAAGAGATATTTTTGAAAGATTAATTTATTAAATAATTTTGATAAAATAGGATTTAAATACTGAGAGGAGAGTGATGATTAAAATTTTTGGGATCAGAACGTTTCCATTTCCTTCCTGAATGGAAACAGAAAGTAATTTTTTTTCAACCAAATTGCTTGAGTGAAAGATACTCATTTATACTGCTAAGGCGGTAGCCTGGTTGGTAAGGCCCTTGCCTCACTACCACCAGTTACAGGTTCGAGGCATGAATTCGTGGATACTTGATTAAATTCAGAATTTTTCTTGAGACCCGTGACAATTTATATTGAACATTACCTAGAAGGATGGAGCCTGCAGAGATAACTACACCGGAATTTACCTCACCTCATTCCTTTTCTTTACAAAAAAAAAAAAAAAAAAAAAAAAAAAAAAAAAAAACTTCATTTATGTTCTCGTTAAAAGTCCAGCTCCCCTTACCAAATAGACCCATGAATGACGAATTGGTTCGCAGCTTTAGACGTGCGTCGACGCTTGAAGCTATGAAGAATGTCATGGTGCCGATTATCCATAGAGCCGTCAATATGGGCCGGCCCTGCCCTAACTCATATGGGCTTGCATTTTATGGGCCAGGCCGGGCTAGGCTCACTTGCACAAATGGGCCAAAAAAATCCAACCCAACCCGGCCCTATACGGGTCATGGGCTAGGGCTGGGCCAGCTTCTTATTTGGGCCGTGGCTAGGGCCATAGGCTAGGGTTAGGGCTAGGAACGTGAACATAGAGTAATTCAACACGAGCCGAACACAATGTTACAACACAAGCAAGAGAGGATAGTTGTAAGATAACATATCTAAGATAGACATCAAGAAAGATAAAAGAGAAAATGAGATGCAATAGCTCTCACCTCAGCATGGAAGAAGCTCTAATTCATCAATAACAGCACGATGATGGCTATCGACATCGCGAAAGAGCTGGCGTCACCGTCGGCATCACCAGCTATTCCTTCCTCCTTCGCTGAAACAGAGAGCAGAGCAATAGCAAAGCCCCCGGTCGGTCGGTCCCGAACTCTCGATGATCGGAAATTTTGGAAGAAGTTTGAATTGCTGGAAGGCCGAAACTATCAAGTATCATCGTATCGAAGTGGAAATGGGAATGGAATAGTCGAATACTGCGAACAGGGAAGGGAAATGGGAACGATGCGGAAGATTAGGAAAAAAATCAAAATATCTTTTCGTTTTAAGTTTAAAGTTTTAAACTTTTATTTAACGTGGACTATGGTTTACTCTGGTAAGTGGACCTGGAACCCGTAACCTGTTTGCCATTTTTCATTTTGAATCTATTATTTTTAATATTATTTTTTAAAAAATTCTTGGCCCACGGCTGACCCGGTCCTAACCCTATTGAGCCCATGGGCTACAGGGACCGGGCCAAAAAGTCCGCTTACATAAATGAGCCAAATTTTTTCAGCCCGACCCGATCTATTTATAGGCCAAATGGGCTGCCCATGGGCTCTAGCCCATTTTGACAGGTCTAATTATCCATCTTGAGAGAAGTTGGCGGCCAGGGAGAAATTAATGTTCTTGCTAGCATGAGGCGTAGCCAACCAGCATCCAAATCATATGCATCAAGAAAACTTTCACGCCATTGAAGCCAATCTTGCCCACCTCAAGGAGCTATCTTGACTTACAAATTAAATATGTACTCTTTGTTTTTTTTAATAAGTTTGAGCATTCAAACTATACCAATCTAGTATGAACACATTCAAAAAAAGGTCGAAAAGAAAATTATCATGGAGATGATCCAGCGTATTCCCCAGGTCTGTCAGAACATTTCCTAAGTATTCGATCATATAGAAAGCGCCCCAATCAGCTGCAAAGTTTACCTCCCGATATACATGTTAAACAATAATATATGTACAACCATATAAGAGATGGCAATGTCATGAAGAAAGAGATGCCTCACCTCCCTCCTCGTAGCCTCATGAATCCAAGAAATAATAGTAGTCAAGTCACCCTTAATAATAAGATGCTCTGTATATAAAATCCTCCGGCATAAGCAATCCTAGCCCACGCACCACAAAGCTTAGCTACAGGGATTGTCAACTCGAAGAGGTTGCTCTCCCACGTAGTCATAGTCCCAGCCCAAGGCCACAGATGACAAAGCTAGCACCACCCTGCCTGTCCATGACACTCCCATCAAAATTGACCTTCAAAACTGCGGAGAAGGGGGCTCCCAAGAGATGAAAACCCGTCGAGGCGCTCCACGAGCAGTGTAGGAACCTCAGGTCTCCATGATCGTTGAGGTCACAGTCATAATCTCATCAATATAAATATGAGCTATCTCCATAACATACTAGCCAAACACCTAGAGTCAAAGACAAGGACGTTCCTGGTAAGCCAGATGTGATACGCAATATAGGCTGCCAAAATTCTAAGAGCCTGACATTGTGGTCTTTGATGCTTTGCCTCAATAGGTCCAAAATGGTTTGCACCAGGTCCTCTGCCTACAAAATTAAACCATCCAATCCAGCCATCGCCATACCCGACAAGCTCGCAGGCATAAAAGAGAACATGCACCTACATCTCTCCCTCGTCTCCATATCCAGGATAAGTAGACAGAGGTGTAGCCCTCTAGTAATAAGAAAGAATCTGGTAGGAAGCCATTTTCACACCACCTTTCATAGGAATAGCCTCACCCTCGGGTGAACATCCAATCTCCAGATCCAACCAACATCAAGACTCCTCTAAGGCTCCTCATGGTACAAGAGATAAAGATCAGACATAACAGCTCTAAGAAGACGAGGACCTCCAAACTCTAACATCACAGCTTGTATGGATGGGGAGCATAATTAATACAGTCCGAGTACCCGAAATATCACCAAAAGTATGGGTTACCAACCTCGGATCCCATTGTGTACTATCAGTGAGCAACAAATCAAAAATAGAATAGGAACTGAAATGTCCAAACTAATGAACGTCGGCTATCAGATTAATGGAAGATCAGCGATCCTAAGGTCGAGCATAAAACTGACAGACCAACTGTCACCCAAAATCCATCTTATCTAAGAGAGTACATTAGGGGCCCAGCAACTATCTCCCTCTAAATAGTGGAGCAATTCTACTCAGCCTGAGGCAACACCCCAGTAGACACTGAACCATATCTGGCCCTCATTATCATTTGATATGGCTGTTACGCTGACGTGGCGTGTCTCAGGTCCCGCCGGACGTGGTCCGAACCACGTGGATTTTTTTTTCGGCGAGCAGATCGAAGACAGGTCCACCTCGGCCGGGGTCGAGCCGAGCCCTCCTGCTTCTTCGCCAGTGGCGCCCGGAGACGGGTCTACATCGGCCGAGTCGAGCACCTCTCTACTACTGCTCCGCCAGGTGTCCGCCCATGAGGGGTCCACCTCGGTCGAAGCTGGCGGCCCCTCGCTCCCCCGCGCCATGGTGGCGCCCGGAGACGGGTCCGCCCTTGGCCGAGGTCAAGCCGGGTCCTCCTGCTCCTTCGCCATTGGCGCCCAGAGACGGCCCACCTCGGGCCGAAGTCGAGTACCTCTCTACCGCTCCGCCAGTGTCCGCGCCAGGAGGGTCCACCTCGGTCGAAGCTGGCGGCCCTCGCTCCCTCCTCGCCAGGTGCGCCCGGAGACGGGTCCACCCCGGCCGAGGTCGAGCCGTACCCTCCTACTCCTTCGCCAGTTGGTGCCCGGAGATGGGTCCGCTCGGCCGAAGTCAAGCACCTCTCTGCCGCTTCTTCAGGTGTCCGCCCAGGAGGGGTCCACCTCGCCGAAGCTGGCGGCCCCCTCGCTCCCTCGTCGGGTGGCACCCGGAGACGCCCACCTCGGTCGAGGTCGAGCCGGCCCTCCTGCTCCTTCGCTAGTTGGGCGCCCGGACGCAGGTCCACCTCGGCCGAAGTCGAGCACCTCTCTGCCGCTCCGTCAGTTGTCCGCCCTGAGGGGTCCACCTCGGCCGAAGTTGGCGGCCCCTCGCTCCCTCGCCAGATGGCGCCCGAGATGGGTCCACCCGGTCGAGTTGAGCCATGCCCTCCTGCTCCTTCGACAGTTGGCGCCCGAGACGGGTCCACCTCGGTCGAAGTCGAGCACCTCTCTGCCGCTCCGCTAGGTGTCCGCCAAGGAGGGGTCCACCTCGGCCGAGCTGGCGGCCCTCGCTCCCTCGCCGGGTGGCGCCCGGAGTCGGGTCCACCTTGCCGAGATCGAGTCGGGCCCTCCTGCTCCTTCGCCAGTTGGCGCCCGAGACGGCCCACCTCGGCCGAAGTCGAGCACCTTTCTGCCGCTCCGCCAGTGTTTCCCCCAGGAGGGGTCCACTTCGGCCGAAGCTAGCGGCCCCTCGCTCCCTCGCTGGGTGGCGCCCGGAGTTCGGGTCCACCTTGGCCGAGGTCGAGCCGGGCCCTCGTGCTCCTTCGCCAGTTGGCGCCCGGAGATGGGTCCACCTCGGTCGAAGTCGAGCACCTCTCTGCCGCTCCGCCAGGTGTCCGCCCAGGAGGGTCCACCTCGGTCGAAGCTGGTGGCCCCTCGCTCCCTCGCCGGGTGGCGCCCGGAGTCGGGTCCACCTTGGCCGAGGTCGAGTCGGGCCCTCCTGCTCCTTCGCCAGTTGGCGCCCGGAAACGGGTCCATCTCGACCGAAGTCGAGCACCTCTCTGCCGCTCCGCCAGGTGTCCGCCCAGGAGGGGTCAACCTCGCCGAAGCTGGCGGCCCCTCGCTCCCTCGCCGGTGGCCCGCCCGCACGGCCCACCTCGGTCGACGTCGATCCAATTGCTCAATCTTTACCTCCATTCCGTCGCCATTAGCCACTCCCTCTACTTCGTCACCCTCCTCTCCGATTAATGGCACCGTTCGGACTCCATCGAAGATGGATTTGGTAGCTTTCCTTAAGATCTTCTCCATCGGTGACATCTGCTGATGCCTACGTTGTCGTCCTCCACCTCCTTCACATGCTCGATTTTGTTGGCACGATATGCTTGGTGGCTGTGGCCAGTGCCTTGGAGATATTGGTGGTGCTTGAGCTTTGCTTCAATGAGCAGAGGTCGCGAGGAGGAGGCTCGAGACCAGAGGAAAAGAGAGGAAAAGAAGATTCTAAGTTGGGCTCGGGCATGTATTGGGCTCGGGCTCGGACCTAGGCCGGGCAACCGCGGCCCAGGCTAATGTAAGCCCGAGCCCGGTCCAAAATGAAAATGAGTTATATATTTGAGTCCAAAACTGGCTTGATTTTGTTTTGGCCTAGCCCAAAGCCCGACCAACAGTTAGGCCAGCTTGAGCCTATTTCCAGCCTTATCGAGCAAGAGGCATGGATAAATGGAACCCACTATCATAGCGAAAAGATGTTATCTTAATCAAAAGAGGTTACCTCGATTGAAAGAAGTTATTTTACTAGAAAGAGATTATTTCAACTGAAGGAGGTTTATCTCTCAACACTATAATAAATAAGAAGGGACCTTCCAAAGATATGTGAATGCTTATAAACATGCTCACTCACTCTCAAGCTCACATTCACCTCAAGCTCTCACTTTCTTAGTGCCATTGTTACCCAAATCCCAACTAACTTGAGCAACGGAAGGTTTCCTGCCAAAAAACTACCGGTCAAGCTAGATTTTTTCTTACATGAAGTACCAAGCGATACCAAGGAGTAAGACCATGCCTTGATAGCAATTCTTGCAAGGACTATTAGGCATCGTCTAAGAGCAGGATCAGGGATTGGATGCAACAAGTATATTTATAAATTTGATCATATTTCTATATATAATTATCTCCATGTAAATGTAGTAAGATTTTTCGATATTATTTTTTGTAAAAAAAAATACCAACCAATATGATAAAAGTTATTTTTATTTGCAACTATTTTTTTAGATAAATGATTTCTAAAATCATTAGATTATTTCATAATTTGATATATCATAACCAAACATATCCTTAAGGATCGTTTTTTTTGATAAATATTATGAAAAATAAGTCAACATTTTTATTGACAAACTCACTCACGTTTTTATATTTTTATGCTTCTTTTCATGGATAAGTTATTTTCCTATCGGTAGTATTCATCCATAAGAAAAATTTTATCCACTTAGTGGTAATTCATTTTTCTACCAACCAAAAAATAATTTTTATTTCTAAAATAAACCAACCCTGTAATAGTAATAAAATAATATTATAATATCACAAAATAATATATAATATAGTTTTATTATATATACTAAACTATAATATATTATAATATTATATTATTGTATAATAATATGTTATTATTATAACATATCATATTATCATCATAATATATTATACTTTAATATAATATTTATATTATATTATATTATATTATATTGTATTATATCATAAAATATTTCACAATGCTAGCGAATTTGCACCATTTATTAGCTTTAAAACTTTGACTTTTTCTGGTCTAACATACCTCTACGGACTTGTTGACCGAATTTCATGGTTCTGCATTTATTCTACATTTAACGATGCTGATTTGTAACTTATATATACTATTATATTCCTTTTTGAAGAAGAGTCGGTTTATTTAAGTATTAAAAATTAAATATTTGTTATTATTTTATATATTTTTGTAATGACAAAAATGCCATTCAACGCCTCTCCCTAGTGGAAGTGCCAGGGAGAGAGTTACCAGTTGTTTAGTAAAAATTTAGCGGCACAATTGACCTAAAAAGTTTATTAGCACGATAATTTTGGATGATAGAACAAAAAGTTGCTTGCCAGCCATCTTACAACTCAAATGAATAGTCAATAGGTTTTTATTGTGCACAAACATCTAACATATATAGAGAAATAATAATTCATTGCATTGAGAAGTAATAATTCATTGCATTGATTGTTTTAATTGGCATCAGATCATATTAATAGCTAATTTAGGACATGGTTATCAATGTTTAGTTTTATGATTATCTTTCATAGTCTCTCCTCTCTCTCTCTCTCTCTCTCGTCTTTGATATGCAATGGAGATGCTTAAATTTGTTGAAAATTTAGAGCACAAATATTTTAGATTGTAAAGTATTTGCCAATTAAATTGTTCTTCATTTATGAACTAATTTGCATAAGATTTCACAAATAAACCCTATTTCAATGATTATTTTGAAGTTTCAATCTTAAAAGGTGAAACACCTTGCATCTGCTCCTAGTCTATTGCAGTGCATATTGATCATTATTCTTTTATTTACTATCTTCTACATGGTTAAAGTTTGATATATATTTTTGACAAGGAAGCCGGTTTTGAGTCAATAGGATTATTCATGCAACTTTGTGAGTTTGAGAGGTAAAATTGTGTGTGAAGCATTTTTACCTACATTCTTATTGCTTAATTATAACATGCAAACAATATCAACAAACCATATTAATTAATGTAATCATTGTTTTAGTGATTTATTGAGTGCATGGAAGGCCTTTACAATCTTCCAATGAAATATAGTAGGTAATTATTTTGGATAAGGTAATAATAAAAACCACACAAAGCGATAATGTACAGTGGATTTTTTAAATAGTCAAAATCAATTTTGTGAGATCATAGTAATAAGCACAACAAATTAGACCCTTCAAAACATTGAATTGGTACTTTCTTAAATTTTAATTCCAGGTAAATAGTTTACTAAATTGACTGTAGGCAATTCTGCCATGCATGAATATATATAGTTAGGACCACATGTCAATAATTTTCTTGCCTATCATTATTTCTAAATCTATGAAATAGATAAATATATCAAGCCAGAATGTTAATTGAATTTCTTCTAACTTTAGAGAGTGGATTTAAGGAGTGTTATAAATGATATTGTCACCATTTATATACATCTAAATCAAAAAATTACCTTAGATTCCGACAAAAAAATCCTGAAATAAAGACCCAAATCATAGATGGGAAGAATGACATCAAACCTTAGCTAGCTTACTTCGTAGCAAGTGGGATGTATTTTTTGGAGATTTTACAAGGTTTCCTAAAGCATTCCCAACATCAACAAAGCTCCCCATATGACATGCATAAAATCATTCATGATATCATAATTTATCTTTTTTTTAAAAAAAAATTTCTACAGTTCACTATATAAACCGAATATTTAATTTTTTCACATTAGTCCATCACTGCAAGATATTAGTCATTTTCCCCTCAAGTTGGATTGGCTATTTAGACTTCTTTGTTGCAATTAATTAAAGAAAGATTCTATCAAAATTTTACACATTTTTGACCTGGATATATGCAGATGAGGCTGTATTATAAGTTTTTTTAAAAAATTAAATTAAAATTATTTGGAGAAACTAAAACAGAAGGGATTATTGTCCAAGAACTTCTAAGGACATGAAATATTCAAAGAGTGGCAAAGGAAAAGCCAATCGTGCTGGATTCTTAGACGAGCCCTCGTGAAAAATGCTCACAAAATATTCTTCCAATAGAAAATTCCTTTTAGACGAGAGAGAAAAATATTTAACATTTCATGGCCATGGATACCGAGGGGAGAAACTAATGAATTAAGACCAGCTGGTTGAAGGTATACATACATGCACGAGAATCCACACCCACGATTCCAGCACCCAGTAATATCTCCGGGCCCACGCTTCACAGCCGAGCCTCCTCTCCTCTCATTTATTGCGTCCTAATTCGCTCCCCATCACGTTTTTTACCACCCATTCCCGATTTCTTCCTAAAACCAGCAAAACCCTCATCCGATGCGTTAGATTTCCGGGACATTATAGCGATCCTTGCCGTATTTAAATCAAATGGCCGAAAAATTATGAAAGAACTTCCTCGTCTTTTCAAAACCCAGTCCTCCTCCAAAAATCCATGACTCGTTTTTTTTCTTCATGAAGCAGGCAAGAGCAGAGCTTTTCTATTGATTTGTAAAGCAAAAGCTAGAAGAAAGTTTAGAAAATAACAGATAAAGATAGGTCATGGAAGCCGGTCTGGCTACGAAGCCGAAGGCAGGGTCAGCCCTTTTTACTTGGTCACTTTTCTCTCGGGGTGGCCTTTGACCGTTGTTCTAACTTCTTTCTCGAATCGTTCCAACCCGCAAGTCAGCCTTTGCATTTTTTTTTTTTTTTCTTTTTCTTTTAATTTAATTTTTTTATTTCTCACATTTAATATCTCTATTTTTTCTCTATTTTTTTTTTTTTTTTAGTTCGACGACGCCTTTTGGTTGGCTAGAGAGAGAGAGGGAGGGAGTTGGTTGGGGTGAGGAAGGGAGGGGGGACAAGAGAGAGGTCTGAAAGCACTGTTGGGTTCCCAATTTTACCTCTACTGCCAGCTTTTGGCTTTTTACTGGGAGTGGGACCTCAAGGGAGGGCGGACACCGGAAAAAGGGTGAAAGGAGCTTCCGTTTCTATCCGGAGTCAAGTTTTTTATCCCGGGCTTGACTTTATTTTTTTATCTCTTACGAGAAGACGGTGGGGACGGTCAAGCGGCCTCTCTTCTTTCACCTCTTGTTAATCGCTGCTCGTTTCTCTCTTTTCTTGGATTTTCTTATTTTTGTTTTCAGAGGCCTCGAGTCCACATGTGTGGGGTTTTTTTTTTTCTATCTTTTCCGTCTTTGCTCCAGCTCCTGCCATTTCTATGCTTCTGAAGCCTCTCTCTTTTCTTAGCTTTCTCTTCTTGCTCCGAGAGTCATGCATTAGAGAAAACCTTGCAGCTGAGTCTCTTGATCTGGGGTTTTGTTTTTTTTTTTTTTTTTTAATTATTTATTTTTTTTTTGCTTTGGAGCGGGCTGGTTTAGGGTTTTGAGGGAGTGGGGGAGGTAGAGGGAGACGGAAAGAGAACGAGGTGCTAGCGGGCTCGCTTGGCTTCTTTCTCTTTCTTTCTGCCCTAGCGTTACAGAGGGAGAGGGAGCTGGAGGCATTTGTTCATAACCGGTTTATGCTTTTGCCTCCTCTGATCTCTCCGTTCCTTGAGATCCATTCTTATCTATTTCTTCTTTCGTTTCTATCATGTTTTATAACATCGTCTCCTGTTCCGTGATCGTGTCCATGGGAAATTGAGAAATTTTGTGTTGGAAAGAGAGACGCTCCTTCTAGATCTAGTAGTACTGCTCCCGCTATTGCTGCTTCAAGGGAAAAAATAAATAAAAAAAATAAATAAAGTAAAAGCAGGCTGGGGAAGAAGAGGAGTTGAGAAAGAGAGAATAAAAAGAGGGGTTTATTGATGAGTTTTGGTGGCTTGTTCGACGGTGGTTCCGGTGGCGCTCGGGTCGTGGCTGACTTCCCGTACGGCAGCTCCGCCATGCCCGCGGGCGCCATCTCCCAGCCGCGTCTCGTCCCCCCCTCCTTCTCCAAGCCCTTGCACAGCTCCCCCGGCCTCTCTCTCGCCCTGGTAACCCTGTCTCATCAATTCGTTTACCACGCTCTCCCCCCTCTCTCTCTCTCTCTCCCTCCTGTTATTAAAAAAAAAAAAAAAAAAAAAGGAAGGAGAAATCTTTGATTGTCCTTTTAGCTGATTTGGTTTGTGCTCTTCTTGGTCGCCAGCAAACAAACATGGAAGGACAAGGGGAAAGGAGTCTGGCATCCATCGTTGGTGGTGCCGCCGGCGGTGGCGGCCACGGTGGAGGAGGAGGACGGGATTTGGATGCAGTGGGTACTCACAAGGAAGATGAGAACGATAGCAAATCCGGGAGCGACAACCTTGAGGGCGGATCCGGCGACGATATAGACCAGGAGAACCCTCGGAAGAAGAAGAGATACCACCGCCATACCCCTCAGCAGATCCAGGAGCTCGAAGCGTAAGGCATCCATTTCCATAATTCTCTTCTTCCATTACGTAATATTTTCTCGCTTGTTTGCTTCTGAACGATTATTTCCTCTCTACAGTCTCTTCAAGGAATGCCCTCACCCGGACGAGAAACAAAGGCTGGAGCTCAGCAAAAGGCTCAACTTGGAAAGTCGCCAGGTCAAGTTCTGGTTCCAGAACCGGCGTACCCAGATGAAGGTATTAGTAATCTACAACCCGGAATCCTACAAAACTTGGTTTTGATTTCTTTCTCGTTTCTAGGTTTTCATCTCCTTTTAGTATATCTTCTGATCGATTCCCAAAATATTGAAATCAGACCCAGATGGAACGCCACGAGAACTCGATCCTCAAGCAGGAGAACGACAAGCTCCGGGCCGAGAACATGTCGATCCGGGAGGCGATGAGGAACCCCATCTGCAGCAACTGCGGCGGGGCGGCGGTTCTCGGGAGATCTCTCTAGAAGAACAGCACCTGAGAATCGAGAATGCCCGTCTGAAAGACGAGCTCGATCGAGTCTGTGCCCTCGCCGGAAAATTCTTAGGCAAGCCTATTTCGGCCTTGGCGAATCCACTTCCTCTCCCCATGCTGAACTCAAGCCTGGAGCTTGCGGTCGGCACGACCACATTTGCTGGGTTGGGCTCGATGCCTATGAACTTGCCTGTCGTCGCTGATTTCCCCACCGGGGCGTCGAGCCCGCTGGGAAGCGTTATCACTCCTGTTAGGCCTATCGGCACCACCATGGGTGGGGTCGAGAGGGAGAGGACCATGCTGTTGGAGCTTGCGCTGGCCGCGATGGATGAGCTGGTGAAGATGGCCCAGATGGACGAGCCCCTCTGGGTTCCAAGCTTGGAAGGGGTTAAAGAGACTTTGGACGATGAGGAATACGAGCGGGTTTTCCCTCGGTGCATCGGGATGAGGCCTGTCGGATTTGTGTCGGAGGCCACCAGGGAGGCTGGTTTGGTGATCATCAACAGCTCGGCCCTCGTGGAGACTCTAATGGATGCGGTAAGCGAGACACTGCTCTCTAATTTCTCTCCAAATGATTGTTGTAGTCGTAGTTGCAAGCACTTCTTCTCATCGATCTGAGCCATCGAAGTTTTCTCGCGCTCATCCTATTGCAAGCATGAATTTTTTTTTTTAATTCTAGGTTCGTAACTATCGGCGCATCATCCATGCTTTTAACATATTTAAAATCGAATTAGACCTGATAATTGCTCAGTTTTTCCACGACTCATACTTTATGTATGCTTGCGAAAATTTTTCCATCATGCAGACTCGATGGGCAGATATGTTCGCTTGTATGATTGCGAGATCCACCACCACCGAAGTAATTTCCAGTGGCATGGGTGGTACTAGAAATGGCACCCTCCAGCTTGTGAGTTCATCGCCCTCTGATGTTGTTTCTTTTTGAAGTGTTTGTTCGATTGCATCCATCACATACGATTCGATTCTCACAACCACTTTGCGTCTACCATGCCAGATGTATGCCGAGCTCCAGGTTCTTTCGCCATTAGTTCCGGTTCGCGAGGTAAATTTCCTCAGATTCTGCAAGCAGATTGCCGAGGGTGCCTGGGCTGTGGTCGATGTCTCCATTGATGGAATCAGAGAGAACTCTTCTGCTCCTAGGGCCTATATGGAGTGCCGCAGGCTGCCTTCTGGTTGTGTGTTCAGGACATGCCGAATGGCTACTCGAAGGTGAATAATCTCTTTATCAGCACTTCTCTTCGCTCCTCTCCTCATCCCACTGAGCTAAGTCACTAGATTTTCTTAATATTTTATATTCCTTGCTTTCTTTGAATTGATTGGAGTAGTATTATATATAGCTATAGCTGTGACGCACGATGGATTTGTGGATTTGGAAGTCAAGTGTCATTTGTTATGGATCTCCGATGCTTCTGTGTACATTTAGTCAAGGCCTAATCTCGGGCTCGCATAAAATATAATCGGGTCGTGACCTTTTGATTCTTTTTAATATTTCAGTCAGTGGGGTTTGTGGATTACCAAGAATTTTCTGTACCTTCCAGCTTCGATTCACAGCATTCCCCAAGCGTATTTTTCCTTGTTTTTTAGTAGGTTTAGAATTTAGATGCTTCATCTACTCCTCGGATGCATCACCGCTGGGTTGCTTACTCTCCGTATTCAGTCCATGCGTTTTGTTATGTTTTTGTTTTCTCCGTCGATCTCGCTTCTCGAAGCTCACCGCGTATTTGAAACCCCCTAATCGAGGATCGGCCGTCGCCTTCGCCCCTGTCCTCCGTTTCGGTTTCGTTCCCCTTTCCTCCAAATTATATTCTATAATAATCCATAGAAGCCTCTCTCCTCTTCCGCATCCATCCCGGATCTTAAGCAGATTTAACCGTTTAGCTCTTTGACTTTGGTGCAAAGCCCTCGTGAAACGGAGCTTCTTCTTGCATTTAAGTTTAAGATATACTAGTTTACCGAATCAATTCCGTGGGTTTGTTTTCTATTCCCATTTCTTGTCCCTTCGGTGATCCCCTCTGCCATTAATATTCATGTTCTCTCTCCAATCTCTTCCTCCCTGGTCATCAGGATTCAGGGCCATTGCATTGCCCAAGAAACCTACTGCTTTCTACACATACGGTGCTGTGTTTAGAGGTCCTACCCCTACTTTCCATATATCGTTTTTTTTTTTTTTTTTTTTCCTTCCCTCCGGTCCACATCTCGATGCTGCTAATAGTCAAAAGCTTGGTGGGTGGTGGCGTTTTTAATCCTCAACCGTCAGCGCCATGTGTTGGCAGCTCTGAAGCGGGTATAGTGTTTTGTCTTCTTGTGCTACCTCCTGTGTGTATGGTAGAGTGTCTCGCGTCATGCGGGACGCCCTATCCAGGTCCGGCGGTGTAATTGCGGAGGTGGTGACAGTCCGGGGCATTAATGAGCTAACGACGCGATGGCGCGCAGGTCACATGGGTGGAGCACGCCGAGTACGACGAGGCCGCGGTGCACCCGCTGTACCGCCCTCTCCTTCGCTCCGGCCACGGCCTCGGCGCACGCCGTTGGGTTGCCACTCTCCAGCGCCAGTGCGAGTGCCTCGCCATTCTGATGTCCTCCTCCCTCCCAACCCGAGACCACACCCGTAAGTCCAGCAACGACATATATGTTCCAAATATATAGTGTTCTGATGACTATGATCGTTGTCGTCGATGTTAACATGGTGTCGAATGTTTCTTTTTGATGATATGTAACAGCTATAACAGCGAGTGGGAGGAGGAGCATGCTGAAGCTGGCGCAGAGGATGACGGATAATTTCTGTGCGGGAGTGTGCGCGTCTTCGGCGCACAAGTGGAGCAAGCTGAGCCTGGGGAATATTGGAGAGGACGTGAGGGTGATGACGAGGCAGAGCGTGGACGATCCCGGGGAGCCGCCCGGGGTGGTGCTGAGCGCGGCGACGTCGGTGTGGCTGCCGGTTTCGCCGATTCGGCTGTTCGACTTCCTCCGGGATGAGCGGCTCCGGAGCGAGTGGGACATACTGTCGAACGGGGGGCCTATGCAAGAGATGGCCCACATTGCCAAGGGCCAGGACCACGGCAACGCCGTCTCCCTTCTCCGTGCCAGCGTCAGTATCATTATTGCTTTGCTTCCCACTATCAATCTCATCTTTCTTTATCTCTATTTCTACGATACTCTTTCTGCCTTTCTTTTTAACCTTTTCTTTCTTTTGCTTCTTTTCGTGAGTCCAAAAGTTTTCTAGAAAAATTTCGTGAAAAATAAAAGTTGTATGGTAGCAGTAAAGCGGTCTATTGGCATGGGAGGTGAGGACGGGAGAGAGATAGAGAAAGAGAGAGAGAGAGAGAGAGAGGGAGGGAGGGAGGGAGGGTGGGGAGGACGAGGAGGAGAAGGGAAGGGGGGTCCTGGTGGTTTGAGGTCAGCAGAAAGTTGTACAAGAGTTGACATGACCGACTGTCATCTGCCCTTTTCCCAGTTCTGACGTCAATTTGATCTTCCCATCCCGAGGCTCCCCCCCCCCCCCCCCCCCCCTCTCTCTCTCTCTCTCTCTTCTTTTTCCCCTGCTTGCCGAGAAACTGCTCAGAAGCGTGTCATTTATGCAACTTTGACTTGACAATGTTAATATTATGTTTTTTTAAAACCTTTTAACAAAGTTTCAGCTCTTTTAGGGCAAGCTGGCACTCAGTCACTGGCTCGGTGGCATTTTACGTAAATTTGTTGCAAATTTTATCTTTGCGCTATCTGGAAAATTTAAGCTAATGTATCGTATTTGACTGCGTCCCCGGGGGTGTAATTTAAAATAAAGATTAAGTTAATATGCATCTTATCTTGTTCATCCAACTGCAGCTTACCATATATTTAAGATTTTTTTTGGTTTTTCTGGGTTCATTTTTTTATCATTTGACGGGTTTTATTGGATGTGATGGAATAAACGCCATCTCCACAGGCGGTGAGCGCAAACCAAAGCAGCATGCTGATACTGCAGGAGACGTGCACGGACGCGTCTGGGTCGATGGTGGTGTACGCGCCGGTGGACATACCTGCCATGCACGTGGTCATGAACGGCGGTGACTCCGCCTACGTGGCCCTCCTCCCGTCGGGCTTCGCCATCCTGCCGGACGGCGGCGGCGGCGGACATCACAAGGTCGGGGGTTCGCTTCTTACGGTGGCATTCCAGATCCTGGTCAACAGCCAGCCTACCGCCAAGCTCTCAGTCGAGTCGGTGGAGACCGTCAACAACCTCATCTCCTGCACCGTCCAGAAGATCAAGGCCGCCCTCCATTGTGACCCTTAGCAACTGCACCAACTTCCTCTTTGCTTCCCTCTTTGCCTTTTGTTTTTCTTATTATGTGAGAGTGTGTGAGAGAGAGATGATGGCTATGGATCGAGTCAAGAACGAACCTCGCGGTAAAGAACCTTTGCTAAGTGGTAAGGAGATATGGGAAGTTAGAGGAGATTTGAAGAGTGTTTGAATGCATCCTTTGTGCTCTCTCTTGCTACTGGTAATTATAGGAGGGAAAAGAAAGGAGGAGTGCACCTTACTATAGTCCTTAACACAGAGCAATGGTGGTGGTTCGGGTATTGACTCAGGTTCTGCCAGCGATCGCTCTCTGATCATCTCCGAAGGAAAAAAAAAAAAAAAAGAAATGTCCGAAACGGAAAAAAAAAAAAAAAAATGCTGGTTGGTTGTTGTAATGTTGTCTTTTTGGGTGTTATGATTTTGAATTCACTGTTATAAGTTGTAGACTATGAACTCGTTGTTGTCAGAGTGCTTCAATGTCATCTTTGGTTTTGCCTTGTTTAAAATTGCCAGTTTTTCGTGGTACAGCTTGGGGGCATGATGTTTGACCTACATTTTTTGTTGATGTTAAGTTAGATATTTAAACTAGCATTCCTTTATGTTGGACCTGAAATTAGAGATTCCAAAGCATCAGCTGAAAAATGTTCCATCTCTAAGCTAGAAATGAGGCTTGAAGATTTGGAATGGAACGGGTCGGTGGCGGAAGGTTGCCTCTCGGTTCCTTGCGGTGGAAGGATGCGATTGCCACTATGGCTTGCACCCGCCCGGCTTTGATTTCTGCTTATGAGGTATTATGACTTAAAAGTGGCGGTGAACGGTCCAAAGAAAGATTTAAATCTATTTATATTAGCTATATTATAAAATTTTTAAAAAAATGTTTTATTTGAGAATTAACGAATTTTATTTATAATGGGACTGTAGGATTTTATAAGGATTGCAGAATTTTATTTTTATTTTTATTAAGATTTAGGATTATCTATATAAATTTTATTATTAAGATTTTATAAGGAAGGACTTTATCGATGGGCTAGGTAGTATATTGCATGTTGTAATAGAGGTTTTTCAAATATCTTTAGGATTTTTTTTTTTTTTTTTTTTTGATAAGTATCATAAAAAAATTTATCAATTTTTTATTGAACAATTTATCTGTATTTTAAGTTTTTTAGATGAGTAAATTATTTTTTCATTGATAGCACTTATATACTAACTTATAAGTTTTATCTATCTAGAAGTACATAAATTATTTTTTTATAAACTAGAAAATAATTTTTTATTTTTATTTTAATATATATTAATTATATAATAATAATATAATATAAGTTATATTAAATTATAAATTATATAATATAAATTATAATATATAACAAATATATTTATATAATAAAGGATATTATGAAAAATATAAATATATCTTGGTAACTTGAAAAAGTAGTAATATAAAATAACATGGACAATAGATTTTTGAGTTAATTTTTGATACATAAAAAATATGAATAGGTATTTTTTTTTTGTGAAATATTTACAAAAAAAAAGAGATTTCTATATAAGTTATTTATCCATCAAAATCATAGTGATAATCTAAAATAAAAATTAATTTTGGTTTAGTAGTTTCAAGTTGATAAGTTTTGATAAGCTTTATCAAAATTCATCAAGTTTTTAGCTTTAGTTAGGTATTTGAAGTTTTTATTCCAATCGAAGTTTATTTGTTATTATCTTATTTTGTTTTGATTATGTATAGTTATTCATGAATTTTAATTCATTTGATTTTATTGGGCTTGTATGGTTATTATAAAAAAGAAAGAATGCCTTATCTATTGAATAGTAGTTTATTTTATTCCTCTTTCAAATCTTTACGTGTCCTCCTTTTGATAGAATTGGTATCAAAACTATGTTAAAGAGGGTTGTTAGGGCCATTATAATAGTGAGGTGTGAGAGTCATTGTGATCTCCCTCGTGATCAAAGATTAGTTATAATAAATTCAAGTATCGCTAATAACTTGTCTTCTTTGTTCCCTCGTATTTCTTATGGAAAGAATTATAATAATGGGATGTCCAGATGCGGGTACTCTTTGATTTTCAAGATATACTTGATATTTTGAATAATAGAGCTTCGAAAGCAAGATGATAAATTACAAAGGCACAACATCGATATGCCAAGAAGAAAAATCATAACACTCTCTATTTTATTTACCAAGGAGTAAATGATTGATTTTTTAGAAGATTACAGGAGCTACCATAGAAAGCAAGCTTGGAATATTCTTGAACAAACTTTCAAGGATGTAGAAATTGTGCAAAAAATAAAACAGTAGACCTTACAAAATATTTTGAGTTACCGTAGATGGAGAAGATTGAAACTGTAGCAGAATACGTGACCAGAGTCTAAGTTTTATCAAACAAGATGAAGATAAATGGTAAGGTAGAAGAGTCTACGTTGGTAGCAAAAATTCTATGAACCCTCGCACTCTAGTTTGATCATATTATCATTGCTATTAAAAAAATAAAAAATTAAATATTATAGTTGTTGATAAGTTATTAGGCTCCTTGTATTAGAAGCCATGAGCAATGACTTAATGAAAAGTCGGAAGAAAAGTTGTTACACAAAGTTTTCCGATTTCAAGTTTTAGTAAAAGATGAACATTAAAAAATGATAAATAATAGTTTTCTAGAAATAGATCTCGTGGCAAGGAAGACAATGAGGTCATGGCAGTGGTAGAGAAAATCATGGAGGTAGAGGTAGATCCAATAATGAATTAAAAAATTATGATAGAAGAGATGGATAATCATATAGAGTTTGAGACCATGGATATGGAAGATAAATATATAATAAATATAATATTTAATATTTTGAATGCAATAAATACAGTCATCATGCTAGTAAGTGCAAGTCCAATAACCATAATCAACCAACAAAAGCTCAATTTGTCCAAGAAAATGAAGAAGACCACATTTTGTTGATGGTGTCTTTGAACATAGAGAGGCCCAATTATAATATCTAGTATCTTGATATAAGTTATACAAACCATATAATAGGAAAGAATGAGCTTTTTATAAAGATAGATGAATGAATCAAAAATTTAGTTAAGTTTGTAAATAATAACCTGTGCCAATTATGAAAAAAAGGTAAAATTTTAATTCAGTTAAAAAATAGTGATCACCAATATATTTTAGATGTTTTTTATATTCCAAGTATAATAACTAATTTGTAGAGTATGGGGCAATTACTTAAAAAAGGGTACAAAATGCAACTGAGAGACAATTACTTTAGTGTTTTTGATCAAAGAAGTAAAAGCATTCTTAAATCTTCTTTGATATGCAGTTGTATATTTAAAATAGATATTAAGAATGATGTTTATCATTATTTGAGTGCAATTGTAAATGATAAATCATGGCTATAGCATCTTAGATTTGGATATATAAAATTTTCAAGTTAAAATTGCTTGCTTAGAATGATATGGTAAAATATTTGCTTATTATATATCATTCTAACCAATTTTGTGAAGGATGCATCTTAAAAAATTACATAGAATGTTGTTTTCCGATCATAATACTTGGAGAGCAAGTAAACCACTTGAACTTGTGCATTCAGATATGTATAGACATTGCTCCACTAAAAGAAGTTTTTATTGTCTAACAGTTATGGATGATTACAGTAAAAAGTTTGGATTTATTTTTTGTAAAGAAAATCAAAGATTTTTTATGTATTTAAGGAGTTCAAGATGATAGGTGAATTAATGCAACGGAGAAAGAAATAGAAACTGTTGAAAAAAATAAGACTTGGCAATTGATTGATATTCTAGCCGGAAAGAAAGCAATTGAAGTAAAGCAGATTTCTAAAATTAAAAAGAATCAAATAGTAAAGTAGAAGATGTAAGACAAAATTAGTAGTGAAGGGATACGAGCAGCAGTCATGAATTAACTACCAAGATATATTCTCTTCCATTATTAGAATTGAAATAATAAAATTAATTATTTTTTTGCAACATCGAGCCACTAGAAAATTTATCAAATAGATGTGAAGTCGGCCTTTCTAAATGGCCCTTTTGATGAAGAAGTTATATCAAGCAGTCCAAAAGTTTATCAAGCAAAGAAGTGAAGATAAGGTATATTGGCTCAACAAGGCTTTGTACGGCCTCAAGTAATTTCAAGTGCCTGGGATAAGAGAATCGATGATTTTTTACAGAAAAATGGTTTTTAGGAGTGCCTTAGTGAATATACCCTCTATGTAAAAAAAGCAAAGGTGACATTTATTAATCCATCTATCTTTTGATAATATGATCTTCATAGGAAATAATCACTTTATGATTAAAGACTTTAAGCTTACTATGAAATAGGAGTTTAAAATGATGAATCTTGACTTGATGTCTTACTTTCTTAGGATTGAAGTAATGCAAGCTACAAATAGGATTTTTATATTTAGAAAAGATATGCTACTGAGACATTGAAGAAGTTTAAAATGTTTGAATGCAGTCTCGTGCAAATTTCCATGAAAGTTTAATTGGTACTAAATTATCTAAAGCAAGTGATGGTTTTACTGCAGATCCAACTTATTTTAAAAGTATAGTTGGAAGTTCGAGATATCTAACATATACTAGAATTGATATTACCTATGGAGTTGGTTTAGTCTGCAAGTTTATAGAAGCACCAAAGCATTCTTATCTTCAGGTTGCTAGAAGAATCCTGCAATATATGAAGGGTACTTTAAATCATGGTCTCTTTCATTCAAATATTGCAAATAATCTTATTGGATATTCTGATAGTGATTGAAGAGGAGATCAAGATGATCGAAGAAGTACTATGGGACATTTTTTCATGTTTAGCTCAGTGGCAATTTTATGGTCTTCTAAAAAATTGTTAGTAATTGCTCTTTCAACTTATAAGGCTAAATATGTGCTAGCAGCGGCATGTACATGTCAAGCAATTTGAGAAATATGTTGAATTGGATTTTTTTTAAGTGCAAGGTTCTACAAAGATCAATGTCGACAATGTCTTTGCTATCGACCAGATAAAACATTCGGTCACTCATCGGAGGAGCAAGCATGTCAATTTGAGATTTCATTTTCTTAGAAATTAAGTTAACAAAGAAGAAATTCAGCTTGTCTACTATAGATCGGATGATCAAATTATCGATATCTTTACAAAATCTTTAAAGTTTGAAATCTTCATCAATCTTAAAAAAAAATATATGTTCTCGGTCCCAATACAAAAGACGGGCGTTATAGTAGCAAGTCATTGTATTGTTGTGGTAGCTGTAACTTGATCAATTGATGGAATGTTATTTATCATGTCTAAATCATGTAATTGATGCTTTTTGAGATCCAAAGATAAATGGATATTAGTTGGTTGCTGATTGACATCATTGATGCAATATCAAGGAGCTGAAGCATTCATTCACAAATGTGAAAGAGTTTAGAAGAAATTTAATAATCAAATGATTTACCAAAAAAGGTGAGTGGCGCTAACAATGGCTACTGATGGCTTCTACGGTTTTCAAGATGGCCGATTGAAAGATGGACGAGAAAATATTAAGTGAATAATGGGGTCAACCATTGCATTCGAGAGTGGTGCAGGAGCTGACAGCGTTCAGATCTAGACATGTTTTTATAAAAAAATCTAGAAATAAAATTTAAAATAAAAAAATAATTTAAAAATAAAATAAGAAAAAAAATTAATAAAATAATTATGAAGTTTTTATTAGCCGGTAATAGTGAAAAAGTTAGTTTACTCGACTGACACAAATGATAGTTAGATTGGCGTATTTATCTTTGAACGGAGAACGATCGTGAAAAAATTAATATGCATCATGTATATTAAAATTAGAGGACTATCTGAAAATGGTCAGAAAACTAATTCTTTTTCGTTATTTCATAAAAAAAAATTAATTGGGTCATGATCAAGTTCGATCAACAATTATTCCCAACCTTTATTTTTTTACATGCCAGTACGAAATATGGACTCTTGATGCTTCGATGCGGAGAAATATTTTACAACATTGATTTCATAACCATGCTTTTGTTTGCATATGATAAATTATATTATAATAAAATCAACTGAAATTTTGCATGATTAAAAAATAAGAATAAATAGCCTAATATGATCGATCTCGTCTCGCATCTATTTAATATAAATTAAAAAAAAATATTATAATTGGCTCGATAAAAATTAAAAATTAATTTTTAAAATCTATATCAGATTGGATGTTTAGAATTTTTTTATTTATTTCTTGTAATGTCTGGTTTGTATTTTTGATGACGTTGAATTAATATACTCATCGCCGCATGAAAAAAGATTTAGTATTTCATATCTAATATTTATTATTATATTATTATTATTATTTCGATGAGATCGGATTTTTGGGAACAGCGACACGAAGTTTACCCCTTTCCAATTTTTTTTTTTTTTTTCCTTTCCGTACCCACCCATCCTCCGTAGATGGAACAGGACTTTGATCCATGACCCTTCCCCCCGGAATGCTCCAGGGGAAGGTACGGGCGAGGGTGCCAAAAGATCGAGCTTGTAAAATGACCGGTCTACATCCGATATGCTCAGTTTTGTTACAATCCGGATAAAATTACAAAAAAAAAAGTACCGTACTCGCCCCAATTTTTAACCTGACTTCCATCCTTCTTGTTTCTCTCACCCCATTCCCCGATAACAAACATCCCAGGGCCGGGCAAGACGAGCAGTCGAGTCAAATCGAATATCCTGCCGAATCGGAACTTGCTTAACCTGTTCGGTTATTTTGGCTAACCCGGACAAGATTCAACCTGTTTGGTTTTTTGGCCAGCCCAGACAAGATTTTAAAATGAGTGCTGACATGGTAATGGTACTCACTGGCATCATCTCTCCGTTCCTTGGATCGACGTGGCACAAGTAAATAAATTGTTGGATCGCTATGTTTTCTTGCATGGCCTCCCGTTGGTGCAGGGAACTGCGAATAAGAACAAAGGTTTATGGCATTTTCGTTGAGAAAAACAAAACACAGGAGCATGGTTATCTAAGTTTTAGGAGAATGTTGACATTAGATATCTTCATATCAGACGGATATGATCAGGGGATATCAGGGATACATTTTGCAAATATCATCTCCTTAACATTATATTCCCTTTTTTAATATTGTATACAAATACATGTCGAACCTAGTACCAGGTTGTGGCTCGCCCGTCAGTCTTGCAGCATCTTTTATTTTTTAATATTTGAGCTGTATTCACACTATATATATATATATATATATCTTGATATTGCAGTACTAACCCTAACATTATGCAAAATTGATTAGGTTTCCACCTTTTTAATTTCCATGATAACTCTGGATTGCTTTCTTAAAGTTTAAATCATGCTAGACTCATGAAGGAAAATTCGAGATTTTCTGGAATCCGATTAAGGTGGTGTCGTCCATGGGGAATGCATACCAACACCCAATCCATGTCGAATCTTCTCTCTCAACATCTTATTGATAGGATACTTCCATTCCAATTTCTATATGAAGGTGGGAGGACAGACTTTGGTTTGTTGGTTGGAAATTTACATAGAAACAGCAGATTGAAGGTTGCTTATAAGTTCATATATCAATCTGATGCTGACTGAGCAGATCATTGGAGACCTGCATATTGTGCATGATTGGAATCTTGCAGCTACCACCTCGGGAAGTCCTCTGGTGGAGACAGCTACGGAAAGTTTACCTTAGGATATTTCTCCTTGAAAAGGTATCCTTCCAACTACCCGAAGGAAGGAAGGAAGTTGTGACATTTGTGATTGCAAGGAAAATTTAGATCATGTCATGGTTGGTGCCAATTTGCACACATAGTTTGGGAGTCCATATGCAGCAATAGTTGGGGTTCAGGTATCTTACAGAAATTAAGATATATCATTTTCTTTAACCGGATGGTTGATCTGGAAGAGCATGGATGAAAGAAATTTTCTACACAAAATTTGGAATATATCACTGCAGGTCTGGTCATATCCAATCTTGAAATTATTTAGATTAAGGATATAACATATCAACAAGATTAAAAAAAACGAAAATTGTTAAAGAATACATATTAACACCTATGTGCATGCTATATTTTTTTTGAAAGTTATCACATACCTAAAATCTCTAATAGTGGCCGCATACATTTCCATGTGCATTATAATATTATGATTAAACATAGAGAACTATTAGGGTCTTAGCATCATAGTTGGTTAAGCGGGGTTGTGTACTAGGTCATATTCACTGATAAACCGTTAAATGAATTGACAAACATGATCGTGGCAACTAGTTATTGAACTACGAAGACATCTCAATAATAAGTTCTGGCCAATAGATATTCAATGGCTGCGAATCAACATGTTAAACATCCATCTCTAAAACCGTATCCCAAAATTCTACCTAAGGCATCCAAAGTTGGAGATCTTACAGTCGTAGCCAGTTAAGTGGGGTTTGGAATGGGTCATACCTAGTTAAGTCATGTCTTCATATTATTCATCCATAGCTGGCCTGGTCAAGACTATCTGACGTATACCCCTGAGTAATGATAGTCATGATCCAATTCAATCAGTGTGACCCTAAGATAATCTAATTTACAAAACTTAATTCTTGGCCAGTCCAACCTAACATTTTGATTCAATCTGTCTCTCTCTTAATAACTCATTTTTAAAATGATTTAAAATAATTAGTATCAAAAACTAATCATAAGATCCTTGCACCGAGTGAAGAACCAACTCAATTTATATTATTACGGTCCAAATAGATTCTACTCTTGTGACCTAAGTTTGGTCAAAAGCTCTAACCCATATTCCACTTGTTTGAAGTCTAGGTCAAAAGTTATGACTACCATCTCCCTCACGTCAAGTCAATTTTTGCCAATTTGTCCTTAAACTTATGGGGTTAATATATTGGCCAAATATAAGACTCATATATTGAGAATCAGCCAAAGCAGTCAAATATCAATGGGCACAAAGAGAATCTACCTAAGAAGACAAATACGACATTACAAAGAATTACTATCCATCCTTCCGAGTTTTTCTCCAACATCTTAATGTTTTCCATAATGGTCGTCCTGCTTGGCCTTGGCATTCCAAAATTCCAAGTAATTATTAACTTCTTAAGATGTTTTGAACAGGGAGAATATTCCATTTTATTGGTTCATTTTCAATTAACAATGTTAAACTCAGAAATAAATAATCATGTCATATCACAGCAAGAACTTAAAATAATATTGAACATTACATTGAAAAATAAAAAGGCTTGAACAATTATTAGTTAATTTTTGCTTGATTGCCCTTCACTAGGTCTGGGAATCCTCTTGTACTCATATTTGTTGATGTCAACCTTCTGCTGCAAAGCCTGCAAACAAAAGGACCATTCTGAGTAAACGGGATGAAGAAGCATCTGTGTTATGAAATAGTTTACTGGCTGAGAGAACTTCCTTCAGCTCCTCCTCTAGAAATTTTTTTTGGGGTTATAGCCATCCCCCTTTTTTTTTTGTTTTTTGGTCAGCAAAAGGGATGGGGGGATAAATCCCGATATAGTTACCCTGCAGGCCGCCCGGCCAGGTATAGCCATCCTTAGGCCCCGAGTTTTCGTAAGTGCTTTTGTTGTTTCAATGATCTCCCACTCTAGATCATCCTTTTCTTTTGTCACTTCTTTACTGTATTATTCAGCCAACAATGTATTGTAAGAACAGATGCAATCCATTTGATAGAATATTATCATAAACAGGCAAACCATCTTTTCTAGAGATCCCCAAACATAACTAGGAGGTACTTGACAATAGCAATAACAGATGTGGAGAGAGAGAAACTGAAAGTTGCATGGCAGTAAAAACAAAAGATTAATGTTTTATACTTGCCTTCCTTGAATGAGATGAGAAAGGCCAACTGATCCTAATACGCGAAAGAAATGAGCGGAAGGCCACATCGAAGGAAGGGGTATTTCCTGCTGTACCGTTTAAATTCAGCAGCTTTATGCAAAATCTTAGATGAAGGAACCCCTGGATCAATCTTCTGAGCTGAATTATCTTCGTTTCAGTTGTCATCACTATCAGCTGAAAATAGTTGGATATAATTCAGGAAACTATTTTGATTTTAAGAAACTAAAATGACATTGCCAAACCGTAGCTGACTATCAAAACAATTAGAAAGAAAAAGAAAGAAAAGGCAAAAATTACTTCAAGATGGATAAGATCAATAACAAATTGTCAGTAGACATTTCATTTTGAAAGCTCATTAATTCCCAAAAACTACCAGTAGTGAGTGAGATAATGAAATTGCTATCTTTTTGTAGTTTCCTTTTGCTTCGATTTGCAGTTTTGAGATTGCTAAACATAAAGAAAATCGAAAACAATCAAGCAAATTCATTACAAAACTTTGGCATTTATCTCATATACCATTATGTTCTTGTGCAAATATTGTTATGTTTTTAAAAGATATGGTCTCCATAAAATGTTGATGTATTCATGTTTGAAATTCCTGACTCAATCAGAACTCAATCTTGTCCACGGTAATATATTGTGGTTCTGAGTTGGGTAACCAGATGGTAATAATTCTTCTCTCTCTCTCTCCTCTTCTCTCTCTCTCTCTCTCTCTCTCTCTCTCTCTCTCTCTCTCTCTCGCTCTCTCTCTTTTAAAAAAAATGATATCAAGTGCTATGCTTCAAAGGCTAAAATTAAAGGTAGTAGATTCTTTTTGGAAGTTATTATTATTTAACTATCATTTTGGCCATAAATCCCTGGCCCAACTATTCAAGCTTGGCATCATAAATCCTCATTTTCCAAAATGTTATGATTCATTTCATAGTCCGACATGCTTTTTCAAGACTGGCAGTAGATCTAACATCAACACTCCACCTTCTACACCACAACTTGGAATGGTTAAAAACATATTAACAATGTGATGACTAATGAGAACTTGGATCAATAAGCTTGGATTCAGGAACTAAACATTACAAAACATCAAGCATGCATAGAACCTCACTCCATACAAGTTCAATCAATCAACAAAATCTAAAACATGGAGAAGCAATCTATATGAAGTTCTTAAAAATGATCCACTCATCTCATTTTTCTAGTGGTTAAGTCAACAACAAGAACACCTACAAAATCACCAACATTAAGGTGCTGTTTGGTTGCCAATAAAGTGAAAGAAAAAAAAGGATAAATCAGCAGGAGAAAAGAAACAAAAGGAAAAAATAGAGTATTTTCTCATGCTTAGAGAACCTACAAAAGCTGCAAATTGAGTTGTTGAGGAAGCAATTAAAATATGACCAAGTTATCATAAACCACTTGCCTACGTTTCATTCTCTTAAAATCACTACCTTTTAAAGAAGAAAATAAAAAAAGCTTTTTAGAGAAAATTTTGGCCCTATTTTTCTCCTTGTTTTTCTCTTCCTGGATTTTGTTTAACTTCCAGATAATGGAAAAGAATATTCTTCCTTAACAAACATTCTTTTATTTCACTTTTCAGTAATGAAACTGAGTCAAAAAGACTCAATCAAAAAAATTTAATTGCATTTTTTTAGAAAACAAGCATACAAGATAGAAGGGAAAAGAAGTCATCTGATATGTATGCATCCGACTCAGATAAGTTATCTGATATGTATGTATCCGACTCAGATACATATCCAACATGGAAATTTTGGGGTTGTTGCAAGGGTCCAAGTAATATGGGTCAGGAGAAACTAAAGCACTTAGTCTCGCAACAAATAGAGGAGGATTCGATTTCTTCCTCTTCCCTCACTCCTATTCTGTTGATCTAATTGATTACCCAATCCCATTCCTACCCGGCTCTGCCATCCTGGATTTAGGAAGAAAGCAAGCAATATGTTCCAGAAACGCATTATATCAATGTTTGCCAATTGGTTTGGAACATGGGACCCACATATAATACACAACCATGGCAACGACAATGAATTGGGTTTACCTGCAGCCATGGCAATTTTAAAAAATGCTCCCCTAAATTTCAAAGACTAAAAATTCCCTCCAATCTCCAAAGTCCTCTTCAAATGAAGAGGGATGTATTAGCCTTTCTGAGGAGACCTAGAACCAGCAAGCAACAGATCCAATGATGTGTTTGCTGTCTTAAAGATGGGCAAAATCTTTCAAAGATTGAGTTTTCCTTGATCTGTCTAAGAGCTCGAATTCATGTAGATTGCTCTTTCTTGGACACAATCATGCAATAGAAACAAGTCAAAAGGTGTGTTATTTTCCTTCTACATTTACTTGGATCTGCTCTTTTTTCCATGTATGTCATGTTTTATCTCGAGGACTGAATTTAGTATGAGACGCTTTGAACTGAAGATGGTTGGTATAGTTGTGAATGTAATTCTTATAACTTCTCTGCTCTTATGGGCTCACCTAGACCACTTTTGTTATGTTCTGAATCCTTTATAAAAGCCGACTTTTCATTCCCTTAACCTTCGACTGCTATCTAGCTTGCAGCCCTAGAATTTTTGTTTTACCTTATAGTCCCCTGCTTTATTTCCCATGTCTAATGATGAAATACTTACTAGTCTTTGATTGCTACATCCTTTTAATCAACTCTAGACCAAGTCACGCATGTGTAATCGAAATTCTTACATAAGTTGCCATTGCTTTTTAAGAAGTGTAGCGATATTATAAATTAGGTCTTTTTCGTTATTATAAAGACACTACATAGATTTTCTTCACAGACCACCGGATCTGATTAAAATTCAAGCAGTACATTTTTCATGCATCAGTTTAGTCTGCTGAATGGATCTTCATGATGCTACCAATGCATGCATTCATGAAATGGCACCACCGTAAGAATTGCAATGCTTGCAATTTATTCAAAGTATAGATTTCCTTTAACAAATTTGACCTACGTCAAATGGTATCGTGAAAATTAACAAAATAAATAAACTTCGGATTATGTTGATAGCAAACTAATGCAACCACCACCCTGAATAAACCTTGTCATATAACCATTCTCATCCCATAATCACGAGGCAATGTGACGACGAAGAAGAGGAAATAGAAAGCATGGGTCGGGTACCTTCTCTTGCTGTTACTTCAAATCCTTCCCTTGCTCGACAAAGCCGGAGGAGGTGCTCGGATGGTTGGCGGAGCCGCAGAGGCGGTAGTAGCCGGAGGCGCGGATAGGGGTGGGCGCCGGAGAAGGTCGCCGGACAAGGTGATCGCCGGCGATAGACGGAGGTCGCCGGAAGAGTGAGAGGCGGATGCGCGTGGAATGGAGCAGACGAGATTACGGGGCCTGGGAGGGGTTGGGGGAGATGGAGAATTCCTCCTCTCAAATCCGAAGATTACATGGATCACTACGTAATGGTCGAAATAGCGAATTTTTTTTTTTTTTTTTTTTAATAAATATTTATTAAAATAAAATTATTTGAAATATATATATATATATAATGAAGCGTTCAATCCATGTTTCATTTCGGAATTTGTTGGATAACTGATCCAATTGATAACCGTGAACGTGTCACCTTCAATCCAAATTTGTCTAGCAACCAATTCTTGAATTGCCACTTTTAACCGTAACTAGGCAATGGTTAGTTCAGTTCAGTCATAGAATTGAGGAACTCAGTTCAGTCATAGAAATTGAGGAACACAACATACATATAATAACTCAAGATCAAATCTGAAAAAATAGTTAAAAAGTATTATTTAATTTTTTTTAATTATATATAAATATTTGATATTTTTTAATAAATAATTAATATCGGATTCAATACAAGGATCTTCATGGGAAACGTGTCACTTGTTGGGAGATGTATCCCAAAGCCAATTTCTACTGTAAACAGTTGTACATTTGATGTAATTATATATGAATATATTATTGAATAAAATGTTTATTCTGGCAGTTCATCACTATTTCATCTTTCTGTAATGAGTTCTTCAGTGATGAAGTCCTTAGGACTATTTGTATGTGATAGAGAGATATATCATATAGTCCTAAAATTGTTCGCGACCAAATGATATACTTATTTCAGGATGATAGTATATCAAGTATAGGTCGTTGTGTGCCATAGTCGTTGGTTGTCCTCTTAACCAAAGAGTGTAGAGACACTGGTATGACATGCAGATGTTGTGTTTGACATTTCATCAAACGTGACCCGTCTGTACTTTTTCTGCCTAGAGTTTGATATGGACGTAGTTATCCCTTAGACATGAGATCGTCATGGTAGCTTGCAAGCAACTCACTGTACTTTGGTACTGGACTATCTGGATTTCTAATCCAGGGACGAAAGGTTCTGGGTACAGTTAAGTACTCGTATAGCGGTGATCGGATCAAGATGGGATTGACCCCTCCAAAGTGTTTGGAACAGATATCTTACTGTGTTTCAATTTAGCAAAACCTTGGCCAGGGTAGTCACTGTAAAGTGTTACAGGACTTGTGAGATTGAGACACATTGTTGATGGACTTTATAGGTTGGGCAGTTAAACCCTAAGTCTTCTTGAGCATTGAGGTCAAAGGGATTAATTACAAGGTTTCCATATCTCCTGATTTTTGATTGTTGCTCTGCAACTTCGACCTATCCGGACGTCGGGTGTCATTGCTAGATGGCGATTTTGACTGGTATTGAAAATGTTCCAGTGCTACCGGCTTAGTGTTCGAACCTATGGGGTCACACACCATAGGGTTTCTACTTGATCTAGTGATCGGAGAACGATTGGGAATCATTCGTGGACTCACAGAGAAAAAGGGTTTTTCTTTATCCAAGTATCAACACTTGATATTCTTGAAAGTGTCGACACTTGTGTAAGTGTCGACACTTGTTGATTTCGCAAGTGTAGACACTTGATGTCACAAAAAGTTGTGACATGAAATTTTCACTAATAGTTGATGATGCATGGAGGTGAATTAAGTAATGTGATTACTTGATAGCCCAATTTGATTGAGCTATAAAAATCTGGAACGAATCAAATAGGATTTGGTTCAAATGGGTTTGGGTCCAATCGGGTTGAACCCAATGTATGCACACTTGACCCAATTGATTTTAGTTATGAATTAAAATCAATTAATACATTTAATCTGAATTTAAATAAGTTTAAATTATTTTGGGGAGTTATGTAACTTCCCATGACCATAACTCCCCATAACTACCCATTACCACACCTATAACTCCCCACTCTCCCTCTCCCTCTCCATCTACTTAAGGGGCTGAAATGGGAGGACGAAAATAAGGAAAAAATTCAGCAAATAAATGCTGGAAAAATCAAAGGGAAGAAAGGGAAGAAACTAGGAAAAAGTTCTAGTTTTATAGGTGTGGATTTTTGGAGAAAAGTGTGCATTTTTGTACTTAGAGATTTAGGTCTTAGGATTGAGTGTTTGGAAGGGTTCCAACCACTCATTCTCCACCTCTAGAGCTTCTTCATTCATTCGGAGAGTCCGGCATCGAAAGAAGAAAAGGAGTCCCGATCAAATCGTTCCACAACAAGCTAGCACTTGGAGTGGAAGTAGATTTTGAAAGAGCCCTGGTGTGAACTACCTGTAGAGGCCGGACACGTGTGCGGCTAAGCAGTGTTTTCCTCCTGCTCCTGGATCTTTCGCAGCGGAGAGCGTCTCCATTTCATACAAGGTATGGTTTTTATATAGATATGTTGCTCTGAAATGTTCATAGCATGAATTCATGATTTCATTGTTTATATTAATCATTCATGCAAGATCTTGGGACAAGTAGCATAGAAAAGTTTTAAAGCATGCTTAGATTAAATGTTAATCATTTTATCATGCTTCCGCTGCATGTTATTTTGAAAAAGTTTTAAAATACAAGGCATGCTCGCTACTAGTTTTCCTTTAATTGGTATCAGAGCAACAAGGTTGCTTTAGCATGAATCTTTAGTATAAACATTATAAAATCAGTTTAATTTCTTGCAAGTACTCGGATTGAGTGCCTCACCAGGCCGTCCGGTCATAGGAGAGAAGTAGGGCTGCAAGACCCTCACTTCCCATTCAAAGGGATCTCCTATGACGTGTAGGGGTGCCATTGTGAAGGACTCATGAAGAAGAAAAAGAAAAGAAAAAGTAAAGATTAAAATATTTTGATCTTTATTATATTCTAAATTTGAAGTCATAAAATGTTTTAGAAATGTTCTAAAGTTAGTTTATAATTGCTATGTTAAATAGTTTAACATAAAATTCAAGTTTAGAAAAGATAAAGTTTGGATTTCAGCATTTCTGTGCTCGGATTTGATCAAGTGTCGACACTTGGTTTACCTAGTGTCGACCTTGAGTGTCTATGTGTCGACACTTGGCCTTCTAGGTGTCGACTCATGAACAAAAACACAGAAATCGGTTCTCTGTGTGTCGACCTGTCTCAGAGTAGTGTCGACACTTGCTACTGAAGTGTCGACACTTCACAGTGAACAGAAATTAAAAATTGGATTTTCTTGTAAAAATATTTTATAAAGTTTTTTGAAAATGTTTCAATCTGTTGTATGATAACTTATTATGAATTAAGTAAATCTAAGTGACTAAATGATCTAAGGATATGATTTTAAGATCTAAGTCATATTCATAACTTTGGTTTAAATGGGTTAGCTTGAATTAGGTCCTAATTGGGTTAGACCTAAGTTTAGATGAATTGGACTTAATAGAGAATTAACTTAATCAAATGTTGAGTTAAGGTTCTTCTCTAGTATCTATCTAATAGTTAGATTGATTGGTCCATACATCTAAATGGACTTAATCTTGGCTTCGTGGTAGGACCCGATTCCTTAGGCTAGTCTAATCGAAATTGGTGAACCAATTGGTGTCTAAGGTAAGTATGGCTTTTGATCTATGGTTTTTGGGGCTACCTCTTTCCTGGCCAATGATATTGGTGTCTAAGGAAAGATGGTTAATGGCTTAACCCATAACCTTGATCTCACTTACCTGGCCAATATGGTCAACCAGTTTTGATTAGTTAGCTCATTGATTCGAGTTAGCCCATGCCAATAAGGTTAATCAGCTTGACTGATTTAGGTGCCCATGGATTTTGTGGTTCATGTAACCCTTTCATTAACATATGAAGTTAGTGAAAGATAATCCATGACTTATCCTTTCTCTTCTGTCACAATATGTATAAAACCTCTAAATTATTAGGTCCTTAAAAGATGGAAATTATATGATAATTTTTTGTCTTAGCCTCCCATTAAGATGTTTGGTAATGAGTCCAGTAGTGGGGTGATCATCGGCAGATCCATAGATCGGGTGGTCATCATACTATTGGAATTGTCATTCATTATATGATGACATAATGCAACTTTCTTAAACAGGTGGTCAGGTTAGCCGGCCAAAGTCGGGCTTGATCATTTGTTAGCTAGAAGCATTAAGATCAGTCATGTTAATGGTTGGACCTAACTGGGACCTCTTTAGCAGGTAGCCCAAAGGCCGATTGAAGTGTTCCTAGGGCAAAATAAATTACTAGGAGTTGTTTGGAGAAACAACTGGTTATGAACCTACCTTTAGATGAACATGAGTTGGCCGACCATAGTCGGGCTCATGTATTGTCTATAGAATTCTGGTATCCACTAAGGGATAAGTGTTATTCTTCGGATTGGAGGTAGAGGCTACCAGTCTGAATAAAATAGTGGAATGAGCTTTTAGACAAAAGTCCATGTCTTTAAGTTTTAAATAATTCATATACTAAATAGTCTTGGTTTCTTTTTCAGATAATGTCTACTAATCTGTCACTCCGGTCATTATTAGATAATGACAAGCTCATGGGACCCAACTTCGATAGCTGGTATCGAAGACTGAGAATTGTTCTCGAGCACGAACGGATCCTTTATGTATTAACGGATCCGGCACCTGAGGGGCCAGCCCCCACCGCACATACTGCAGTCAGAGATGCTTATCAAAAGTGGGTCTCTGACCGTACTACGGTGCGGTGCATTATGTTGGCGGCTATGAACGACGAGTTCAGTCGCAGATTTGAGGAGGCCCAACCGAAGGAAATCCTTCAAAAGTTGAAGGAATCTTTTGGTGCTCCAAACGACGTTGAAAGGTACAGGGTTTCCTCTACCATCTTCAACGCTCGAATGACTGAAGGGTCCTCGGTCACTGATCATGTATTGTACATGATCGAGATGATCGAGCGCTTGGCCAAACTCGGATATCCTTTCCACGAGCATCTTGGAAAAGATGCGATTTTGAATTCTTTGCCTCCCTCCTACTTACCTTTTCTAGATCACTATAGATTAACAAGGCCTGTAGTCAACTACCATGGGTTGATGGGGTTACTACAGACTTATGAAAAGGATCACCAGCTCCAAAAGAGCTTGGTGAATTTAGTGGGAGGTAGTGCGGCATGGCGTCATCCCTTTAAGAAAGGGAAAAGAAAAAGAATAAAATAGAATGGTGCAAAGTGCTGGGCCCAGTCAGATTAAGAAGAAGGCTGACCAGAGTCAGCAGAATGCTTCTACTGCAAGAAGCCGGGTCATTGGAAGAGGAATTGTTCCGCTTACCTAGCTACACTTGACCCGAACAGGCCGAAGAAGAAGAAGCAGCAAAAGGTTGCTGGACAAGGTATTTATATGATAAATCCTTGGTTTTTCTATTGTGATACTACTAACTGGATATTAGATACTGGTAGTCCTTATCATATTTGCAATACGTTGCAGGGACTACAAGTTAGTAGAAGATTCGAGAATGGCGAGAGATTTCTGAATGTGGGGAACGGAAGTCAAGCTCCAGTCCTGGCATTGGAATTGTCAATCTATTTTTCGAGTCTTGTAAAGTTATTCTTAGTGATTGTCACTATTGTCCATCATTCCTTATAAATATTATCTCTGTAGGCTAGTTGGCCAGTAATGGTTATGAACTATAATCAAGAGTGATTTTGCAAAGTCATTATGAATGATATTGTGGTTATGACTGGACATATTAAGAATGGCATTTATGTTTTATCACAGCCTATTGGTGTAATGTACATTTCTTGCAAACGCCCTAGATTAGATAATGTCAATGATGCTTATCTCTGGCATTGTAGGCTAGGTCATATAAACAAGAATAGAATTAACAGGTTAGTGGGAGAAGGTCTCCTAAACATTAGTGATTGTGAATCACTGCCAACTTGTGAATCTTGTTTACTTGGTAAGATGACCAAGTCACCTTTACTGGAAAAGGTGTACGAGCGATGACATTTTGTGTCTAGTACATACTGATGTATGTAGACCAATGAATGTCGATGCCAAGGGTGGGTATAAATATTTCATTACATTTACGGACGACCTCTCAAGGTACGGTTATGTCTTTTTGATGAGACATAAATCTGAATCGTTTGAGATGTTCAAACGGTATCGTAATGAAGTTGAAAAACAACCGGGAAGCTTATTAAAATCCTTCGATCAGATCGAGGTGGAGAATATCTTTCTGGGGAGTTTCTGACTTATCTTGAAGAGAATGTGATTCTCTCTCAATGGACACCTCCTGGGACGCCTCAGTTAAATGGTGTGTCTGAAAGGAGGAATCGGACTCTGTTAGACATGGTCAGATCCATGATGGGATTTGCAACTCTGTCAACTTCCTTTTGGGGGTATGCTTTGGGGTCAGCATGCTATCTTCTAAATAGAGTTCCGAGTAAGTCTGTTAACAAAACTCCATATGAAATATGGAATGGGCGTAAGCCGAGTCTATCACACCTTCGGGTTTGGGGATGTCCGGCTTATGTCAAGTGTTTGGAAACAGATAAACTTGGACCTAGGTCTGACAGGTGCCTCTTTGTTGGGTATCCTAAAGAGTCTAAGGGTTATTTCTTCTATATGCCTGGGGAACAAAAATTGTTCGTCAGTCTTAGAGCTACCTTTTTGGAAAGGGAGTACCTTACTGAAGGTGCTCAAGCTGGCAATGTTGAGCTTACTGAAGTTCAACAGATAGAAGAACCAAATCACTCAAGGACTGCTACAGAACCCGTTATGATAAGATCAAACCTTGAGCCTATTGACCAGTCATTAAGGAGATCTGGTAGAGTACCGCGTCAACCGGACAGATACTATGGTTTTCTGGTCCGAGACGGTGATCCGTTGAGCTCGATGAGAACAACGAGGATCCAATCACCTATATGGACGCGATGCAGAGGTCTGATTCTGAGTTGGCTGGGAGCCATGAAATCTGAAATGGAGTCCATGGAAATCAACAAAGTATGGACTTTGGTTGATCCACCTGAAGGGGTAAAACCATTGGATGCAAATGGGTCTTCAAAAGGAAACGGGGCGCAGATGGGCAGGTAGAGACCTATAAAGCCCGTCTGGTTGCCAAGGATTATCGTCAACGTTATGGTATTGACTATGACGAGACGTTTTCCCCTGTGGCAATGCTCAAGTCTATTCAGATTACGCTTGCCTTAGCTGCATATCTGGATTATGAAATCTGGCAAATGGATGTCCGAACAGCTTTCCTGAATGGTGAGCTAGATGAGGAGGTGTATATGATGCAACCTGAAGGGTTCACATCCACAGATGAATCTAAGGTATGTAAGCTTAGTAGGTCCATCTATGGACTAAAGCAGGCGTCTCGGAGTTGGAACATGCGTTTAATAAGTGTATCAAGACGTATGGTTTTGTTAGGAACAAAGAAGAACCCTGCATATATAAGTGGGCAAATGGTTCTGTAGTTGTATTCTTGTACTGTATGTGGATGACATTCTCTTAATCGGGAATGACATCCCTGCATTACAGGGAATAAAGGTCTGGTTGTCGTCCCGGTTTTCTATGAAAGACCTGGGTGAAGCTTCTTTCATACTAGGTATGAAGATCTATATGGATAGATCAAGGAAGCTTCTAGGTTTGTCCCAGTCTACGTACATTGATACCGTGCTGAAAAGGTTTAGCATGGAGAATTCCAAGAAAGGCTATCTTCCGATAGGCCATGGAATTTCTCTTTCCAAGAAGGATTGTCCGACAACTCCTGAGGAAAGAGAGCGTATGAGTAGGATTCCTTATGCTTCGGTAGTAGGGTCCATCATGTATGCCATGACATGTACTAGACCAGACGTGGCATACTCATTAGGAATAGTGAGTCGATATCAGTCTGACCCAGGTGAAGCACACTGGAAGGTTGCAAAGACCATCCTGAAGTATTTGCGAAATACCAAGGACCAGTGGCTTCTTTTTGGAGGACCTGACTTGAAACTTGTGGGGTATACTGACTCCAGTTTCCAGTCAGATAGGGATGATAGCAAGAGTGTATCTGGTTTTGTTTTTACCCTGAATGGTGGAGCTATCTGCTGGAAGAGTTCCAAGCAGCACACTGTAGCAGACTCTGTATGCGAAGCGGAATATATTGCAGCATCTGATGTAGCAAAGGAAGCTGTTTGGTTGCGAAAATTTCTTGGCGAGCTGGGAGTGGCACCTTCCCTGGATGGTCCTGTTCCAGTGTACTGTGACAGCACTGGAGCCATTGCTCAAGCTAAAGAGCCGAAGTCCCATCAGCGTACCAAACATATTCTGTGCCGATTTCATCTTGTGCGAGAAATCGTGGAACAAGATGATATCGACCTTCTGAAGATTGACGGAAAGGAGAACCTGGTTGACCCCTTCACTAAAACCGTTGGAATTCAAGAACTCAATAATTGTAAATGGAAGATGGGTATACGATACTGTTCTGATTGGCTTTAGTCCAAGTGGGAGTTGTTGGGAAATGTGTCCCAAAGCCAATTTCTACTGTAAACAGTTGTACATTTGATGTAATATATATGAATATATTATTGAATAAAATGTTTATTCTGGCAGTTCATCACTATTTCATCTTTCTGTAATGAGTTCTTCAGTGATGAAGTCCTTAGGACTATTTGTATGTGATATAGAGAGGATATATCATATAGTCCTAAAATTGTTCGCGACCAAATGATATACTTATTTCAGGATGATAGTATATCAAGTATAGGTCGTTGTGTGCCATAGTCGTTGGTTGTCCTCTTAACCAAAGAGTGTGTAGAGACACTGGTATGGCATGCATATGTTGTGTTTGACATTTCATCGAACGTGACCCGTCTGTACTTTTTCTGCCTAGAGTTTTGATATGGACGTAGTTATCCCTTAGACATGAGATCGTCATGGTAGCTTGCGAGCAACTCACTGTACTTTGGTACTGGACTATCTGGATTTCTAATCCAGGGACGAAAGGTTTCTGGGTATAGTTAAGTACTCGTATAGCGGTGATCGGATCAAGATGGGATTGACCCTCCAAAGTGTTTGGAGCAGATATCTTACTGTGTTTCAATTTAGCAAAACCTTGGCCAGGGTAGTCACTATAAAGTGTTACAGGACTTGTGAGATTGAGACACATTGTTGATGGACTTTATAGGTTGGGCAGTTAAACCCTAAGTCTTCCTGAGCATTGAGGTCAAAGGGATTAATTACAAGGTTTCCATATCTCCTGGTTTTGATTGTTGCTCTGCAACTTCGACCTATCCGGACGTCGGGTGTCATTGCTAGATGGCGATTTTGACTGGTATTGGAAATGTTCTAGTGCTATCGGCTTAGTGTTCGAACCTATGGGGTCACACACCATAGGGGTTTCTACTTGATCTAGTGATCGGAGAACGATTGGGAATCGTTCGTGGACTCACAGAGAAAAGGGTTTTTCTTTATCCAAGTGTCAACACTTGATATTCTTGAAAGTGTCGACACTTGTATAAGTGTCGACACTTGTTGATTTCGCAAGTGTAGACACTTGATGTCACAAAAAGTTATGACATAAAATTTTCACTAATAGTTGGTGATGCATGGAGGTGAATTAAGTAATGTGATTACTTGATAGTCCAATTTGATTGAGCTATAAAAATCTGGAACGAATCAAATAGGATTTGGTTCAAAATGGGTTTGGGTCCAATCGGGTTGAACCCAATGTATGCACACTTGACCCAATTGATTTTAGTTATGAATTAAAATCAATTAATACATTTAATCTGAATTTAAATAAGTTTAAATTCATTTTTGGGGAGTTATGTAACTTCCCATGACCATAACTCCCCATAACTACCATTACCACACCTATAACTCCCCACTCTCTCTCTCCCTCTCCATCTACTTAAGGGGCTGAAATGGGAGGACGAAAATAAGGAAAAAATTCAGCAAATAAATGCTGGAAAAATCAAAGGAAAGAAAGGGAAGAAACTAGAAAAAAGTTCTAGTTTTATAGGTGTGATATTTTGGAGAAAAGTGTGCATTTTTGTACCTAGAGATCTAGGTCTTAGGATTGAGTGTTTGGGAAGGGTTCCAACCACTCATTCTCCACCTCTTGAGCTTCTTCATTCATTCGGAGAGTCCGGCATCGAAAGAAGAAAAGGAGTCCCGATCAAATCGTTCCACAACAAGCTAGCACTTGGAGTGGAAGTAGATTTTGAAAGAGCCCTGATGTGAACCACCTGTAGAGGCGGACACGTGTGCGGTTAAGCAGTGTTTTTCCTCCTGCTCCTGGATCTTTCGCAGCGGAGAGCGTCTCCATTTCATACAAGGTATGATTTTACATATATAGATATGTTGCTCTGAAATGTTCATAGCATGAATTCATGATTTCACTGTTTATATTAATCATTCATGTAAGATCTTGGGACAAGTAGCATAGAAAAGTTTTAAAACATGCTTAGATTAAATGTTAATCATTTTATCATGCTTCCGCTGCATGTTATTTTGAAAAAATTTTAAAATACAAATATGCTCGCTACTAGTTTTCCTTTCACATTAATTTATATCAGCCCTCCCATGTGATTTCAAATCAC
Source organism: Areca catechu (assembly GCA_021397845.1). Classification (NCBI taxonomy): domain Eukaryota; kingdom Viridiplantae; phylum Streptophyta; class Magnoliopsida; order Arecales; family Arecaceae; genus Areca; species Areca catechu. The sequence continues at coordinate 118,165,196 of CM038038.1, forward strand.
AAATCTATCTGCGCTTGGTCATTGTGCACAATTGCATCACAGTTTAATTTTAATTACCTCAAAAAGAGGGGATAGCTGCGACACTACATTAAAAGTAGGGATCAATGTTTTGCTGCATGGCACCGTCCGGTCCGTCCCGCTACCTTGATGGGTGCCAAAGAAACTTGGATCATGGATTGTACTAAAGTCCATGCAATTAGCCATTGCCTATCTAATCAACCGAAAAGGGGACTGCTCTGGCTGTTGAAACGCATGCTGATTACTGAGACATCTATATCTCAACCAGACCATCCAAACCACTAAAATGTTATATTAAATATTTTTATTATATAAATACAATATATAATAAACTATTTTATTTTAATTTAAAATTATATAATAATATAATTAATATATAATATATAATATATTAATGGTACGATGATATTTTAATTTTTTTGACTATATTTAAAGATATTTTTATTTTTAAATTTCAATCCAAAATCATCAACGGGGATTAATCTTAAATATCTTATCTCAAGAACAGATATCTTTTTATTTAGATAGACAGTGATTTAAGAAGTAAGGATAATTTGAATTAATTACTTTATTGTAATTAGATGTAGTAATCTTGTCATCTTTATCTACATCATTTTTGATCTTAAGTCAATCATCTCATATCAAACATCCTCTAAAGTCATAATATAAAGGGATAGGACCGGATCATGATAGACTCAAACCTGGGTTGGGGGCGACTATTATTAAACAGCAGGTCATCAAGCAATCAAAAATAGGATGTACATCGCTTGAATTGTCTCAGCGTGCATGTTTTATTTTGTGTATGCAATCAAAAAAGGATGTACAAATAATCTGCTGTAACTTCTAGAAAAAAGCAAGTTGTTTGTTAATGGAGGAAACTTTGTTGAGATTGATAATTAGTTTGGGAGGATGGTTTATAGAAACTATATATGATCTTTTGGTTTGCTTTGTGTGTTATATATCAGTGGAAACCATGGCTTAAGTTCTTACTAATTTTTTAAAATTCATGCCATAAGTGACTAAATCATGCCATGCAAGTATAGTGACAATTTTTATATAATATCGAGAAATTTTTATCTATCATTCTTGGTGGAGAAAAATTGTATCACCCTATTGAATTGAATCACAGCATCCTAATTAATAATAGGACTAAACATATATTTAATACCGCTCACTTTTTAAAAAAATATATGAAAATGTCCTTTTCTTGCATTATAACATTCTATTGATTATCATGGCATCTTGTTATTGCTTATGACATCTAATTATATTTTATAATTTTTTATATTTGAGTTATAATATTTTATTAATTATAATGATTTTTTATTAGTTTTATGGTATCCAGTTATATGATATAGATACAGGACATCATAAAAATAATTAAATATTATAAAAAATAATAAAAAAATTATAATGATCAATAAAATATTATAATATATGAAAATGATATTTTTATAAAAAAAAATATATTAAATATATGTGATGTTAGAAACTGGTCCAGCTTCATTATTTATCATGACACGTGGCCAATCCAATAAGATATACATTTTTCCTCGCCGAAATGATGGGCGAAGAATTTCTCCACTGTCATGGATGCGATTTCCAGTTTTCCTCGCCGCGTCTCCAACACCCCAAAGGCCTTGCACGTTAGAATGATGAACTAAGTTCAGGGAGGAGCACGGGACGGCAGGGTAAAGTGGGAAGGTTTTATTCACCCTCTTTTTTTTCCGTCCGAATTTATACGAACCACTTGCGCATCGGTTGGTTGTCTCCATTCTCCAACCCTAAACGTTTCGTGGAAGAGGATCATTTGATGGATGAGTGCTGTCCCGTCACACATAATATTTTGATGGATGAGCGGTCACGATCGGAGCCAACAATAGCAACGGTACAGAATCTAACATAAATCCTCTCTCCTATATAAAAACGGCATTCCCTGTCGCCAAGGCAGTAATATGGGTAAAAAGGACCTTGCTTCACGTTTAATAGATCATGGATTTATGGCATAATTACATGGATGGTTTAATTAAATTCAAAACTAAATTTTAAAATTTATGATGGTTAAGATGAATGAAAGATAAGGATTTTATTTATTTTTTCTAATCAGTATTTTGATGGTGTTGAATATTTCTTGATAAGGTGGAAAACTTCGAAAATAGCTATGCTAGGTCATTCTATCATTTTTTTTTTTTCTTATCCAAAAAAAATAAAAAACATTCCCTGATCCTTGCATGCGTAATGCTACATCCCAAGAATGTGATAGGTGAATATTTTCGCTATGTCTAAGGTGATCAAAAATGGTAGAGAAATATCAATTAAAAAGATCTGCTATATAAAACTAAATAAATGCTGACAAGCAGTCGTGGAGACGTCAGAGGAATGGAACACAATCATCCACGGATGAGGATGGTCCTGCGTAACGATCTCAATTCTTTATACGCTATGTCAATAGTTTAAGCTTGTGTTTTTGTTGTTCCTTTCAATTGTCAAACATACGCTACCGTGACATTGATAACACGAGAAAACGGCACCTTACAAACCAAACTATTTCAATCAATATCTAAAATTAATTAACAGTTTTGGTATCTCTAATCTTTTTCCTCGCTCGACCGCTTCTTACGCGTGCTTAATTATAGACGAAAGCGCATCAAAGCTAAGACGACAACCCGCATATATTTCTCCCCTCAAAAATAAAAATAAAAATAATAAAAACCACCCGATGGTCCCTCCCTCGCGCCGCTGCTCGCCCATCCGCCGTCCGATCCGGATTGGTTGCTAAAAATTGATAACAAAGTTTAAATAGGAAAAAAAAACGAGACGGAAAAGGGAGAGGCGAAGGGAAAAAAAAAAAGGTGGTGGAAGTACGAAATCTGGTCGTTGTCTTTTCGTCTTGCTTGCCTTATAGAGGAGGGAGGGGGGGAGGAACCCATCGTCTCTTGCTTTCTTTCTTCTCTCTCTCCCCTCTCTGGCTTCTCTTCCTCCTTGGCGGTGCTGTCTGTTGGAGGGAGAGAGGGTTTCTCTTTTCTGAGTGCCGGTCTGGGGGGGGGGAGGGAGAGAGAGAGAGAGAGGGGGTTTGGGTGTTGGAGAGGGGAGGAACCATGCAGATGATGCGGCGGCTGAAGAGCATTGCGTCCGGGAGGTCGTCGATTTCGGATCCCGTGAGTTCACTGCTTGCTCTCCTGTTTGTTTTTCCTTGTTTTCCCATTTGTTTGGTTTTGTTTTAGCTTGATTTTGTGGAAGGAGGCGGCGTTAGTACTTGGGGAATGATTAGTCTGATGGGATTTCATTTGATTTCATGATATCTGGGATGTGTGGTTTGTGGGATTAAATGTGGCAAGGGGAGGATTTGTGTTATTTGTTGCATGTTTTTGTTTCATGTGTATGATTATTTTTTTAACCTAATTTTGAATGCTGGTTGACGTGATGTTTTATAAATCTAGAGTTTTTGTATTTTTCAAAATTCATTACTATGTTTCCATTGGCCGGAAAATATATATGGCTAATGCTGGCAGAATGTTAATGTTTCCTTCTTGCTCTTTGTTTTTTTTTTTTTTTTTAAAAAATAGTTTAATGTTTCTGTAAGGTTATTTCTAGGTCTCACTTCCCTTTTATCATTGTTTGCCGGTTTGGTTGCAAGAAAAACAACGGGAAAGGGAGAAAAAAAAGGAGGGGGGATTTTTCCATGGAAACGAAAAGGTTTCGAGAGATGCAGGAGTAAACTTTCCATGTTTGTTGCTTCTCGATTAAACTCTCCGGACAGTTTTCCTTTCCACCAAACAGACACCTAGCCCCTCACGATTCTTCTCAATCTTCTTTTGACCCAAAGGCACCGCATTTGCTTCCGTGGGCTGAACAGGCAAAGAGGAAGACGATGGATCCTTTGGGTATTGGAAAACATGGCTCCCAACGCCTTGGTGTTATCCATTCCTAACTTGGAAACTTGCGGTCGTTGATTTCTTTAATCATTTCAGTTTTGTCATTTTATTTTGTGTTCATCTCATGCCCTTGACCTTTTCTTTTGAAGACTGGGTAGTTGTTGTATTGGATTGTTGAATCCTAGCATGCATTGACTAACTGAGGTTCAGAGCCTTTGCATGGATTGTTGAATGGGTATAGTGTACCAGCCAACCACTTTCTTAGCCTATTCAAACATATTTAACATTTTAAATAAAATTAGCCTTTTCATGCATATGACATATTATGCACTACTCTTTGAATAGCTGACTGACAGTATGGGATCAGAAATTTGCCATGGGATGAGTGAAACAAAAGAAATCAGTATTTTAGATTTCAAACCATGAAGTATAAGGTACAACTTAAAATCACCATGTAATGAGTTAAAGATGCTAAGGTAAATTTTGTTATGTATCTTAACTAACATTTCCTGGGAACTAGTTGTTTGGTGATGTATGTTGCGTATAGCCTCGGATTTGGGTTTTTCTATGATGCCTGTCAAATAATAGAAAAAAATCTCGAAATGAATGGATAAAAGAATGAGAAGATGGATGGGGAAGGAAGAGGGAGTGAGGGAGGAGAGTTGTGGGGCCCTTCAACTACAAGTCAGTGTGGAGCTTAGTAGCTGGAATCTTTTTTTATGATGGTTCATCTACTTGTGAAACTCCTTGGAAGCTTGTCCTTGTGCATGCTTCATTAATGTTTTCTTACTAATGCACTTCCATGTACCTGCACCTAATGCACTTCTGCTAACTAAGGTGTTATGTGCCAATGTCCCAAGTTCATTCAATTGATATATAAAACCATACTCTTGACTGCAATGCAAAGCGAAAACCCCCACAAGTCTAGTTGATTCAAAGTTTTTCTCTATTCAGTTGTTCTAACAGTAACTTAAAAAACTTAAAAATCTTGATTTTTAAATTGATATAGTTCCAAGTAGCGGTGCAAACCAGTCGAATTGTTCGTAAGCTATTTAAGCTTGACTCAAGTCCAAGTTTGACTCGACTTGATTATTATCGAGTTCGAGTTGAATTCAAGTAGCTTGAATAGTTGTTCGAGTCGAATTTGAGTAGCAGGATACTCGCTTGAAAGCTCGCAAGCTTATTCAAGTTATATATATATATATATATATATATATATATATATATATATATATAAAATAGTATTATTTTTATTTATAAATATATTAATATATATGTTATTAGTGGGCTAAGACTTGATTTCAAGCTCGAACGAGCATGGCTCGATTGATATTTGAGTCAAGTCTAGTCGATCTTAAGTTTTGTCTATTTTTTATCAAGCCGAGCTCGAGCTTGAGATATTAAGGCTTAATCGATCTCGAGCTTCCAACTAAACTCGGCTTGGCTTGATTGCACTCCTAGTTCCAAGTGTATGTGTTGTTTAGGACTCAAATCAATGAGTTTGTCTTGATGCTTAGGGGTCTACCTAAAATTTGGAACTTTGTTCTTATTCAGTCCTAGAATCATTCAGGATGCTAATAGGAGGGTATAGAGTTTTGACTTGTACTTGAGAAGCACTACAAGGAATACTGAACCGGTACCAGGCCAACTGGTATGGTACGGTATCGTACCGTACTATATCGTATCGGGTCCCACACCAAGTCCAAGAAATTATAAAAAATGTCTCCGTTTTTCATGACTATATTGTTTATCTTGAATCGGATCCGAACCGGGCGGTACATACCGGTACGATACCGTACTATAATACCGGTCCGGTACATGATTTTTTGAACGGTCCGGCATTCTGGATCATTTTTCATGGTTGAATCGTACTGGCTCATAGCTGGTACGGTACGTCTCCAGTTCGGGACGGTACCAAGAACCATGATGCACTATCTATGTAATGGATGTATTATTTCCCATTAATCTGATAAAGACATTATCTGATCAAGCATTTTTCCAATCTTTCCCCTTCCCTCTGGACTCTTTACAAGTATAGGGATTTTGGCAGGTTGCTTGTTGCTTGTGTGAGTTTAGACCATGACAAGTGAGGTAGATCCCCATAACCCCATTTTGCCGTATAGGTTTCATGGCAGGCTCTTCTTTTTCCTAAATATGCCTTGGGCCGGAATTCAATAACAGTTTGTGGAGGGTTAACATCGAGTTTATAGGCAGTTGTGAACTATACTCAATTATGCTCTACGGCTGACACCATTTTTTATGCGAAAAGGTTTGGATGATGATGATTCTTTTAATGGTTGATAACATAAGACTAACTACACTACTGGTTGCTTATTAACATTTGATGGCTTGTGCTACTTGGTTTGCATCATATTCTCTTGCTATAAAAATCTCATCCTTCAGGCTTATCAACAAAGACATAAAACGTAGAGACTAAACCTTACGACTCTGTCAAAAAAGACCTGTATAATTTTCATCAAATTAACTACTGATTTGAAACAATCAGAAATAGTTTTTTGTCTTTATGGGTTTCAGCTGTAAGCACTACTCCATTTAACATGTCTTGATGGCTTATCATCATCAACTTAAGTCAGTTGATTAGACCGTGTTTATGTGGAGGAAAAAACATATTGTTGATAACCGTAAAAATTCTTATGCATATTTTTTGTAATAAACAGAAGAAATATTTGGGTAAGTTGGAGTTGAGAGTATTTGAGACTTTAACAGCCTTATAAGGGCCTTTATCGATCATAAATTTTAGAATTCATCATGATTATCATAACTGGAGATCTTTTCATCCATTTGATGATCCTTATCGAGTTCCTTGTTAGGATCATTAATAATTTTGGAAGCTGATCTTTTGTAGATGAATCATTAGACTTATTATCATTAAAATCTTCATAACCAATTAGAAGAACTTGCGCATTTTCCCAAAAAAAAAAAAAAGAGCAACCTGAGGTGAGGAAGGCCAAAGGAAGTGCACAGGGATATCTTTACAAATGAATTTATTGAATCAAACTCGAATGAAATTTTTATAACTTTCAATCGTTGAAGCTGAAAAACCAAAATGCACATTCTGGCAATGTTAATATTATAGATAAATTCCTTTATTATCTAGTATTTGTGTGGGGTTGTTTGCATGTCATTTAAGCTATGAAGAAAAAAACTTGCTTCATGATAAGCCTGGAATGTGATTTGTTACAACTGTATATCTTCTTGATTTGTCTTTTTCTTCTTCTTCATCTTTTTTCCAATTTTCATCCTGCTATGATGCCCTTAAACATTTTCACCTTCACTTAAGGGTGGAGATCCTGGCACCAAAAGACCGAAGTTTGATCAAGATGGAGCAGGGATGTGTCTGCAGAACCACATTTGGTTGCAGATAAAGCTGTTAGTCTAGATAATAATACAGCTTCTACTCATTTGCATTTGGATGCAAACATTTCCAATGGGATTGTCCTGCTAGAACTGAACATGCTGCTGTTGATCAGCTTCCAAATGAAATGCATGAAATGACAATCAAAGATGATAAAGTTAAAGGCCACAATGAGAAGGTATATTTTCATTTTTTAACCGTTTTAGTATAATTTTGCCATTATTTCAGAATGTACTTGTGCCATCTGTAGCTTAGTTCTGTTATTGTATTTTTTAATTGTTGAGAGTGTCTCTTACAGGACACAGAAGGGACAATGGTGAATGGGAATGGAACTGAAACAGGTCAGATAATTTCAACAACAATAGGTGGTCAAAATGGCCAGCCTAAACAGGTGATATGATCTCCTGAAAATAAATTTGTTGCTCCTGTATTACTGATTAGCAGATTTCTTTATTCACGTTAATGCTATAGCTTTCTCAGCTCATAGGCCTGGTGGCTTAAATTATTTTGTTCAATTTTAGTAGCTGATATGGTCAATGCATCATCTAGGTATGTGGCCTGTGTTTGTTAGTGCTCTGAGTTTTTTTCCAGATGGTTGTATTTCAAAGTTGCTTTTCTAGTGGTCCTTAAAAAGATTTTACATGATCTCCATTGTTCATTTCATTTCTGTAAGTTTGGGACTCAAAATTGATTTGAATTCATTGTGCATCGACTAATTATATCCATTAGCTTGGGTCTGTGGGGTCTGACCTGTACCTAAATTTTCATCAGAATATCAACTGTGCTGTGGACCCCAAACCATCTTCAACATGAGTCCTAAATCTCTTTAGAATATTAAACGTAGCTGATGATTTCTTGCTATTCCCTTGTATTCTTGGTTAGCTATTGGTAACTTTTGCCAATTGCATGTCAGACAATCTCATATATGGCGGAATGTGTGGTTGGCACTGGTTCATTTGGTGTGGTCTTTCAGGTAAATAGCATTAATTTTTTCTCGGGACGATGTCTTAGTTTTATACCATGCAATTCTTGATATTTATTTTCCTACAATCATGCACACGATACTCTACGTTTGGCACAGGCTAAGTGTGTGGAAACAGGAGAAACAATTGCTATCAAGAAGGTGCTGCAAGATAGGAGATATAAGAACAGAGAACTCCAAATTATGCATTTACTTGACCATCCTAATGTAGTTCAGCTAAAGCACTATTTCTTTTCAACTACTGAAAAAGATGAGATCTACCTCAACCTTGTACTGGAGTATGTCTCTGAGACTGTCTATCGCATTTGCAAGTACTATAGCCGGATGAGCCAACATATGCCTCTCCTATATGTTCAATTGTATACATACCAGGTGAATGGTGCTGCCGAATTTATACTTTGCTAAATGTTGCTTACTGCAAAATCATTTTGCATTTTGTTTTCTGTATTTATTCAAATTTTCTGGTTAATATTTGTTTGTGTTGTCTAGATTTGCCGTGCTCTTTCATACATTCATCGTGTTGTGGGGGGTCTGTCATCGTGACATTAAGCCCCACAAATCTGTTGGTAAGAGATTGTCTCATGTTATTAGCATGCTTAAAAGTTGATATTGTATTTCAGCATCTGTCATGCAAGGATGCATTTGAGTTGTGATTTAATGCTGCGCAGATATGACATTAACAAGATTCTGAAAGTAAATTTGAGAAGTCTTGATATCTGAAGTTCATGGTGCTCAAACATGTTCTTCTAGATTGTTGACTCAGAACAAAGGTTGAAAGAATTATAGCTAGACTTCAATCACACGATGCTTAAGTTTTTGGCTAACAAGTGCCTTTTATTGTTCCATTACTGATTGAGGTTTAACAACTGCTTAGCGGATCAAGAGAAGCGAGTTTAATGTCAATCTTGACATGGCAGGTGCTTTGGTGGTTAGAGTCTGATAGTGTTTGAGTTGAATAGTCATTTCCATGTCAGTCACTTTGTTATATTCTACTAAGATTGGTAATATCTCATTATAAAATATGAAACATAGGTAACCAGAGAAGGGTTTTGGAATCTTGCTATGATTTTTTGATGACATCTAGAGGAACATAAAAACCACTCTATATTGTCATCTGTAGGTTATATATCTTCTCTGAGTAACTTATTTTATAATAGCACATTATTTGGAAGGTGTACTATCTAATGTATCAGTCCATTACAAGATTTGTGGTACCAGTGCACACAGCCCCATACCAAGCAGTTTGATACCATGCTGGTGTCAAACTGATGCTAGGTGTAGGGGTGTATCAAGTGCCAGATGCGGAACCGACCCATGTGTTAGGCATACCAACACTAAACCGACATGATATCAATACGGAGTTCAATACTGAGATTGGGAACCTTGATCCCTTGTAATGCATGGATAATCGTACGCTCTTCTTCAAGAAGACATGTTACATGCATTTCAAATAGCCACTTAAACTATTTTCACTTATGCATTTATAAAAAGCGGGGTTGGTGTATCTTGTTCACAGTATAGCATGGTGTAGCTTTCCACCAATTTATAACTTGTGCACATTATAACCCATATGCTCAAACAGTCATGTGCGCCCATCTTATCTACAAAAAATGCAAGTGTGCTATACTAAAAATATGGGATACAAAGAATATGCCCTCAGTTTCCATAAGTTGGCATTGGCTAAAATTTGGTAGGCCGTACATCTGATACTTTTTATGGATGAATAAAGGGTTGCAAGATTATGTCAAGATTCTTATGACCCCACAATGCTTCTTTAATTTCAACTTTTGTTCTAATTGATCATCATGGGTTCTTATTTGTCTCTGTATTTTTTATGGTTCCAGAATCCTTTTGTTCATTAATAGTTATTTTATCTTAATGCCTTTCTTGGGCCTTTTAAGTGACTGAGTGAGTGAATCTTACAACTATTGCAGGAACTAATATTCTTAATGATCATGGATTTAATATGCAAAAAAATTATATTGAATTGTATTCTCTAATTGAACTTTATTTGATGATTTGATTCATGTCGCAGGTCAATCCCCATACTCATCAAGTAAAGCTTTGTGATTTTGGCAGTGCTAAGAAACTGGTACGTCATGTAATCTGTATATGCTTGTGCTATGTGTATTTCTTAGCTCTGACATCTGATGACCTACTTTCAGGTTCCACGAGAGCCAAATATATCTTACATCTGCTCACGCTACTATAGGGCTCCAGAGCTCATCTTTGGAGCTACTGAATACACCACTGCTATTGATATGTGGTCTGTTGGTTGTGTTTTAGCTGAGCTTTTTATAGGGCAGGTAGACATTATGCTTTATTAAGTTTTTTGCTTAAGATGTTTCAGTTGGTTTTCTTTTTATTTGGATGCTGTGTGCTGCTCACTCTCTAGAGCTTGTGCATGTATGTTTAATTTTGTGGATTTTGGGATATATGTAGTTCTGCTGATGATTTAAATTAACAAAAATGGAACAAGGAACCTAGGAATTATATTTATGAGACACTACGTTGGATAACGTCCTAAGTGCGAAAAAGGCTTATTGCTTTTTCCCTTATGTACAGGAATCGAAAGTAACCATCTTAAAGAGTTATTTTCTTTTGTAAGGCACTATATTGTATAAAATCTTGGCATGACAAGACCATGCTAATAAATATAAAGATGGCAGGTTGCAGCACGTGTCATCATCTTTACTATTTACATGTGGGTTTTAGGATTGGGAAAGTCAAAGATCATAACCTTGATTTGTGATACCTTCCATCATCTTCACCTGAAATATACATTAAATCCTTTTTTCCTTTACATGCATTATTGTGCTGGCTCTGTCTAAGATTTTAATTGTAATCATTATGCTAACATACTTTAATAGAGTGATTTTTTTGTTGATTTGAGGTTATAAAATGCTGCTTTTCACCAAATACACGCACACATACATACATATGCGTGCGTGCATGAGGACATACGTATGTTCGTTCTCCAATTTTTTAAGATACAACCACTTGTTCTCCATGAAATAAGTAGAAGTGTATGCCTCGAGGTTCACCATCCTTATTGTATAGATTACTGATACAACTGCATGATAAATATGGATAGAAGCCACACACGCTTCTCTAAGATTTTATTAATATTTATAGAGATATGTATAGATGACTTAGCATAAATGGATTTGTACAAATAAGGCATAGAAGTAAAAAATAGAATAAGCCTAATATGTTACTATCATAAATATATCTAATGCCATAAATACGATAATACTCTAAAATTGTAGTTGCTAGAATGATGCCCATCGATTAGAAGCGGAAGATTGAAGGCAAAGAAATGGGAAGAGATATAAGGAAACCGTTTTAATCTAAATAAATCATGGAGTCCATTAGTCTAGATCAAGATCTTCTGAACCGATATCGGTACCTGTACTGATCGTCAGTCGGTACAATATAGTATAGGTTTGGTACCGTACCGATACATGGTATGGACAAGCATGCCATTTTCTTTTGTTTTCTATTTTTCAAATTTTTTTTAGAGTATGTAATCAATTTTTAGGATTTCTTTAATGATTTGAAATCCAAATTGATGCATTTCTATTTTGTTATTTGTTTTTTCAAATGTCTTGATACCTTTTCATCTTTATACTAATGTGCTTTCGTCTATTTTCAATAGTAGTATAGCTTGAATTATCCTGAATCACGGATGATTACTATGAATATACCATTATAGTATGAAATTGCCAATATGATTTTTTCCTTATGCTATCCCCCTTTTTTATATTATTGGGCTGGGCTGGCACCTCGATGCATGCCCAGCTTTTCACGCGAGCAACATGGGCGCTAGTAGCCCAGGCCCAGGTGGCCGATTCTCCCATTTTTTTCCCTCTGTTTCACATGGTGTTGGCGGCTCGTGAAAGGTCGATGCACAAGATGCGCGCGATCGATGCGGATCACGCGAGGATCCAATGACGTCCTGCCAAGATTGGACTGCTGGCATTGATTCAGGCATGATTCGGGGTGTGTTCAATGGATTTGCGAGCAGATTTTGGCACGATCAAGTCCAATCGATGGCCAGAAGTGGATCTGCAATCAAATGCGAATTGGGAAGGCTACAGTACTTTGATTTGGACGCGATTTAGATTGTTGGTATCCTGGTGAGATGTTCAGAGGTTATACAAACATGGGCAGAGGGCTAGGGACCAGAAATGTGAGGATCCAGAGGGTGGTGAAGAGCCTCTAAAAAGTCTACGGGGACTGAGATTGAGAACTTGTGAGAGGGATTTGGAGTTTCTTGTTAAGAAAATTATACAGGATTGAGAGTGGGAGTTCCAATTTTGTAAATTTTTATTTTCTCATAGTGAAATTTTGCATATTCAATTGCTTGTGTTTATATTTTATTTTTCTCTTTTTTTTCATGGGTATCGATATCGACAATTATGATCCTGGACATGGGGATTTGTATTCTGCACGAGAGATTTCTGAGAGAGTGGTATCAATGCAGTTGATACCACAGCATATATAACATGCTTTACTTTCATATGGTAGCACAAGAGAAAATATGTTGTTTTTTTCAAATATCTATTATGATATGAGATGGCTAATGTGGTTACTTGTTTTCTCAAATATCTTGATAGCTTTCTATTTTATATAAAAATGCTTTCTTCCATTTTCATATGATAGCCATAGTTAAATCGTCTTGATTTATAGATAATTACTATGAAATATACTATCATGGTATGAAATTGTTAAATATGATTTTTTTCATCCTATCCCTTTTTTTAAATATGTTGATGTTTTTTCATCTTTATATAATCATAGTTGTGTTTTCCTCCATTTTTATATAATAGTCATAGTGGTACATTACTTTTCTAGAATAATGGCTAGGTTGGGATATTCGTGAACATCTACTGGTTAATTCAAGCAAGAAATCCTATACAAGCAAGTCTTTTTTCTTATGCAAAATATTTATATTTTTGATAACTATGGTGCTTGTGATCGAAAAGTCTACTAGAAATTTTAAATGGAAGCAAGCAATAAATTGTTGCAAATCCTTCCAGATGAGACACATTGACCTTCACCAATATTGTTCTAAGAAATTAAAAAATTTTTTATTTGATAAAATTAACTTTAAAATATGGTAGGATATGGAATCAGTCATGTTTGGTAGATTTATATTAGGATATTATTGAGATTTTTGATATATTGGTGATCCAAAATCAAGTCCATTTGGTGAAACAAGATATTGATAGGCCTTTGCAAGGGCAAAGTAGAAAAAGCTCTTCTATAATTAAGTTTTGATTTCTCCACATTTTTCCTTCGTCTTCCTTTTTTTTTTTTTTTCATTTTGAAAACAAGTTGGAAAAGGAGAGAAGTCTTGGATCTTCTCCTCTTATCCTAGCTATCTTAAAAGAAAAAAAAAAGCTGAAATTAAGCTGAACCGCCTAGTTTAGTCTGGAACCGAATTCCACTGCCGAACCAACCTAGTTCAGGCTCGGTACGGTCTGAGCTAGGTGGTTTGGCATGGTTTTGAAAACCATGGTCTAGATTAGTTTTGAAAAAACACACGTACACGCGCGCGCGCATATATCACACATTTATACATTTTAGTCTCATTGTTATATATCAGGGTAGTCCACCCTTATGATAACCTTTTCCTTGTTCAGCTTTCTTGGCTCCTTAGGAAAACCTTAAATACCATTTCTGAGAAGTAGGGCTCATACAAGACTCAGTTAAATTACATTATTTTTATTACCTGAACAACAATTGTATTGGAAAAATATGATGCAAACTTGATTCTGCATCCATATTTTTTTCTCTTTTCAACTGCGTAGATTCTATTTTGGGGATTCAATCAAGGTGCTTCCACTTGTTTCGAAAATCTTTTCTAGAATGTATTTTAATGATGTGGATACCATGTTTCTATTTCAGGTATGGTTTATGAAGTTGCTATTTTTTTTCAACTAGAAGCATGGGAGATGAATAACCTGAGAAAAACCATAATCATTCCTTGTCAAAAGAAAAAGAAACCATGACAAAAGGGATAATCATTTGCAGTCATCCTTTTGTGCCTTTGTTTCTATTTTCAAGTGAAGTTAATCAACACCAAACCCCTTCTGGCACTGAACGTTACGGATCAAGTATGGGCAGGAACAACAATGTCATCTGCCCATCCACAACCTGATATATTCATATTAAAATAACGGACCTATTGGCTATAGATAACTGGCCTATCTTAACTCTTTTTTAGAAGTTCCATTGCTTTCTTGATTTTGCATGTAAAGTTCCATCTTGAGCTTCATTTTTCCTCAATCACTTGCTCACTCCCAGGCACATCTTTGGCCCACATCTCAAGCTCCACTGCTTGTTTTTACAAGGTCCTCCATTCATAAAAACTCAAGAATACACATCATGGGACTTGAACATCAATCCTTCTCCACGAGTGGGACTCTGAAATTAATAGGCTAAAGCTCCATTTGGTATGCATTTTCCAGTGAACAAATTTATTTCATAAATGCACCACTTTTCGATCATGGAGCATTCTCTCACTAATACTACTACTCATGCATTTCTAAACCCCAACATTTGACTAATTCGAACTATGTGTGAGCTCTGGGAGACTCTGAAATTAATAGGCTAAAGCTCCATTTAGTATGCATTTTCCGGTGAACAAATTTATTTCATAAATGCACTTCTTTTCGATCATGGAGCATTCTCTCACTAATACCACTAGTTATGCATTCCTAAACCCCAACATTTGACTAATTCAAACTATTTGTGAGCTCTCTTAAGCCTGGTCATGAATTGGACACGGTACGTGAGTGGTATTTAATGTGTAAAGATCTGAATTCTTCTATTGCATAAATGAATGTTTTGTGGAGGTAAAAATCTAAAGTATATAGATGGTTAGTTGTTTTGATTTCTAGTTTGTCTTTGTTTAAGCGCATGATTTTCGCTACACATTCTTCTAGGATGATTCAGTTCTCTTACTGGGTCTTGCATCTTTTTTCACGTTCTTGTGTACAATAGCCATCATGTAATGTCCTCTAGGTATTGGCAACCTTACTCTAAAACCATATCGGTGAAAAAACAAGAAGCATTTTGATCAACAAAAAAAGAATAAGCAGCTTAGGTCAACGAAGAATATCCTTCTCCAGACTGTTATCCACTTATCCTCATTTAGCGTGCTGTAAATTGTAAATCTATGGACTATATATTACTCAGTTTTGTCACCATTCTATTATAATTTGTCAATTTTGTTTGTCTTTTTATGTAGTTATTTGGTCTTTGTTAGGTTATTTTTTGATACAAACATTTCTTTAATTGCTCCTGTTGCTTAACAAGCGAATATAATGCAGCCTCTATTTCCTGGAGAGAGTGGTGTTGATCAGCTGGTGGAAATTATTAAGGTCTTATTTCCAGGACTACTTTCTGTATCATTGTGCAATTCAGGTTTTCTTCATCAGTTGAGAACTCATACCCAACTGATTGTTGTTGTTATGCAAGATATTAGGTACTCCTACACGAGAAGAGATTAAATGCATGAATCCAAATTACACCGAATTCAAATTTCCTCAGATTAAAGCCCATCCCTGGCACAAGGTTAGTAAGTGTATTGCATTAGAACTCATGCATCAATTTAGATGATTAACTTGTCATGCTTTTGGTTTGCAGCTTTTTCACAAGAGAATGCCTCCTGAGGCAGTTGATCTTGTATCAAGGTTACTCCAGTACTCACCTAATTTGCGTTGCACAGCTGTAAGATATCTTTCACTATTTGGTGATTTACTCACTCTTTTATGGCAGTATTTTTCTTCTTATGTTTTTATTTGATTTTTTTAAAATTATAAAGTGATGAATGGTAATCTTTTGTGGGTGTGCAAATTTGAAATTGGGTATGTGACATTCATCTTCCCTAAAATCATTGTATGCTATTAGATATGGTGCTGCTTGGCTGTAGCCTGTAGGTTACACTTAAAGTGGCTTGTAGTTAAATTGTAGCTTTTCCTTTGCCCACTTTTGTGGATGATTTCTTTATTCGGTATTTAAGAATATATAGTCCCTTATTTACCAATAAAATCAATCTTGGTATTGTTGAAGGACCCTATGAGGATGTCGTGTCCTGACAGTCTTAATAATATTAAATATATAAAATTATGACTACATTTTTATATTTGAACATGTTATGTAGAATAGTTTCTATAGTTTTGTGTGATTGAAAAGACAAATAAGTTAATCACAAATTTCTGTTTGAATATCTTACCAACCAATGATCTATGGCATAATATCCATACGAAGAATCATGATTAATGGCTGCTATGTGGAGGTAAATGTTTAATGGGATTTTTGTAAATCAGCAAGGGTTATGGTTACTTGAAAGTAGTAGTTGTTGAATGTTTGGTGGGAAAGATTTTTGTCAATGGATGTGACAATTCAGGAGGCAGTAAGCAACTTTTTGGCAAGTGATTGTCCGTTCAAAGGTGCACCTACACAAAGTATTGGCATATGAAAATCTAGTTGTATCAAATAAGAACAAATAAAGAAAAACATAAAGGCACTTCATTCATAACTTCAACGAATTATGAGTTCCTTAGAATGTTCACTCGAGAGAGTCTTCTGCTTAGAATTTTCTAGCATTTACTCTTTTTTTTTTCCTTGTGATTTAAATTAAAATTGTTCCTTCTGCTGAGCAGTGCACATTTAGAGTTTATTTGGAAGAATTGGGCATTGAATTCAATGGCAGCTGCTCCAAGAAACCATCTGCATTTAAGTAAGGCAGTTGTAGGAAATCACTGTTTAAGATGATTTTTGGCAATATTTTTCATCCAAGGTTTATTGTCTTGGTACCGGATCCCATACCAGTACCATGCTAGTACATTGTTGGTATGTCCGGTATTGGTTTGGCGTACCAAGACTCAATATGCCCCCATCCTGAGTCTCGGTTTGTATCAGTATGATACGGCATACCCGATAAGGTACGGTATGCACCAGTATAGCAAACCTTAGCTCTGTCCTTCTGTTCTCATCCTATGTCTTTGTTAATTCTCCAACTCCCTAGACTGATAAGGCAACCTCAGGAAAGCGACATGCTAGGCTAAATGCCACTTAATGCAATTTAAGCTCAAAATCCACCCTCCAAATCCCCTTGCTTATGGAGAAGGTTAAATTAAAATATATTATGGAGCTAATGTGTGAATTTGGGAGTATGATTGCCAATCAAAATTTTGTTAGAACAGATTATGTTCATGATTTTTTTTTTTTGATTTAATGGGTAGTGAGTCAAACAAATGCAAGGACAGGCTGGCAAGGTGCAGTCATATGATAGGGTCCCTTTTTTGACCGAGGTTTATTGTACGAGTGCCGAGTATCATACCGGTTCCTTGTTGGTATGGTACAATATGCTTAGTATGGTGTGGTACAGTTGCTGTATCAACATCAGGTTGGGAGACCCTTTCCCCTGCCTGGTCATGATACCGCCTAAATAGGCAGCATGGCAGTACATGAAAATGGGAGAATCAGTTGATTCCACCTGGTATAGGCTGGGCTGGCCCCTAAAAAAATTGTACCAAACCTTGATATTGTATGGGTACCATGCAAATATAGTACAATATTTTCCAGCACAGAGCATGTGAGTCTGCATGGTGGACCATGTCTAATTGAATGAAAGTAAAGATTGCGATTGTTGAAATGTCTATGATCCAATTAATATAGTTCATTTGGAAGAATGCTTACTTTTGTTCCTGATCTTGGCATGTTGCTCTAGGTTAGTGCTTTGTAGGTTGTACAGTAAACCTAGAAAATGTTCTTGATCTTATCATAACACATCTATCATATCAAATTATATTATTAAATAAAATAAAATCCTGAAAATGATTTTAAAGCACTTTAAAAATTTTATAAGAACAATCTTAGTATTTTTGCTCTCTTTTGTGTCTTTTATATTTTATAAATCATATAAGATGGAATGCATATTATTTTCTTGATTTAATTTGGACAAATCTGATGCACCAATCATTCATTTTAAAATTTGTATTAATAATGCTCATCAAATTCATTAAACTTAGTAAATGGATTAACCTTATTATATATCTTCATTGATGTTATCACAAAAGAATACTCCAATTGAACTTTAAAGATTTTTTTGGACAAATGTTACTTAAATCCAATAAAAAAACTGTATCCATGTATTGACATGCTTCAAGTCTGAGAGATGTATCTTGCTTAAGCGAAACTCTAATTTTTTTCCCTTTTTATTGTTGAAAAGTATAAAATGGTTAGATTCATTATAAAATCCATCCTTGGATTCAATAATGCCATACACAAGTACTTGTTCTAGCATGGTTCAAGGATAGTGGTTTTTGGCCAATCGATATTTTTAAGAAATTCAATGATGAGATGTATCCAACATGCAGGATCCTTGTTTTTCCATGCTTGTATTTACTTCGAAGGAAATATGGGAGAAAAGTTATAAAATATAATGTTAAGCTGTTTTGTTTAGCCCAAGCAAACATATGATAAAACATGGAACTCTAATTCATGACAATCATTAAATTCTTAGCTAAAATATCTACTTGGATTCCTCGTCTATCAACTGAAAATTACAGTAATTATTAAATCTATGTAAAAGAAATTTGTTCAGTTTTTGTTTATTAAGGCCTTGTTTGGTTTGGATACTTTGGTTTGAGTTAAGTGGAATAACTTATGCAAATTTGAGGCTTCACTGGACTAATTATATCCTGACTAATTATATCCTGCTATCTTTCTGGAATACTTTTATCAAGGTTACATGGAATAAGTAAGCAAAAGGTTTTTTTTTGAAATCCCCCTTTCTTCCACCAACTTTATGTTGGTGCTTAAATGGTTGTTTGGTGGAATAAAGTGAGATAGTTGGGGTTTATTCCAGTTCATCCTACATTTTCCCTGAATTAAACAGGTTCAGATAACTGTTTGTTTTAATGTCTTAGTAATGTGGCCTACATAGCTACTAGTCATATAACAAAAAAGAAAGAGGTTAGGACACAGAGGATAAAGGGTGGGGCAACAAGTTCGGATAACTGTTTGTTTTAATGTCTTAGTAATGTGGCCAACATAGCTACTAGTCATATAACAAAAAAGATAGAGGTTAGGACACAGAGGATAAACGGTAGGTCACGTTGTTGCCCCACCCTTACTCACCTTTTCTTTTTTTTTTCTTTATTCCCACCATCTCCACTTCCTTTCCTCCCTCCCCCTACCCTGCTCTGTTTCTCCCCCTTCTTTATGCCATAGTTGCGCTCTGTCCAGTTTACAGGATCCACAAAAGGAATATCAACCTGTGAGCTATAGTAGCCTCAGTGGCAACACTGCAGGCTGCAGAGCTGCTGGCCTTCCCCTCCCCAGTACTCCTGTCTGCATCATCCTACATTTGGTCAAAGTACTTTACTTTTGTTCGTGCAAAAGCTAGATGCTTCTGAGTTTCCACTTAAAAAGTATTCTGCTTGGAGGCTTACAACCTCCTTGTGCAGAGGTCCAGAGTAGATAATTTGCAGCAAGGCATGGAGATTAACACCACATCTGACCACGATGTTCATGTTGGTTCTCTATAACCGCAAAACATAGAATTGCATGCTTAAACAAGGCTATATTCAACTTAATGCATCAAAATTCATCACCTGATACAGACGTTGTATTTTATGGCCTCCAAATCATATCCTTAAACAGTCAACCTTTCTGAATCTCTCATGCTTCAAGAACCACCAGGAATCATCAGACTTGAGCTCCCCATGATGCTGACAATAGTTATGCCCTGCTTGCTTTGGATAACTGCAGTCCTGCCAACTCCAAGGGGCATCTGGCAATTCAAACACTATCTTATGGGCTCTCAAGGGTGTTTAGGCTCCATTGTGTGTGAATCATACCACTTGGACTAGGTATGAGTTATACCACTTGGACTAGGCACCTGAGGCCACTGCAATATTTGTTGTGAACAATGATATTCTCAATCTTGCTGTACAAGCTGAAGACCCAGGTGTGAGTCACTGGCCTTGGGCAGTGCTGTTGGAGTCCCTGGCTCATGAGATCACATCACCCAATGCCAGCACCTTTCTTGGAGAACACAGCATTGGTGTGAAAGAGGGACATGAGATAGAGCAGGAGATGAGAAGGGGAAGTGGATGGTGGAGGAAAGGATGCATGGAGGAGGGGGAAGAGAGGAGGAGATGAGCAAGAAGGAGATGATGGGTGGGGCATACAAGGCCATAAAGAAAGGCATTATTTATGTCATTCTGCCTTGATGACCAGGCTTTATCTGAAGGCCCTGCTATCAAATGCTCTCAATTAAGTAGGAGAGTAGACTCCCACCTGCCCCCCTTCCACTCCCTGCGTGTGTGTGCACGCGCTTGCATGCTTTGGGGTGATGTTTTGAGTTACTCATAGAAACATAAAAAGAAGGTACATGAAGCAAATTCATGTGCAGATAGCACTACTATTTCCAGGCATTTGACTTTTGAACCCACACTGGCCAAATGATATTACTTCCTGTCTGCTTATATGAAGTGGTTGCCATTGCATGTATGTTAGCTGCATACTGTGAATGAATGTCAACTTTTCATCCGATATCTTCTTTTCTTGAAATTGTGATCAGCTTAGCTTGAAATTTACTCTGTAAAAGATATTGAGACTAAAATCATTATTGGTTCAAGCTCAATTTGCATATCTTTTTTTATTCGGTTGTTTATGCCTGGTGTATTGCATTTATTTTATACCATTATTTTCGGTGGGATGGACTGTTGTATAAAAGCATCAGTAACACAATGGCTGCTCAAATTAAAAACTAAAAAAAATAAATATATGTGATATTATTTTTTAAGCATGAATCCTCTGCAGTTGGAGGCCTGTGCCCATCCATTCTTTGATGAGTTGAGGGACCCCAATACCTGTCTGCCAAATGGACACCCCCTACCCCCTTTATTTAACTTCACAATGCAAGGTAACATATTTTACTGCCTTTTTTTTCTTGATCAATATCTCACAAAATGTTCCAATCTCATTCTCGTGTCTTGCAGAGCTTCAAGATGCTTCTCCTGAACTCATTCAGCGCCTCATTCCTGAGCATGTGAGGAAATAAATGCACAAAACAGTCTCCAAGTTTTCCAGTGTTAAATGGTCTGGATAGCAAATTCCATGATTTATCGACTATGGAGCCAAGAAGTGACTAATCAGCTTGTGATTTTATCAGAAGAGAGGAAGGGTTAGGGAGGGGGATATTCATAAACGGTCAAATCTCTGCACCGAGGCAGGTCCCAATGACTTTTGTGCACATAAGTAGGCATGAGATGTTCTGGGTTTTTGCCCATCTATATTTAAGTGTATTCTCTATGAGGCAGGTAGCTCACATACCTGCTTCTGTAGCCCCGGACATAATGTTGCAACAGTGCTGATTTGTCAAAATTTTATGTTAATGTATCAGATTTTCAAATGTTTTTTTCTGAGAACTAAATTATGTGCTGTTTCTGTCTTGGTTTCTACATGTGGAGTATTCTAGGTATTTTAGGTTCAGTACAATAGGCAATTTCAAAAATAAATTGTGTGCATCAGCAGTCTCAAAGTTTGCAATGTGATATTTGGGAGGACTACTGAAAAGTGCATTGGTATCTTTAGGTAACCTGGTGCAATTCATAATCACCACTTTGCGGTGGTTATCTTACTAAGTGCTGGTCAAGGATTTGCTCTTGTCGTGGAATCTCCGAGCAAGGACTTGTTAAAGGAGTTGAGGTGTCCAGGACAGACAAAAAGAAGCAAACTGAAATTTTGTCCAGGAAGTTGGATGCAGGTTTCCATTTGATACATGTGTTGGTGAAACCCAATTTCCTATGCTCTTGAAGTGCGGTGAAGTTCTATCATGTCAACTTTGTTACCGAAGGCTTTCATATAAGCCTGGAAATGGACCGGTCCAAAGTCTATATTATAAAAAATTTTGGATCGAATCCAGGCATTCCTTTGGCCTATAAATTAAATGGATTCTATTATACATCCCGAAGACTAGTCTAATATGCTTAAAATTTGATCCGAAGCCTGAATCAATTTCAGGCCGGCCCGAAATTTATTGAGCTGGTCCAGTCCAGTTCCGGATAATGGATTTTTAGGCCCGTCCATTTTCAGTCCTACTTTCATAGGACCGTTAGCAGGGTTCTGTGTAAAGCTCCGTTGTATGTAGGTTGAAGTAAATTTCTCTCAAGTTTCTGTCTGAAAAAAGCGTACCGTTTCTTGTTAGCAGCTGTAATGAAAGTTTCTCTAACACCAGGTTCGGTTTCTGCAACCTCGATGTCGGCCTGTCATTTTATGTATAGGCTTATGTGTCCTTACGTGGAGAATATTCTGGTTGACCTGGTAAATATATGATAAAATGAATTAGATAAAATTCATTTAGATCTATTTTTATATTTAATTTATTTAAATATAAATTTAAATAAAAAAATTTAAGTATCTGATTAATATTTATATTTTTTTAAAAAAATGTATGTGAAAATAGTTAGGTAATTATTCTATTTATATTTGAATATCCAAATTTATTTATAATATTATTTAATTTTATATAGTATTTATAAAAATTTAAAAAATAAATGGTTATCTAAATATATTATTAATTTCATTTATCATCTATTTAATTATATTTTGAATTTATGGTCATAAAATTTAATCATCCAATTTATATATATTTGTGGTATTCAATTTGTATCGGTATCTATATATATAATAAATATGGATTTAAATTCTTATATCTGATTAATATTCTTATCTATATTTATTAAATAAAATAAATTAAATATAGATATATTTTGGATCAGGTTGGGCTTCATTCTTGTCTAAGTCTACCTGAATTTTATTTTGGGACTTTCGGTTGGGCTTTGGCCTGATGTTGATTTAAAAAATTAGGTTTGAACTTGGCTCGAATCGGATTGGGCATAAGCCCAACTAATAGCTCTCTATAAACCCCATTAGGCCTAGCCATCTTTCTCACACCACCATAGCTTAGGGTTTGTTCAGCATGAGGAGAGGCTTAGGGTTTGTTCAGCATGAGGAGAGGCGACGAGAGTTAGTGAAGGAAGGCGGCAAGGCAGAGGGAGTTGAGAGAGGGAAGTGGCAAGGCGAAGGAAGTCGACGGGTTAAAGTAAGCGGTGATCGCATCGTGAACAAGGTGAGCAAGTAGATGGGGCGGCATAATGGAGAGGATATAGAATAGTGGTGGGTGGCGAGGTAGAGGAGTTGACGGGATAGTCAAAGTAGGCAGCGATCTCATGGTGGGTATCATGGACAAGGTGGGTAAGGAGATGGAGGGGGCATAGTGGAGAGGACAGAAAGCATATCAATAGCAACATTGGGATCAGAGTGGACGTCGAAGAGGATGGTGTTAAAGGTTAGGGTGAGGCGTGGAGTGGAGAAGGTTGAAGTTGTAGATGGCAGAGGCAGAACACAGATGAAAGAGAGTGGAGAGATTGGAAAGAGATATCATGGTATCTCGGGGTTGAGGAGCGGCTGATCGGTGTCTGATGATGGAGGCGAAGAGGAGAACTTCAGAAAAATCCCTAGCCAGCGAGGCTTTAACTGAAATGAAGAATAGCGATTAGAAAATGGGAAGAACCAAGGGTGATTTCCCAGGAAGTTTGACTATCTGAGCCTAACGTAAGCGGCTAAGCTTAGCCATCTTGTATATAATAAATGATTATACTTGGATCCTGGGCTCGGGCTTGAATTTCATGTTATGGTCAAGCTCAAGATCGGGCTAGGCTAATTGTTGGCCCGAGCTTAATCCAAAAATGAAATAAACTTTATATCCAAGTCCAAACCAAGCTTGATTTTGTTCGAGCCTAGTTCAAATCCTGACCCTTGACAGGCTAGCCCAAGCCCATTTCTAATCTTAGAGAATAATGTCGGATTCGTATCTGATCCACTTTTAATCCTAGTATGAGATAGGCAAGCTTGGTATGATTGACCTCCTCATCTCAGACATAGGCAATGCTAAATCATGATCATTCTAACTCGTGATAGTTTGTGATAGTTATGCTTGCAATTATTATCATGGAGATAGGGTTATCAAAACTATCATGTGTTGGATAGCATGGCTTGCCATTGTAGGCCATTTAACCACAATCAGGCCATTTAAGCATACACAACACTTTGGTGACCAACCTCGAGTAAGCCTCTCAATTTTTTTTAAAGCTTTCATTCTTTTATTAGTCTTCTCTTCTAATGCTCGCTAAATTCCAATTAACTTGAGTGTTAAAGGGTTCTTTATGAGAAAAACTTTGACAAGAAATTTTTTTAAAATTTAAGTGATCGGCTTAGAAGTATTAGTGACCTCACCACCTTAGTTTACTTCAACCCTACAAGCCTCAACTTGATCTTGGAGTTTTGCACTAACACTTCTCTTGTGGTTGGCTTCTTTGCTTCAATAGCCATTGCTCATCCAACTAAAATATTATTAGATAAGAAAAGTATGTGGAGAGCGGTTGGAAAGATGGTAGGCTTAATCATTGGCCATGATAGGCAAAGTTATTATGATGAGATTTGTTCTTACCTTTATGTTTATCCATTTGCTATTGAAATATCATTATGCCAAAAATCTACTTGGTGAAGCTCAAGCAATACTTCAAGAGATTATTATTGGGACAGGGGAGGCATGCATTTAATGGCCTAAGATGTAGCATGGGATACGGGGGTTGGCATCTAATCTTCGGTAGTAAGATGTGAGATAATAAAAAATTTTTACGAAGACCATGACCAAACCTTTAACATAAAATTGGTTATATTTCATAAATTCTCTTTTACCAAAATTTGCAAGTCATAAAAATCGAAAATTGAGTCTTATAAAAATATCTATTCCATAAAACATGTTTTTCATAAAATATGTTTTACATAGAATCATGTTTTATAAACATCTTTTTTAATAAAACTCACTAGCAAACAAACAATATCTAAGGCTTTTTCATTTTGCCATTGCTCGTTCTCCTATGTTTACCAAACTAGAATGCTGGATTACCTGCATTTCTCATAAATCCCAATAGTTAAAAAAAAAAAAAGGGACAATTAATTCTCAAAATGGTAAGAAAATATCATCCATCCATAGATCCTCCCATTAGCATTGCATATGGCACATCATTTTACTTAATTAATTATTTAGATATTTTATTATGTATGTGCATATAATGCAAATGCCATTCAACTAGCCATGTGAAAAGCGAACGCATATACTAAATCTTGTCACCAAAGACTTTTAAGCCACTTTTACCAAATGAAAAGACTTCTAAGCCACCAAACATATTCTAGATTCACCTGATAATAGTGGGAACGACGAGGTATCCTCCGAAGATAAAGGTGAGAAGGCCAAGTTTGGGTCGGGTGGATCAAAATTCATACCCATCTCATCATAAAAAAACTCATACCCATATCCTTCTGGGTATAAGATAAATTGAAAGACATAGGACGGTTCGATTATACTCGTCTGATCTCGGATCAAGATGGATAAACCGAGACACTCACTTTTTTTCATATATATTTTTTTTAAAAAAATAAAATAAAATAAGTGATACAGAAAAAGTCTATTAGATTTAAAATCTAATTGATGATCTAATTATCATCTTAATCAACTTTTCACTCGATCAAAAATACAAGGTCGGAGTCCAATAGAATAATAAAATTAAATAATCAAAAGTAAAATTCTAACTGAGATTTTAGTCTTTTATTAGTCTTCTCTTATTCATGATCAACTTTTGACTCGATCATAAGTACTGGATAGGAGTCCTATTGATTAAAGAGAACTATTCTCAATAAAATTAAATAATTAGAACTTAGAGTAAAATTCTAACTGAGATTTTAGTCTTTCATTAGTCTTCTGATTGGAAAGATACATTAGCTATAATAAGAGACTACCTGGTCCCTTTTCTCCAACTTTCATGGTGTACATTCCCTTTTCTCCAATTTCAAGGTGTACGATTTTCATCGATTGTATATATAAAGAGAAGAAGGTTAGGAGAGAGAAGACCTCTCGCGGATAAAACGAAGGGACATTTCAAATGAGGAGATAAAAGACCCTTCATCTCGCGGATAAAAAGAATGGACATTTCAAATGACTGCACGTGGAACATCTCAAGGACTGCGCAATCTACAGACCGGTACAATAGGACTGCGCAATCTACATATCGGTAAAATGACTCAAGATATATGGCTCAAGATATATCTTCTATAATTACGGTTTTGTATGCATATAAAAACGTGATCCAAGTATAAAAAATTAAAAATTTTCTAATATGTGATATCAGAGCACTGATTTAATGCTTTATATTCATGCAAGAATTTAAGATAAATTCCAGGTATAGAGAATTAAAAGTTTTTCAATATGTGGTACCAAGCACTGATTTAATGATTTATATTCATGCAAAATTTAAGATAAATTTTAGTTAGAAATTCTCTCTACTGTTTTGGAATCATAAAAAAAAAATCTGGAAAACAATGGTAAGTATCCGATTGAAAAAATCCGAAAACTGGCGGAAGGTGCCAAAATCTACCGTATTTCGGATTATGAAAATATTCCGTTGATCAGTGGATCACTGAAAAACGAACTCCAAACGGTAGATGAAGAAATAAAAAATTATTATATTTTATTTATTTATTTATAGTTTCAATAAATAAAATAAAATATATATTTAAATAAAAACATGGGACCGATCGGAGTCGAATCCTTTTTCCTTCTTCCTCTTATTCCCCGGTTTTGACCATCGTGCCGTCGACGAGATGGTCGCCGGCGGCCATTTCGCCGGTGGCTGGTTTCAGCTGGCCGATCTCCATTGGATGAAGACCGGTGCCGAACAATTTTCCTCTTTTCTCCCGTATTTGGACCACTGTTGGGGCTCACTGGTGATCGGAGATCGTGCAGCAGGAGCACGGTGGGCTGATAATCCAACGCCGTTGCCTTGCCAAGGAAGGAGAAACCGACCGTCTGCCAAAATTTGGGAAGAAATATTGGTTTTTTTAAACGTTCTTTTCCCGACGGCCGGTCGCCGGACCTCTGGTTCGGCCGGCGGCCATCGTTTGGGGGTGATCCAAAGCTTGGGACAGCCATTAATGTTTGCTTGAAAGGAAGCTCGGTTGGGGAAGAAAGAGGGGAAGAAGAAAGGGTCTTAACGGGTTTTGGGTTAACGGGTTTTAAGTCTTCAACCCATTTAAAAGTTAAACCTGTTAATAAAAGTTAGTCCAACCGAGCCGGAATGAATCAATTTTAATTTGAATTAAGAAAATTTTATAATTTAATCCCTATAAAAATAATAAAATTATATAAATCTAAATTAAAATTTATATTTAAGCCTTTATTAGTTTTTAATTCTATTTTACAGTAAGCCCTTCTATTATTTGCTATTTACAGTTTGGTCCTCTATTATTTATATTTTAATTATTTTTATTAAATTTTATTAAAATTGCTATAACTTGCTCGTTTTACATCTGATTTGAGTATTTTTTTAGCCATTGGACTCGTAATGACTTGAAAGATATTTTGATTGAATTCTTCATAAAAAAATAAAATATTTAAATATTATTAAATTATTTATTAGTAATTCTACTTATTATTACATTGTTCAAGGATGTTTTCGTGTGGCCCCAAAGAACCCGGAGTACTCTATGAATTTTGGATAGATGAGTTCTTAAAAGCTAATAATTTTTCTCTTATTATATTTTGGAATTATATAAAGGTATGTCTGTTACAGTTGATCGAAAGGTGACTATAATAAGATACAAAATTGACAGTTATATGTTCACCAACTTGAATTACATAAAAACGGGAAGTTCTACATTCAAAGATGAGAATAATCTTAGATTTTTGTAATCGTAGTTGGCTAAACTACTGATGGTATAACTAATATAAAGGATCATAATTTAAATTATATATTTACGCCATAATTACTGTTGTTGCTTACATATTTTATATTATTATTGTTTGTGAATTATGTAATGCATATCTTGGTATTATTATGATTAAATTTGTGATTGAATTAGTTACAGCACTTATTGTATGCTATAATTCTTGTCCAAAGATATTTTATGATTATATAGTAAGTGTTTTTGGCATAATTATTATTTTTAGTCTGCATCATGAAAGTAACTGTATGGATATTTCTTTATTTACAGCTATGACCCCTTCTCCACTTTCATCGCATCTAACCAATATTTCCATGCTGAATGGATCAAATTACTTTGATTGGCACGAGCAGCTTTTTATTGTTCTAGGATGTCTAGACTTAGATTTGGCTTTACGTAAACTTGATCCTCTAACTCCCACTAGTTCTCCTGATCAAAATGAATTACATGAAAAGTATGAGCATTCTAATAGATTGTCTCTCATGATAATTAAGAGCTCTATAGCGAGAGATATAAGAGGATCTATTCCTGATGATGAATTGGCTTCTAGATACCTTTCCTCTGTAGAGCAACAATTCACCAAATCAAATAAAGCCCTGGCTGGTATCCTGATGAACAAGTTAACCTCTATAAAGTATGATGGAATTTTTTAAGTGCAAAAGCATATTATGGAAATGCATGATATATCTAAAAAATTAAAACTTGGGAATGACAGTATCTGAAAACTTCCTTGTCCAGTTTGTTCTCAACTCTCTTTCATCACAGTTTACTCAATTTAAAATCTACTATAACACACAAAGAATCCTGGTTAATGAATGAACTTATATCACAATATGTGCAAGAGGAAGAGAGACTGAGACAGGAAGGGGTTTCAATTGTTTACATAATTTCTGAGAAGCGATCTAAAAGAAAGAAGGCAAAGAAAGGAAATAAAGGGCAAAATAATCCACCAAAGAAAGGTTTACATAAAGTGAGATGTTTCTTCTGTAACAAGGAGGGATATGTCAAAAAGGATTATGAAAAAAAGAGGAAATGATTTGAAAAGAAGAGTATTCCCTTATCACTTATTTGTTATTGTTGCCGATTTTATCGCGGTGGCCTGTAGCTCGTGAGCTGGCGCCGGTTCTCGGACTTTCTCACCTCGAGATCTCCAAGCTTCCGGTCCTGCAAAACAAAGTCAGAGACCCGGGCCTGGGATTCCGGCTGGGTACTTCGACGGTCAAGTTAGAGAGCGACAAGATGGAACAGGTCCTCTAAGGCGGGTTCCCGAAGGATTCTCGTGCTTAGAGGAGATGTAGATGAGAGAAGTGTGAGGAAGAGAGGAGTTGAATCCCGGCTTCCTGCACTGGGTTCACCGAGCTCGCGCCTAAGGACTTCTTGGGGGCCCCGTATCGTTCTCTCGATGTTCTATCCTCTTTTCGACTTACCTTTCTGTCCATTTTTACCGTCCCTTTTATACCACCAGACCGCCTTCAGCCCACCTCCCCTCCCGAAGGCCCTCCGAGGTCTCTGGATCTCCCTCCCCCCTCTCCTTCAAGTTCGGGAGTTAAGTGGTCGGCATGCCTCGTCCGCCATGTGTCACGAAAGGGAGAAGATTGGTGAGACCTTGGGCAAAGTGCGAGAGCTCTCCTTTCGAGGCGTTAACAGTGGGCTTCCGGCCGTTTCAAGCTCCTACCTGCAAGGCTTTCGTTCCTCGATCGCGGGGCCCTGTTTAACTGATATAAACGAGGTTTCGCATATCGCTGCGGGCCGTACTGGCATCCTGT
This sequence comes from Areca catechu, assembly GCA_021397845.1. NCBI lineage: Eukaryota > Viridiplantae > Streptophyta > Magnoliopsida > Arecales > Arecaceae > Areca > Areca catechu. The sequence continues at coordinate 118,195,082 of CM038038.1, forward strand.
ACAGGATGCGGCGTGTGCCGGTTCCAGTGGTGACCCCGTGACCCGTGCCTCTGCCTCCCCGAGGCTTTGCAGAGTAGGGCTGTCTTCGATCGAGGTGGACCCATCAGGGGGTGCCACCTGGCGACGGAGCAGAAAGGTCGCCAGCTTCGGCCGAGGTGGATCCCTCCTGGGTGGACACCTGGCGGAGTGGCAGAGATGCTCGACTTCGATCGAGGTGGACCCGTCTTGGGGTGCCACCTGGCGAAGGATCAGAATGGCCTGGCTCGACCTCGGTTGAGGTGGACCCATCTTGGGGTGCCACATGGCGAGGGAGCAGAAGGCCGCCAACTTCGATCGAGGTTGACCCCTCCTGGGTGGACACCTGGCGGAGTGGCAGAGAGATGCTCGACTTCGGCCGAGGTAGACCCGTCTTGGGATACCACCTGGCGAAGGAGCAGAAGGGCCTGGCTCGACCTCGGCTGAGGTGGACCCGTCTTGGGGTGCCACCTGGCGAGGGAGCAGAAGGCCACCAGCTTCGACCGAGGTGGACCCCTCCTGAGTGGACACCTGGCGGAGTGGCAGAGACGCTCGACTTCGACCGAGGTGGACCCGTCTTGGGGTGCCACCTAGCGAAGGAGCAGGAGGGCCTGGCTCGACCTCAGCAGAGGTGGACCCATCTTGGGGTGCCACCTGGCGAGGGAGCAGAAGGCCGCCAACTTCGATCGAGGTGGACCCCTCCTGGGTGGACACTTGGCAGAGTGGCAGAGACGCTCGACTTCGGCCAAGGTGGACTCGTCTTGGGGTGCCACCTGGCAAGGAGTAGGAGGGCCTGGCTCGACCTCGGTAGAGGTGGACCCGTCTTAGGGTGCCACCTGGCGAGGGAGCAGAAGGCCACCAGCTTCGACCGAGGTGGACCCCTCCTGGGTGGACACCTGGCGGAGTGGCAGAGACGCTCGACTTCGGTCACTCTATAAGGATGATCCAATTTATTATAAAGTGATACCATGAATTGGGATGATCTAAACTGTGGTTAAATGCCATGAAATGCTGAGATAGAAAAAAAAATCCATAAATAAAAAATCAAGTTTGAAAACTTATCGAATTACCTGAAAAGTTTAAGCCCATTGGTTGTAAGTGGATTTTTAAAACCAACAAGACTCCAAAGATAATATCGAAAGGTATAAAGCTAGGCTTGTAGGGATTTACTCAAAAGGAATACATTGATTATTTGAAATATTTTCTTCTGTTTTTGGAAATGATTTATTTACAATTATTATGATATCAGTAGCTTATTTTGATTTAAAACTACATCAAATGGATGTCAAGACTACATTCTTGAATGAGGATTTACAAGAAGAGGTGTACATGGAACAGCCAAAAGGGTTTTCAATACAAGAAATAAAAAGCTAGTATGTAAATTAAAGAAATCCATTTATGGTCTTAAACAAGCTTCTAGTCATGGTACTTAAAGTTTAATGATATCATTGCATCATTCGGATTTAAAGAAAACATTGCTGATTAATGTATATATCTAAAGGTGAGTGGAAGTAAGTTTATATTTTTGGTTCTATATGTGGATGATATTTTACTAGCCAGCAGTGATTGGATCTCTTGTATGAAATAAAAAGTTTCTTTCCGAATATATTGATATGAAAGATATGAAGATGTTTCTTATGTTCTTGGTATAGAAATCCATCATAATAGAGATAAGAGGTTAATTGGTTTATCCTAGAAAAATTATATACTAGGATCCTAGAAAGGTTTAGAATGTCAAGCTTGTTGCCCAGGTGGCTCCCCAAGAGGGGGGTGAATTGGGATTAAAAAACTTTTCACAATAATATGCACTTTCAAAATCTTTGGTGTTGTGGTGCAATATGCAATGCGGAAGTAACTAAGTAAAAATAATAAAGCAATAAGAACACAATCAAAACACAAGAGATTTAGAGTGGTTCGGAGTAACCGGCTCCTATGTCCACTACCCAAGCATTACTTGGGATTTCCATTATATCCCTCAATGGAGTCGGCTCTTGCCTTCAGTCAAGTCAAAATCATGAATACCTAGAGTCGGCTCTTCAGGGCAGAGTCGGCTCGAGTTCTCAGACCTTCAAAATACACAACTCTAGACGAGTCAGATCTTGGGACAGGAGTCGGCTCTTGATGCTGAAACAGTGAAACTTCCTCCGTGCCGTACACCATGAGTCAGCTCTTGATCCAAGAGTCATCTCTTGCAAATCTTCAAAAAATGCTTCAAGCTTTTCCAAAAGTCTTTAACATTGAATCAAATAGAAGCTAATCTACATACTCTTTAATTTTTACAATTTTCAGCACATTTTACAAGATTACAAGATTAATAAACTAAGACTTTTATAAGTTCAAGTTCATAAAACTTTATACATAATTGAATTACCTTCCAATTAGTTTGACAACTATTTTAAACTAAAGGTAACCAATTTCCTACAAAATTCTTAAACAACTTGAAGGAGTTAGTATCAAATACATGCTCCAATATTTTGTGATCATCAAAATCATTTCAGGGGTCAACAAAGCTGCTCATCAGGTGAAGTACCAATTGTTAAAGATAATAAATTTAGTAAATTTCAGTATTCCAAGAATGAGATTAAGAGAAATCGGACGAAGGATATACCCTGTGCATCTGTAGTGGGTGGTCTGATATATGCTCAAGTATATACTCATCCTGATATTAGTTTTGCTCTGAAATGTTTAGTAGATATCAAAATGATCTAGATATGGATCACTAGAAGGCTGGCAAGAAAGTGATGCGATATTTTCAGGGAACTAAGGACTACATGCTCACTTATAAATAATCGATTAGTTGGAGGTGATCAATATTCAGATGCATATTATATTGGTTGTTCATCTAAGGGCTAGGAGTTATGGATTCTATTTTCCAGCCACTGAGAATTTATTATGACAATTCTGCTACAGTTTCATTCTCTAACAGTGGCAAGATTACCAATACAAATAAGTACATTGATATTAAATATTGCAGTAAATGAGGGATTAGTAGTCATCAAGTATCTATTGATTTATTGGTACCGCTTATATATTGGCTGATCCATTGACTAAAGGATTAATACCCAAAATTTTTAAAGAGCATGTAAAACTTATAGATATTTGTCATTAGGATATTTAATTTGTAATAGACACTTATTTGAGATCTCCTAATAGTTTATTGACTACTACTACTTTTGTTCAATTATTGTTTGTATACATTATGGTTGACTTCTGTCAAAATTAAAGTAGACATAAGGGTCATTTATATGACATTATAGTGCGATCATTATGATAGGCATTATGATTTTGATAGCCTATGTACTCCAGTATATAAGACTAGGTTAAGTAAGAATTATTGATGTCATGATACATAGAAGGGAGTATGTCATCGAGATATATGACCGTCATGATCTGTATCAATGGTTTTCTCTTAATCAAAGTATAAAGGATTTATTGAGGAATAGATCATTGGATAATTTTTTAAAAATATGAGTGCACTCGTTGGGTCAATTTCAAAATTTGATCAGGACTATTATTTTTAGTTTAAAAAAATTAAAATATTTTATTTATTTTTAAAGTAAAATATTTTGATAGAATCAAAAGTTATTTTGAGTGATAATATAGGCTAAGTAAGAGAATGTTAGATTTAAAATCTAATAGGTGGTCTAATTATCATCTTATCATGGTCAACTTTTGACTTGATCATAAGTATTGGATCATAGTCTAATTGATTAAATAGGACTATTTCCAATAAAATTAAATAACCAGGACTGAAGTAAAACTCTAACTGTGATTTTAGTCTTTCATTAGTCTTCTGATGAGAGAAACACATGCAGCTATAAATAAGAGGCTACCTGGTCTCTTTTCTCCAACTCTCATAATAGTGATATACGATTCTCCATTGATCGTCCATATAAGAAGAAGAGAGTGAGGAGAGAGAAGACCAGTTCTCGAGGATAAAAAAAGGGACATCTCAAAGGACTGCACAAGGAATATCTCAAGGACTACACAATCTACAGATCGGTACAATGGCTCAAGGTATCTCTTCCATAATTATGGTTTTGTATGCACATAAAAGTACGATCCAGGCATAAAGGATTAAAGTTTTCCAACAAAGTCTTGTCCTTTAATTTTTTCCATCTTTCTTTTATTTGCATTGAGCTTTCTTATATTTTCTTGTTTTTTTTCTTAAACTTTTCCATCCTCAGGAGTCTCAATTAGGTGAAGCGGGCGAATAGGGAAGCTTTGATGGTGGCTACGATCCCATTTTTTACTATTTTTTTTATCCCCGAGATTCTCACTCGGATGGGAGGCTAGGAGTAGCCAAATAGGAAACTTTTGACCATGGGTGAGAGGCCTAGAGCAGCTGAGTAGAGAAGCATTGACCGTGAGTGATTTTTTTCCACTGTTTGTTCCGTTGAGTCTCAATCGAGTGGGAGGCTTGGAGAAGCCGGGTAGGAAAGCTTAGTCTCAACGATGGCCAGGATTTGTAATATATATATATATATATATATATATATATACATACACACACATATATATAATACATACATACATACACACACTATATATATACACATATATATATATATATGTTGCTACCAAGATCGCCGTGGCCCTTAGCTACTGCCGGTGCCGGAGTGCGCTCCCTTCGCTGCCTGGTGGTCCTCTGCTCCTGGACCTGCGAAACAAGGGTTAGTAACTCGGGCCGTGTTTCCGGCGAGGGCACTCCGACGGTCAGGTCAGTAACGATCCAGGAAAATGGATGCTCCTGGTCGAGCCCCTCTTGATGGACTCTGCACTAGGAGTAAAAGATGTGTGTGAAGACGAAAATGTTGTAGGGGAAGAACGATAGCAGGGACAGAGGGATTTCCTGTTCCTCCGCCTCTCCTTGTATCCTCGTTTTCCTTCAACTATGGTAGTGGTGGTGGCGCTTCGCCCTCTTGGTCGAGCTTGCGCTTGTGTTGGTGGTCGATTGCTGTTGTTACCTTCCCTTTTTGGGGGTGTCGACTATTTTTTGTAGTTGAAAATTGGCTGTTAGGTCTTGCCTTGGGATCTTCGCTGGGCTAGCAGGCACGTGCGGTAGGATTCCGTGCCATGGACGAGACGTCTTTCCTGACAGGTGGTAGGGGAAGCTTCCATTCATTCTGACATTCCCTCCGGTCGTCCCATTTCGGGAAGCTTGGCAGAGCCTCGATCCGGGGTTGTCGCCCTAGGCTTCGTGCTTTCTGGCTGGCCCATCCCCCTGGAAGTACGGCTGGACAGGTAGTTATGGCGGTATGGGGGAAGCCGTTCCGTAGTCTTCGGGTGGCTCGTCGGTGTCCCAGGATGGCAGGGCTTGCTCCGGTCTGGATGCTTCGAGCTCGTGTGGTCACCTTGATGGAGGAGGGAAGAGTGCGGGCCCGGTCCGGAGGGCGCGCACTCGGAGAGGCTCCACGTTGGCAAGTGAGCACTGAGCTTGACCTCGACCACAGGGCTCTAACTTCCGAGGGTCTCGCTCTGGAGGGCGAAAGGCGGACCCGGTCCAGAGGGCGCGCGTTCGGAGAGGCTCCATGTTGGCGGGTGCGAGCGCTGAGCTGCACCTCAACCACAGAGCTCTAACCTCCAAGGGTCTCGCTCTGGAGGGCAGAGGACAAACCCGGTCCAGAGGGCGCACGCTCGGAGAGGCTCCACGTTGGCGGGTGAGCACCGAGATCGACCTCGACCACAGGGCTCTAACCTCCGAGGGTCTCGCTCTGGAGGGCAAAAGGCGGACCCGGTCCAGAGGGCGCGCGCTCGGAGAGGCTCCACGTTAGCAGGTGAGCGCTGAGCTCGACCTTGACCACAGGGCTCTAACCTCCGAGGGTCTCGCTCTAGAGGGTAGAGGGCGGACCTGGTCCAGAGGGCGCGCGCTCGGAGAGGCTCCATATTGGCGGGTGAGCACCGAGCTCGACCTCGACCACAGGGCTCTAACCTTCGAGGGTCTCGCTCTGGAGGGCAGAGGATGGACCCGGTCCAGAGGGCGCGCGCTCGGAGAGGCTCCACATTGGCGGGTGAGCGCTGAGCTCGACCTCGACTACAGGGCTCTAACCTCCGAGGGTCTCGCTCTGGAGGGCAGAGGGCGGACCCAGTCCAGAGGGCGCACGCTCGGAGAGGCTCCACGTTGGCGGGTGAGCGCTGAGCTCGACCTCGACCACAGGGCTCTAACCTTCGAGGGTCTCGCTCTGGAGGGCAGAGGACGGCCCGGTCCAGAGGGTGCACGCTCGAAGAGGCTCCACATTGGCGGGTGAGCGCTGAGCTCGACCTCGACCACAGGGCTCTAATCTCCGAGGGTCTCGCTCTGGAGGGCAAAGGACGGGCCGGTCCAGAGGGCACACACTCGGAGAGGCTCCACATTGGGGGGTGAGCGCTGAGCTCGACCTCGACCACAAGGCTCTAACCTCCGAGGGTCTCGCTCTGGAAGGTAGAGGGCGGCTCCGGCCTAGGTGTCCCAAGCTTGTGGGCTCGACCTGGCGAAGGACGGAGCTCGGCTCGTTGCCTTGAGGGACCTTAGCTCAGCTCGGCAGAACAGTTCGGGCCGAGGTGTTGCCTTGGCGTCCAACGCGACGATCTCCTTTGATGTGGTGCCTGTCAGCTACCCATGTCAGCGGTCTCGCCACATCAACATACATAAATACATATATATACATACATACATATATATACATACATATATATATAAATACATACATATATATATATATATTATATGTATGCATGTACATATATACTGATATGGCAAGATCGCTGACGTGGAGTACACCTCGGATCTAGTTAGTAGCCAGGTAGGTAGATAGCTTTGTGTCAAGTTCTCTTTTGAGCTCTCCTGCCAGGTGGCCTCACCAACGGTCGCGCCACCTCGGCCCGAGCTCGGCATCTCTGCTCCTTGGCCAGGTGGCTCCCCAAGGGTCGAGCCCACCTCGGTTAGAGTCGAGCCCTCCTCCGCTCCTTCGCCAGGTGGCTCCCCAAGGGTCGAGCCCATCTCGGCCGGAGTCGAGCCCTCCTCTGCTCCTTCGCCAGGTGGCTCCCCAAGGGTCGAGCCCACCTCGGCCAGAATCGAGCCCTCCTTCGCTCCTTTGCCAGGTGGCTTTCTAAGGATCGAACCCATCTCGACCGGAGTCGAGCCCTCCTCCGCTCCTTTGCCAGGTAGCTCCCCAAGGGTCGAGCCCACCTCGACCAGAGTCGAGCCCTCCTCCACTCCTTCGCCAGGTAGCTCCCAAGGGTCGAGCCTACCTCGGCCGAAGTCGAGCCCTCTCTTTGGAAGCATCTGGAAGGACGAAGGTGCCAGTCCTAAGATCGTCACCTAGGTAGACGCACGCAGTGCGGCGCGCCCAGTACGGCACCCCTAAATCTATAACGGTACGCATAACCTCATTTGCACCAGTTTGAGAGGGGAGCCCTGATCGAGATGTCAGATCCTGCGGTTGACCACCTAGAACCCTCCGAAGGAAAAAGCCGCATTCAACGTCTCAGACCGAATGATGGCTGCACCCAGATCGAGGTTTCACCTAATTTCCTCCTTCATGACAATACACCAGGCAAGACAAGTTCATGACTTAACTCCAACTATAAGAGGAAATGATCTTGGGGGAGTGGCCAACGGATACCATTGACCCTTAAGCACCCCAGAGAGGGCAAATCGAGGCACTGAAGCAATCAGCGATCTACAAAGGCACCAATGGGCAAGAAAGAAGGTAAGCAACCAAGAGAGAGCAAGCACACAAAATAGCAAAAAACGAGTGACTTGAAGGCAGGAGGCTCCTAGAGGACTCCCGGAGCGAGTCCCGCGAGCATGGTCACCGCAACTCAAGCACCGCTCCTCTCTCATTTTCTCCTACTCTGTTCTTTATTAAAAACTCCTCTAAGCACGATGACCAAAGTGGGATCCACCTTAGGGGATCTGTTCCACTTTGCCGTCCGCTAACTTGATCGTCGGAGTGCCCTCACCGAGATCCCCGGCCCGGGTCTCTAACACTATTTTGCAGGTCTGGTAACACCAGGATTTCAGAGTAAAGGGGTTGACGTCCGGCACAACTTCGCAGCTGCAGGCCACGACGGTAAGGTCGGCAACACATACATATATGTATATACATACATACATACATATATGTATATACATACATACATACATATATGTATATGCATACATACATATATATATATACATACATCTACATACATACTTGGATAAGGTTGAATAGATTTAGGTTTTGATGTGGCAAGACCGATGACGTGGAGTAGCTGTCATACGCACGTCAAAGATACCTGCCGTGCCAAGCGCCGCGTCAAATTCCCTGCTCGGACTCCTTCACCGGGCTGAGCTCCTCGGGACAACGGGATCACCTATTGAAGCCGAGCTCTGTCCTCCGCCAGGTCGGACCCATAAGCCCGGAATGCCTGGGCCGAAGCCGAGCGGTGCCCCCCAGATCGAGCCCCTCTTCGAGGTCCGGATCTGCGCTCCACCCTCCAGAGCGAGCCCCTCAGAGATCGAGCCATCTGGTCCGGATCCGCGCTCCACCCTCCAGAGCGAGCCCCTCGGAGATCGAGCCCCGTGGTCGGAGTCGAGCTCAGCCCTCCTCCACCACGTGGAGCCTCTCCAAGGTCGAGCCCTCTGGACCGGGCCCGGGCTCCGCCCTCCAGAGCGAGTCCCTCGGAGATCGAGCCTCATGGTCAGAGTCGAGCTCAGCTCTCCTCCGCCACATGGAGCCTCTCCGAGGTCGAGCCCTCTGGTCCGGGCCCGCGCTCCGCCCTCCAGAGCGAGCCCCTCGGAGATCGAGCCCCATGGTCGGAGTCGAGCTCAGCCCTTCGCTACGTGGAGCCTCTCCGAGGTTAAGCCCTCTGGACCGGGCCCGCGCTCCGCCTCCAGAGCAAGCCCCTCGGAGATCGAGCCCCGTGTCGGAGTCGAGCTCGGCCCTCCTCTGCCACGTGGAGCCTCTTGGAGGTCGAGCCCTCTGGACCGGGCCCGTGCTCTGCCCTCCAGAGCGAGCCCCTCGAGGATCGAGCCCCGTGGTCGGAGTCAAACCCAGCCCTCCATCACGTGGAGCCTCTCCGAGGTCGAACCCTCTGGACGGGCTCGCGCTTTGCCCTCCTCCACCAAGGCAATGCCACGAGCTCGGGATGCTTAGGTCGGAGTCGAGCCCTGCCTTCCCAGCTCAGCCCCCAGCTCAGGTATAAGCACCGTGAACAAAGGGACAGCACCGCCACCCCAAGACACCGGCGAGCCACCCGAGGATTGCACTGAGACATCCGCCAGGCCGCAATGACCACCTGCGGCCATCGATTACACCAGAAAGGGGAGAAGCCCACTGATCGAGATGTCACGCTCCTCACCAACCACCTGAACCATCCGAAAGAGGAAGTCAACCAGAAGATTCGAATTCCGAGGGTGGCGGCCCCTCGATCGAGGTACTGCCAGGTTTTCGGAATGAGGTGACCAAAAGGAATGTCAAGACATATGACAGCTTTCCTTATCACGAATCGGGAAAGGCACCTTGGGACACTGCCGCACGCGCCTGACAGCCCGGCGGAGATCCCAAGATAGGCGCCCAACGATAACCTAGACTACAAAGCTCGAAGGAAGCGAGACAAATGAGGTAATGCAATACCATTCCAACACAGGTGCAAGCTCAACCAGAGAGCACCACCACAAACAAATCCAAGCAAAGGCGGGTGGAAAGGCCACACAGAGAATCCCTCTAGCTAGGCCGCTCTTCCCCCGACATACTTGCATCCCACTCTCACACCATTCACTCCTCCTAGCATGGAGTCCATCAAGAGGAGCTCGACCAAGAGGATCTGTTCCCCTGGATCATCACTGACTTGACCGTCAGAGTGCCCCCACCGGAAATCCCGGCCCAGGTCACTAACCCCTGTTTGCAGGTCCAGGACCACCGGATGGCCAGACAGCGAAAGGAGCGCACTCGGCGCCAATAGCAGCTACAGGCCACGCGATCTTGGCGGCAACATGTTTAATTTTAATTACATCAAAATTGAATAATAAAAATATTACATCGATGATTCAAATTATTAAATATGATCTATTATCTTAAAACTAATTAAAAATTAAAAATTATATATTTAAAGATCTTAGCATATTATCATATGTATCAAGTGATATAAAAATACATCTAATTTATTATATCAATGGAATGAGATGCTGCTCCTAGATATTTCGTAGACGGGGACTCGTAAAAACAATCCCTTGACTAGTGATGACCACTAGGAGACCCTCTGATGCTTAAGTTAGTGGAGGGACATGTGCTATAACAGTTGGAGCTGAGATCACAATGGAAGACTGAATGAGTGTGAGAGTGGGGCAGGAGTGCGTTACCTTTATCAAGGTCTCCTCTCACCAATTTATAGAGTTATGCAAAGTAATTAAATGCCATTTGGAAATTGGCCTCCTTAACATGTATAAAAATTTTTAGTGAATATTAAGTTCTTGTCTTCTTGAATTGCTCTTTTTTATAATCTGTTTTGGAAATTTGTTATTATTAGTGTTTATATGTTGTATCTTGGATCTTGTGATCATTATGAATGTACTTGGATACTGATGTCATCATACTTTTTGGCACTGACTTGAACATCATGAACTCTGAATACTTGGGGACTTACTGTTGCTGAAAGAGGTCTCTGACAGGAAAGAGAGCCTCGACATTATACCATAATGAGCCTGATTAAGTATTTTGAAAGCTAATTAGGCCCATGTAAATACTAGATAGATACACATGAAGGGATGTTAGTTGGGCCGGACTGCTATTATCTTTTGATGCAGGGTATTATAAATAATAGTATAGTGGCCAGTTTTGTTATCTTCCATTTTAGTTGATTGTCAGGTGAATCAATAGTTGATAGTCATATGCTCCTAAATCGATGGTGCATATTGTAGGGTTTTGCATGGTACTTCCAAGCCTTGGAGAGACTTAGGAGGCCATGGCAGGGATGCTGGAGGCAATCCCTGTAGCTTGGGGGCATGTCCTAAGCAGATTCCTGGAGGTGTTCCAGGGATGCTCTAAGTTTGAGTATTTCTTATGTGACTTAGGGAGGAGTTTTTTTTTGAGAGATTGTAATATAACCCACTTAGGTTATGGAATTGGGTCCAGGGTTTGTTAAATTGGTTAGGAGGTTAGCTTAGTTGGTTAGATGGTTAGTTGGTCAGTTGGTTAGACCAACCAGCTAGTATTCTAACCGAATTGGTTGGTTGTAACCAATTAGAAGCCTAACTACCTAGGAAGTTCTAACCAGTTTGTGATTGGCTTAAGAATCCAAGTCCTAATCTCCCATATGATTGAGTCCTAACAAACCAAGAAGTTGTGAGCCTATGTGATTGTAGTCCAACAAGATCAAGGAGTCCAAGATGCCCAAGGAGACAAGAAGTTCACCGCCCCATGTGCTATAAATAAGAGGGATGGGGCGTGCGGTTGGTGTGTCTAGAGAGAGGCCGACCCTTTGGGGTCTGGTGCAGTTTGGAGTCCGTGAGGACTTCTCACAGTCCTGGTCTTGGACTGTGAGGGCTTGAGGATGCCCCTTAGGACGTGGACCATGGAGAGCCTCCTGGGTTTCAGGAGGCCATGGTGTTGGGCTGTAGAGAGGCGCATGTGAGGGAGATATCATGTGGAGGGCTTGTGCCATGATGGTGTTTCATGAGGCTTTGAAGAAGGGACACACGTTGAGGTATTCTCCATGCATGGCATATGTGGGTTCTTTGGGTGTGAGGCCTACAAGAGAGAGGACATGCGGGACGGCGAGAAGCTTCTGGGTTTTCAGAAGGGTTGTCGAGTGTTGTCTTATTTGTTGTAACAAGGTTCTTCTCCAAAGGAATAAAGCAATCTCTTTTTTTTTTACATTTATATCTTCATTGTTGCATGATATTGAATCCAAGAATAGGTTGTTGGACTGTATCCTTCTACGTTGCTTTCGTTGCATCCGCTGTGTATAGGCGCTGGTCCGGATCTCCCAACAAGTGGGATCAGTGTCTAGGAATTTCTCCAATAACTGGTATCAGAGCTTGGTTTGAACCATTGTTCTAGCAAAAGCGGAGCGATTTCAGAGCCACTGGTTGAAGGTGGAAGAGGAGGATTCAATGAGTGCATCGAGGCAAGTGGAGTTGTATGTGGGTATGGTATCCCGCATGGATGGAGAAAATAAAAGCCCAAATTTCTCAAGTTTACCAGAGTATGTCAGTAAAGACAATGCTAGGGGCAGCTCAGGGAGACAGGAAATAGTCTCAGGGAGCGCCGGGGGTATCGGGCAATCTGGAGTGTCCTGGTATGGCGGTATTGGCCTAGGAACGGAGACTGGAGCTGATGGAGATGATAGCTCAGGGAGATCGAGGACAAGTCTCAAGGAGTGCCAGGGACATCATGCAACCGGGAGACAGGCTGCGACATGATGGAACAGCTAGGTGGAGATGGTTGCTGGGTTCAGTCATTGGGTTAGCAGAAGAGTTGGGATGAGCTCTTGGTTTGGAGGAGCCTGCGGGATGCAGTGTATCCAAAATGGTCTCAGCGGGGTCCACATAATGCAGAGGGTTCGATGAAGCAATGACGATGTTCGAGGTGCAGCGACAAGCTCAGCAGGGCAGCATTGAATGGCTAGCCTTAGGGTTTCTTTCTGTGGCATCAGTGGGACTTTAGTCTCAGGTGGAGCACGGTGAGAGGTGGCTTCACGAGTGGAGCAAGATTCGACACGAATTCAGAGCGGAAGGTGCAAGGATACTGGCCAGGTCCTAGCATGAGCGCCAGGGGTGCACTTAGCCAGGTGGAGCAGAGTGTGCAGAGATTGGCATGGCTCTGTGGAGATGGTGTCAGGTAGAGCTCCAGTTATAGCAAGTGCCGATTCAGATTCGTTGTGTTCTCTCCAGGGAAGTCTGAGAAAAAGTCTGATGCAGTTGCTAGGCAGAAGGAAGGCTACAATAGTGATGCAAGAATACAAGCAAGGATCTTCAGCTGTGGAGGCAGTCATCCCAAAGGCCTCCAAAGGCACGTAGTAGCTGAAGGATGTTGGCAGAAGCAAGAAGGTCCGCACAAGAGGCTGTAAGGACACGTAGTTAAGCAGGATTGTACAGGAGGATATTGCCAGGTTTGCCAATGCTTGGGCACCAAGGTGGAGATTGTAGAGTTTTGCGTGGTGCTCCCAAGCCTTGGAGAGACTTGGGAGGCCATGGAAGGGATGCCGGAGGCAATCTCAGGAGCTTGGGAGCGTGTTCCAAGCGGATTCCTATAGGTGTTCCAGGGATCTCTAAGTTTAAGTATTTTCCATGTGATTTAGGGGAGAGTTTTTTTGAGAGATTGTAACATAATCCAATTAGGTTATGGGTTGGGTTCAGGTTTGTTAAATTGGTTAGGAGGTTAACTTAGTTGGTTAGATGGTTAGTTGGTTGGTTGGTTAGTCCAACCACCCAGGATCCTAATCGAATTGGTTGATTGTAACCAATCGGAAGTCTAACTACCTAAGGAGTTCTAACCAGTTTGTGATTGGCCCATGAATTCAAGTCTTAATCACCCATGTGATTGAGTCTTAACAAATCAAGAAGTTATGAGCCCATGTGATTGTAGTCCAACAAGATCAAGGAGTCCAAAACGTTCAAGAATACAAGAAGTTCACCGTCCCATGTGCTATAAATAAAAGGGATGGGGTGTGTGATTGGTGTGTCCAAGAGGGGCCGACCCTTTGGGATTCGATCCGGTTGGAGTCCGTGAGGACTTCTCACAGTCCTGATCTTGGACCATGAGGGCTTGAGGATGCCTCTTGGGGCGTGGACCGTGGAGAGCCTCCTGGGTTTCAAGGAGGCCATAGTGTTGGGCTGCAGAGAGGCGCACGTGAGGGAGATATCACGTGAAGGGCTTGTGCCATGATGATGTTTCACGGGGCTTTGAAAAAGGGACGCACATTGAGATATTCTCCGTGCTTGGCATACGTGGGTTCTTGGGATGTGAGGCCTACAAGAGAGAAGACGTGCGGGACGGTGAGAAGCTTCTGGGTTTTCAGAAGGGTTGTCGGGTGTTGTTTGTTTGTTGTAAAAGGTTCTTCTCCAAAGGAATAAAGCAATTTTTTTTTCTCCTACATTATATCTCCATTGTTGCATCATATTGAATCCAAGAACAAGTTGTTGGACTGTATTCTTCCACGTTGCTTCCGTTGCATCCACCGCGTATAGGCGCTGGTCCGGATCTCCCAGTAAGTGGGATTAGTGCCTAGAAATTTCTCCAACAAGTTAGCGATCCGGTTGGTGATGTGATCGTTTCTTAGTTAGTTATCCGATGACCATCTCTTTCTTTGTCGATGGTCTGGTGGCCATCTTGAGGCCAAGCGAGTAGTCGCTATAACAATATCTATTATAAAATAATGATCTAACCAGATTTAAATCTAAATCAGGTCAACTTTTCCTATATATATAATATGTTATGATATTCTGGTTTTATTTCAATTAATTATTGAACCATTTTCTGGATCAATTTCAATTTCTCTTTTGGTTTATTGGTCAAATCAGTTGGCAAAGAAAAGGGTCTTCAGCTTCGTATTATCACTTTGGTCTGAAGGCTTGGCCTATGGTTTTTGTCTTCACTGGGTCTTCGGATTTGTATCATTATCTCGGTCCGAAGACCATACTTAATGTCTATGGCTCTGTTCCGAAAGATATTGCTAACTCTGGGTTTTCGGCTTCGTATTATTATCTCGATCCGAAGAGTATGCTTAATGTCTATGGCTCTGTTCCGAAAGATGTTGTTAACTCTGGATTTTCGGCTTTGTATTATTATTTCAGTCTGAAGACTATGTCTAATATCTTCGGCTTCGTACATCCATTTTGATTCGAAGAATTAGCCTAACGTCTTTTTCTATGGTTTTAAGCCAGGTTTATTTACTCTATGTCTTCGGCTTCGTATAATTACCTTGATCCGAATGCTTGACCTCCCAGGAGAATATCTTTGGCTTTATTTCTTCAATATAATCCGAAGACTGTAAGTTTACTTTTGTTACAACCAGAAGAATCCGAAGTGTGAAGCTAACATTTCCTTTAGGAGCGCTACTAAAAAAATGTAAAGCTCACTTCGGATCTATGCTTAACAAGGAGGATTCTTGGGCATGTAGGTGTCTTGGACAAACAGTTAAAATCTGTTCGGGTTGTTGCAACCACCCACATGGTCCAAAACCTCAAATTGAATAAATCCTGAGTGTAACGGCTTTTCAAACAGCCACTACTTACAGTTATGAAGTGGGTACGTTCGCCAACCCATATAACCGTAAGTAGTTACATTGGAGCCGATAAATACTGGTAAGAGGGGATACTCAGGGGATTTTTGTATTTTCTCCTTTTTGCTGGCATTTTTCGAATTTCTTTTTTTCATCTCTGCTTTCAAAACTCTCCATTCTGCTGTTGCCTGAGCTCTTTCTGACTTAGGCATCGGAGTGTCCCCCGTCAGAAAATCTCCGGTCAGGGATTTCTTTTGCAGGTACTGGTCGACGACGATCCGGCGAAAGAACTACTCCATCTGATCAATAAAAGTTCAGCATCAACAGATTGGCACACCAGGTAGGGGTGCAAGTTTGATTCCTCTTTTTTGAAGGAGAGTTTCAACTGAGCAAGAATGGTGAAAGGAAAAAACAAGAATGCATCCATGAGTCAGGAGTAGCAGGCTCCTCCATCAAACGGGCCTCCAGCCAGCATCTCTCGTCAGTTCAGGGATCACAGCCTCCTATGATAATGGTGGAGAAGCAGTAATTCGAAAGCCTGGTGAACAAGATAGAGACCTTGACGGTGCTGGTGCAGCACTTACATGAAGCTGCAGCTCAAAAATAATGCCCTCCCTCTGTTCCACGATTTGACTGTCCATGATGGGGAACTAATATGCATGCAATTTTTTTGTATGTTTTACATGTTGAGTTAGGTGATTAATTCCAAATTTCAGATCAAAATTATTTGTAGGGAATTTTGTATGAATTTTGAAGATCAGCATGCAGATTAGGACCTAGAAAAGTAGCAAAGAAGGACCGCCGGGCTGAGAAGCCTCGGTTAGGGCATGTTCTCCTACAATAAAACTACTGGAGGTAGAGGGGTGTACCTGACAACGTCTGTAAAGATCGCAGCGAAGGGGTCTCTCGTTCCTCGACGGATGCGGCCTGGAAAACCAAGCCAAAGACCCGCGGATACCCGGCTTTCTGCTCGGTGATCCGATTGAGGTTTGGCTGGAGTCGTTGGATTCGTAGGAACTCAGGGACCTGCAAACGACCTGTCAGGGGTTAGAAAGCTCACAAAGGAACAAGAAAACAAAGTAAAAATAGCAAGGGAAGGCTTCTTTTGGAGTGGGCGTCCAGGGATCTGGAGGGTTTGTTGGCAGCAGGAAGATGATTGCAAACACCGGGAAGAAGAACTCTCACAAACCCTTTATGCACACAGCAGGGTATCACACCACTTAATAGAAGAACTCAAGGTTTTCATTCATCAAAAATTCTCCTTCATACAAGAGGCTAGGGTCCCTTAAATAGACCCTTAACCTTGGGCTCCAAGTAAGGGTACATAAGTCTTTACATAAGAATCCCTTCCCTCTCAAACCCTAGCTAGAAAATAAGGAAATATTAGGTAGAAAAATCCCTAAAAATTTCTTAACTTGGTCAAGACTCCAAGGATGCCTAGGGGGGCGTGTTGGGCTTCTAGGAGCAACAAAAGGCCGGCCCAAAGGGGCTTGGGTGCATGGGTTTGGGCCTTTGGAAGCTGGGGTGGCCTGGTAGCCAGGTAGCAGGAATATTCCCTGGTATCTTGCTTCTTAGGGGCTTGGGCTTGGCACCTGGGCTTGATTTCTTTGGGCTAGGATGCAGATGGACCTCTGGAATCATGGATGCCATTATCTATGAATATACTTTGGCATCTGGAGGGAATCTGAGCATCTGGAGGGCATCTGCAAGAAATCAGGGTTTTCTGAATTTTCCTCCTGGGGTCTTCAAATCTTCAAGCTGGGTTGGACTTGTGCTATACTTCCATGTCTTCAATCTAGTT
The DNA here is from genome assembly GCA_021397845.1 of Areca catechu. Lineage (NCBI taxonomy): Eukaryota > Viridiplantae > Streptophyta > Magnoliopsida > Arecales > Arecaceae > Areca > Areca catechu. The sequence continues at coordinate 118,212,087 of CM038038.1, forward strand.
GGACTTGGTCTTCACTTGTATGATATAGTCTTGAGTCTTCAGTATGCTTGGACAGGACTCAAAAAAATAAAATTAGCTCAACATGAGCTGACTAGCATTGGACTGAACTAGCTCAACATGAGCTGACTAGTACAGAACTGAAATAACAACTAAAAATACTCAAATAACAACTAAAATAGACTCAGATGAGCTAAACCTTTATTACAGATGGACTCATAAATTATTGATCAATTTACAGAGGGTTGAAAAAGCCTCTGTCTTATTCTGGTGCCTCGGTGTCCCCACCAATTCTCCCGGGGTGGGAGGAACTCGACCCTGTCGAGTGAAGGTCAGACTGGCTCACATATCTCTCGATAAGGTCTGGGTTGAGGCGTTGCAAGTCCTCTCGAGAAATCCACGAATCGTCCGACTCTGGTTGGCCTTGCCATCGGACCAGGAAGCGTTGATAGACATGGCCCTGGGTCGTGATGGCTTGATCGTCCAGGATACGCTCGATCCGTTCTCCTCTCTCAGGCCAAATTTGTTTGTGGACACTCTAGGTTAGGGTCACTCACAATGAAAAGGAATAGGTCCAAAGGCCTCACTAGGTATCGCTGCCGGTTCCCTATACTCAACCAGGTCTGTAATATTGAAGGTAGAACTAATGCCCAAATCCGAAGGCAATTCTAACACCTAGGCATTTGATCCAACCTTCTCTATCACTTTAAAAGGTCCGGCTCTGCGAGCATGAAGCTTCTTTTAGGCCTAAGCCTAACCAAGATAGAATCCACTACATCAAATTCTTTAATCCATCTTAGGGAATTAGCCAGTTGTTTCAAAATTAGTGCAGGTGGTGAACATGCTGGGCACATGCAGACTCCTAACAAGATGATGCAAAGGACTCATACTGACACCTAAAGACTCGACTATGCATTCCTATCGAAGAAAATTTTATTGAACTCTTTAGATCTAAACCTAATAGATTATAGGTTCTCTATGTTTGATCCTAGCTTGACATGCACATGAAAATTTACAGTGAACTCCTAGCAAATTCCAAAGAGTATGCCAGAAGTAAGATGCAAACCTAACATGCGTGATGAATGCATGCAGTATGCTAATCTCAGCTAAATGCAATCTAATGATCCTAGAAATGCTGGAGGTGTCAGAAGGAGAGGCAGAAAATAGGAAGTGGGTTCAGAATTAGTTTGGTAAGGTAGAGAAAAAGGTTCATGGTTAGTTGGATAAAGTAGGATAAAAGACGGGGTGTCAGGAACTAATCCTATACTAATGAGGTTAACCTTACGAGGTTGCAGTATAGCTATGGGGTTTGCATAATGGAAGGATAGGTTACTAATCTCAGGGAAGAGGTCCTTAATGGGAACTATAGGAGAAGGCTCATCCTGAGGGTACTGATTCAAAGAGATCAAGTCCTTAATAAATTCTTCATGTTCTTGTATTTTAGGACTAGACTCTATAATTTGGCTCTCCTCTATGGTTCCTCAGGTAAGGCTCTAGCAGCAGTACCTAGGTTCTCTTCCTCTATTTGTTCTTCCACTATAGCTTTAGGTTGGATGTGGTCAAGGTCAACTACCTCTAGGTTGGCTTCTACGTGGGTATCTATTGGGTCAGCTAATTCTAGGTCATCTAAAGGTGTCCCTCTTCTCCTTCATACTCATCCACTAGGCTCGCATCAGCTTCATACACTTCCGCGTTAATGTAAGCCTTGTCAATCTCAGGAATGGTTGGAGAAGGTCGGCTAGGGAAAAATTGGCTAGGTCCTGGTTTCTGATTATGGACACTAATCCTAGTAGGGTCAGGTTGTCTAAGGGGTAGTGGCTCACTACTAGGCTCATATTTAGGGGTGCTAATCCTATGGGGTTCAAGTTGACTATGGAAAACCTGACTAGTACTAGATTGATATCTAGGGATTATGGGCTCCCTAGACTCATAGGATAAGGGAGCAGATCTATGGGTCACGGGATCATAAGATCTGGGGTCATAGGATTTGGGTTCAGCTCTATGGGTCTTGGGTCTACTGGACTCATGGGATATGGGTTCGTAGATTTTAGAGTCAGAGGATTTGAAGTCATAAGATCTATAGGTTGTGGGTATACTAGGCTTATAGGATGTGGGTAAATAGGATCTAGAGTCATAGGATCTAGGTTCAGTATCATAGTATGGGTCAGGCTGAGTGGCTCTCCTAGGTTCAACCTCACGATATGGTTCAGGGTTTGGGGTCCTCCTAGGTTTAGGATTATAGTATGGGTCAGGCTGAGGGGCTCTCCTAGGTTCAAACCCTCGGTATGGATCAGGGTTTGGGGTCCTCCTAGGTTGAGGATTGTAGTACGGGTCAGGATAAGGGGCTCTCCTAGGTTCGACCTCATGGTATAGATCAGGGTTTGGGGTTCTCCTAGGTTGAGGGGACTCAGGATCTAGCTCAGATCGTGACTCATGGGTTCTTGCTATGGTCCCTACACGGCCTCCTAACTGGTCAAACCTATTGGCAAGATGGTCAATTCTATTGTTGGTTTGGGTAGCAGACTGAGTTAACTGGGTAGTCATATGGGCCATTTGATCAGCTAGGGCTTTATTTGGGCTTGTAAATTTTCCATGGATTCAGACATTTGTGAAGGAGGTGGGTGATATAAAACTCCTAATCTAGTGCTCATGCAAGACTCGATCAGACCGACTATAGCTGACTAGACCTAGAGTCCAAACTAGATACTCAATCAGGGTGGCAAACTAGCCTATAGTAACCCTATACTCAGCCAGGCAGGTGTAAGGGGAGTGTTAGGTCCCTGATTGCCAATCCTAGACACCAATCAGAGATTGGCCAGGTAGGCGGACCAGCACACAAGCCCTTCGGGATTGAATCCCTAAACCACCATTCTAGACACTGAGCACAAGGCACACACAGGTTAACTTGACACAGTGATCTAACACTAGCCCGGACCCGACAGTTGGTGTCCCTAGCCCACTAGGGCAAATTAAGTCTAATTAATTTTAGGTTAAGGCTTGGGACTGAATGCAAGGGAGGGATGGTGGTTTGGGCTAAGGAGAGGTGATCAAATCCTCCCCCCATCTGATATAGCAAGAGTGCCCTTAAAAGTAAATTATGCAATGATGGCAGGCAGATGAGGATGCAAATTAGGGTTTAGATATTTTTTTTGGTATTTTTGGAGAATATGTATTTTTTTTTGGTATTTTTTAAATAGAAGAAAACTTGCAAATCATGGCCTAATATACTGGAAATATACTAAATTAAGAAATATGCAAAAACTCCTAAACAAAACCCTAAAACTTCCAAACTTGTCTTGCTAAAAAAAATAGAGCCAAAAATTTGCAGGCCCTATTTCGGCTTGCAGAAAATTCACAAGCCATAATAAAATCTGAAAAAATTTTCAAAATTACTGTGAATTATGATAAATCCAGGAAAATAAATTTTAGAATTTTTGGAGTTTTTAACATGGCGAAATAATTAAAATAATAGAGTATATATGGACTAAACAATTGCAGAAAATAAGCCCGAATCTAAGCTCTGATACCAAATGATGGGGAACTAATATGCATGCAATTTTTTTGTATGTTTTACATGTTGAGTTAGGTGATTAATTCCCAAATTTCAGATCAAAATTATTTGTAGGGAGTTTGTATGAATTTTTGAAGATCAGCATGCAGATTAGGACCTAGAAAAGTAGCAAAGAAGGACCGCCGGGGCTGAGAAGCCTCGGTTAGGGCATGTTCTCCTACAATAAAACTACTGGAGGTAGAGGGGTGTACCTGACAACGTCTGTAAAGATCGCAGCGAAGGGGTCTCTCGTTCCTCGACGGATGCGGCCTGGGAAACCGAGCCAAAGACCCGCGGATACCCGGCTTTCTGCTCGGTGATCCGATTGAGGTTTGGCTGGAGTCGTTGGATTCGTAGGAACTCAGGGACCTGCAAACGACCTGTCAGGGGTTAGAAAGCTAACAAAGGAACAAGAAAACAAAGTAAAAATAGCAAGGGAAGGCTTCTTTTGGAGTGGGCGTCCAGGGATCTGGAGGGTTTGTTGGCAGCAGGAAGATGATTGCAAACACCGGAAGAAGAACTCTCACAAACCCTTTATGCACACAGCAGGGTATCACACCACTTAATAGAAGAACTCAAGGTTTTCATTCATCAAAAATTCTCCTTCATACAAGAGGCTAGGGTCCCTTAAATAGACCCTTAACCTTGGGCTCCAAGTAAGGGTACATAAGTCTTTACATAAGAATCCCTTTCCCTCTCAAACCTAGCTAGAAAATAAGGAAATATTAGGTAGAAAAATCCCTAAAATTTTCTTAACTTGGTCAAGACTCCAAGGATGCCTAGGGGGGCGTGTTGGGCTTCTAGGAGCAACAAAAGGCCGGCCCAAAGGGGCTTGGGTGCATGGGTTTGGGCCTTTGGAAGCTGGGGTGGCCTGGTAGCCAGGTAGCAGGAATATTCCCTGGTATCTTGCTTCTTAGGGGCGGTTGGGCTGGCACCTGGGCTTGATTTCTTTGGGCTAGGATGCAGATGGACCTCTGGAATCATGGATGCCATTATCTATGAATATACTTTGGCATCTGGAAGGGAATCTGAGCATCTGGAGGGCATCTGCAAGAAATCAGGGTTTTCTGATTTTCCTCCTGGGGTCTTCAAATCTTCAAGCTGGGTTGGACTTGTGCTATACTTCCATGTCTTCAATCTAGTTGGACTTGGTCTTCACTTGTATGATATAGTTGGACTTGGTCTTCAATCTAGTTGGACTTGCGCAACACTAACAGTTTGTTTCTTCTCCAGCAACAAGAAGGAGAAAGTTTGAAAGGATTTGTCCACCGTTTCAATTTGGCCACTTTGGAAATTCCGAACTTGAATGAACATGTGGCTATTTCTGCCTTAAAGAAAGGCTTAAAATCGTCTAGGTTCACTTTTTCCTGGACAAACTGTTGGCTCCACCCAGTGATTTTGATGAATAACAAAACATTGAGTGCATATTATATTCTAATGTGGATTTCAAGTTGTGAGTTTTCAGGAAGAAAGCACCTCAAAATTTCAAAAACTTATGGTGTATGGCACGTAATGGCACGGAGCAATTCTCACAAATCTGGGCATCCTCTTCATTGAAAAAGGGCATATAAATATTTAAATATTATGTGTTTATGTGTTCATGAATTTTATTTATGTTTCAAGGTATTTATACTTGAATCTGAAAGTTTTCAGTCTCAAGTGTCGACACCTGGACAGTCAAGTATCGACACTTCAGCATTTGGAATGGACAAAAATCCTTGGCATGCCAAGTGTCGACACCTATATTCAAGTATCGACACTTAGGTTCCAAGTGTCGACTCAAGGCCTGAGATTTTTGAAAATACAAAACTTTGTAATATTGAGGATTTTTGTATCAAGTATCGACACCCAGAAATCAAGTGTCGAACCTGATAGCCAAGTGTCGACACCTGACAGCCAAGTATCGACACTTGCAGCCTGACAGCTCTAACGGATCTATTTTTCTGGCTTGCAGAACTTGCCTTTCAAGCTCCAAACAGCTATTTCCAAGGTACCAACGGTCACAAACCATTTTTTGGAAGGTTTTTGGTGTATTTAAGCTCCACCAACCTCATTTTAAAGGAATAGAAGTGAAGTAAAGTGTATTCAAGTGCATTGAAGTCTACTCAAAAGCCAAAAAGCCAATATTCTCTCCACACTTCACATCAAAAGCCTCTTCTAGCTTGATTCCATTGAAAAGCCTACAAGCTCATCCTTACTTCATTCCAAAAAGAGGCACATTTAAGGAGATTCCAAGGAAGAGTGAAGACAAAACATCCACTTGAGCTTCAAAGATTCCAATCTACTCTTGAAGAGAGTTTGTTATAGTTTTTAATTTCATATATGTTTTTATTATGATTTGACCTTGCTTTCAAGGGTGTCTTGAAAGAAGGTTATTGTGGTTTGTTAGTGAGCCAAAGGGACAAAACCAACTAGGGTTAACTTGTGAGCCCGAAGACAAAACAAGTGTTAAGGTTTGTTGATAAGCCTAAGTGACAAAACCAACTTAGGTTTTGACTTGTGAGCCTTGTGAAAAATAGTTGACTGTAATCTAGTGTGGATTATAGTGGAATTCCCAAGGGTGGCTTGGGGAGTGGATGTAGGTGCTAGGTTTGCATCGAATCACTATAAACTTTGTGTTTGTGTGTGATTGCTCTTTTCCTCTCGTGCTCTTTAATTATTGCTAACATCTTGCATCATATTTATCATTGCTCACAAGCACCACTAGACCTTCATTTTATTGTATTAAATTTTTAAAAGACCCAATTCACCCCCCCTCTTGGGCTCCATTTCTGGGCAACAAGTGGTATCAAAGCGCCGGTACTCTCTTATAGGTCCAAGGATCTTGAGTAAAAGATCATGACAGCCCCAATAGGTATGGATATTGTAGAAGGTCAAGCTTCAAACCGACCCCCACTTTTTAATGGCACAAATTACACATACTAGAAGACACGCAAGCGCATATTATTCAAGCACTTGATTATAATTTATGGAGAACTATTGTAAAAGGTCCTTATCAGCCTACAATGATGATTAATGGCATTCTCACTCCAAAACTGGAAGATGATTGGGATGAGAATGACATTAAGCAAATTGAGCTTAATGCTAAGGCAATGAACCTTTTATTTTGTTCTCTTGATCCTAGTGAATTTAATAGAATATCAAATTGTCTCTTCGTCAAGGAGGTTTGGGATACACTTGAGGTTATCCATGAGGGTACACACCAAGTGAAAACCACCAAGGTTAATATGCTAATTCACACATATGAAATGTTTAAAATGGAACCTACCGAGTCTGTCAGTGAGATGTATACTAGGTTCACAAATATTGTGAATGGCATGAGAAGCCTAGGAAAAATAATTTCTAACGGTGAACTTGTAAATACACTTCTCAGGTCTCTACCAGCTTTATGGGACACAAAGGTCACTGCCATTGAAGAAGCTAAAGATGTCAACACTCTCCCGCTGGAACAACTGCTAGGTTCCTTAATGACTTATGAGCTCTCCCTCAAACAAAAGAATGGAGAGGTCGATAAAAAGAAGGCGATTGCCATTCAAATCTACTACTAGAGAGGACTCAAGTGGACTCTGAAGAGGATGACGAAGAAGATGAAATGGCTCTGTTAGCAAGAAAATTCGAAGGTTCATGAGAAAAAAGTTCAACTACAAAAGAAACCTCTGAAAGGTGAGCCGAGTAAGGAAAAAACAAGGAAGGAGAAGAGCAGCCCACATGTTTTGAGTGTAAGAAACCCGGCATTTCAAGGTAGACTGCCCCGTTTAAGAAAAGTAGAAGAAAGCTGAGAAAGAAAGCCATGATGGCAACCTGGAGTGAAAGTAAAGACTCCAGCTCTGAGGAAGAAAAGCAGAGGTAGCAAACTTCTATCTGATGGCCGATCAAGAAGAGGTATGTTCTGAAACTGAAATGATTTACCTTTGATGAGCTTCAGAGGTTTTTGATGAACTAATTATAGAATTTCAAAAGTTAAGTCAAAACCTAAAGATTTAAAGAAGCAAAATTTGGATCTAGCTAAAACAAATAACACCTTTCAAATGAAAATGAATGCCTTCTTATACAAAAAAAAATTAAATGATAAGATTATGGTACTTGAAAAAGAAAAGGATATCTTTAAAAAGAAAAGTGACTTACTTTCAATGAAAATTTGTCAAAACAAGCAAAAAAATTTTAATTGAAAACAAAAGATATAAAGAAGAATCAAAAAACTAAAACCTTTTGTAGAAAAATTACTTATAGTTCTGAAAAATTGATTTACTCTCTAATAACCAAAGAGCAGTATTTGACAAAGCAGGATTAGATTCAGGACTCATAAGAAACAGAAACTCTTTAAAATTTCTTTGTGCCTGCATCTTCATCCATTACTTGCTATACTTGTGGTATCAAGGACATAAATCTTATATGTGCAACAAAAAATAAATAAATAACACTAAGAAAGTTTGGGTTCCAAAGGAACCAATGCCACTAACCAAAAAGGACCCAAGTTGGCTTGGGTACCTAAAGTCTCCACTTGATCTTTATTGCAGGTATGCCTTGTAACTAACAGAAAAAGAGTGGTACCTTGATAGCGGTTGCTCAAGGCATATGACAAGAGATGTGGAGCAGTTCTCATCACTCACATATCAAAATGGTGGCAACGTAACTTTTGATGATAATGGAAAGGGCAAAATTATCGGTATTGGTAAAATCCATATCACCCCTACCTCTTATATTGATAATGTTTTATATGTTAATGGTTAAAACATAACTTGCTTAGCATTAGTCAATTTTGTGACAAAAATTTTAAAGTTATTTTTTGAATCTTCTTTGTGCATTGTTTCTAGTCTAGATGACAATGGTATTAAGTTCATTGGTCATAGGTATGGCAATATTTATATGGTTGATCTTGATGATCTCCCTATTCAGAAAGGTCAATGTCTAGTGGCAATGGAAGCCAAGATCGATGAAACTAGTTGGCTTTGGCATCGTAGACTAGGACATGCAAGCATGCATTTAATTTCAAAACTTAGCAAAAAGAATTTGATAAAAGATTTGCCTAAACTCAATTTCGAAAAAGATAAAGTTTGCAGTGCATGTCAACTTGGAAAAACAAACAAATCATCTTTCAAACCAAAAGGAGTGATCTCTACATCTAAACCTTTGGAATTGCTTCACATGGACCTCTTTGGGCCTACTAGAACATCTATTTGGGAGGTAAGAAGTATGGCTTAGTTATTGTAGATGATTTTTCACGATTTACATGGGTCATGTTTTTAGCACATAAAGATGAAACGTTTTCTGAATTTATTAGATTTCACAAAAGAGTTTTGAATGAAAAAGGTGTTTTCAGTAGTATCTTTAAGAAGTGATCATGGAACCAAATTTGAAAATGCCGATTTTGATAAATTCTGTATTGAAAATGAATTCATCATAATTTTTCTGCTGCACCTAGGACACCTCAACAAAATGGGGTAGTAGAAAGAAAAATAGAACTCTTGAAGAAATGGACGCACCATGCTTTGTGAAAATGATTTACCTAGATATTTTTGGGCGGAAGCCATAAATACTGCATGCTATATTTTAAATCAGTTTTAATTCGACCCAATTTTAAAGAAACCCCTATGAGCTTTGGAAGGGTAGAAAACCTTCAATTCGTTATTTCATATTTTTGGATGCCGTTGTTTCATCTTAAACAATGGTAAAGATAATTTGAGTAAATTTGATGCCAAATCAGATGAGGGAGTCTTTCTAGGCTACTCCACATCTAGTAAAGCATACAGGGTCTTCAACAGAAGAACACTTGTTGTTAAAAAATCCATACATGTGGTATTTGATGAACTAACAAAATCTTCAAGAAAAGAAAATTACTTTTTGATGAAACATGTAGCAAGAAACTGAAGAAATAAACAACAATGAAGTGCTTACCAAGGAACAGAACGATGATCAAACACTGAAAGAGATCAAGAACAAGGTGATGAAAATACATCAACTGTCGATCCATTACCAAAAGAATGGAGGTATGCTCATGGACACCCAAAAGAACTAATTATAGTGATCCATCTAAAGGTATAAGTACTCGATCATCCCTTAGAAATTTTGATAATTAGCTTTTGTGTCTCAAATTGAACCTAAAACTATTGAGAAAGCTGAATGTGATAGTAACTGGATAAATGCTATGCAATATGAACTTAATCAATTTAAAAGGAACAATATTTGGACACTAGTGGATAGGCCTTCAAACACATCAATTATTGGTACAAAATGGGTTTTTCGAAATAAAATTGATGAAAATGGAATAGTAATTAGAAATAAAGCTAGACTAGTTGCCAAGGATACAATCAGGAGGAATGGATAGATTTTGATGAAATCTTTGCTCCTGTGGCTAGACTTGAGGCAATTAGGCTATTGTTGGCTTTTGGTTGCTTCATGAATTTTAAACTATATCAAATGGATGTTAAAAGTGCCTTTTTAAATGGATTAATTGAAGAAGAAGTTTATGTTGAGCAACCCCCTGGTTTTGAAAATTCTGAATTTCTAAATCATGTTTATAAACTTCATAAAGCTTTTATATGGATTAAAACAAGCTCCAAGAGCTTGTATGATCGTTTAAGCTCTTTTTTGCTGAAAAATGATTTTACTAGAGGTAATGTAGATAAAACTTTATTTTTTTAAAAAAAGAATGATGATCTCTTAGTAGTACAAATCTATGTAGATGATATAATATTTGGTGCTACTAATGAATCTCTTGGTCAAGATTTTGCAAGATTAATGCAGGTGAGTTCGAGATGAGCATGATGGGATAACTGAATTTCTTCCTCGACTCCAAATAAGGCAAACCAAAGAGGGATCTTCATCAACCAAACAAATACACAAAAGAATACTCAAGAAGTTTGGGATGGAGAACACTAAGCCTTTAGGTACCCCTATGAGCTCTACATGTAGACTTGATAAGGATGAATCAGGTAAGTCTATAGACCAAAAATTATATCATGGCATGATTGGTTCATTGTTATATCTTACTGCCAGTAGGCCAGATATCATGTTTAGTTTGTATATGTGCTAGATATCAGTCTAATCCTAAAGAGTCTCATCTTTTGGCTGTTAAACGCATACTTAGATATCTATCTGGCTCATTAAAATTGGTTTATGGTACTCTAGAGATTCTTCATTTGAATTAATTGCTTATTCTGATACTGATTTTGCTGGGTGTAAACTTGATCGTAAAAGTACTAGTAGAACCTGTCAGTTTTTGGAGTAAATTTGATCTCTTGGAGTAGCAAGAAACAGAACTCAGTTGCTCTATCTACGTGGAAGCCGAATATATAGCAGCTGGAAGCTGTTGTGCTCAAATCCTCTGGATCAAATAATAACTCAAAGATTTTGGCATTAAACTAACTAAGACACCCATAAGATGTGCAATACTAGTTCAATCAACCTATCTAAAAATCCTGTGCAACATTCAAGAAGTAAACACATTGAAATAAGACATCATTTCATAAGAGATCATGTACAAAACTCTAATGTAATTCTTGATTTTGTTTGTACTAATGATCAGTTAGCAGATGTGTTTACCAAGCCTTTGAGTGAGGATAGGTTCTGTCTGATTAGAAGAGAGTTAGGTGTCATTAATCCATTCTCATAGAACTCTCTAAGTATCAATTTTACCTAAATCCTAGAGCTTAAAACCTATTGATTAAGCCCCAAAATTTTATCAAAAACTTTCCTATTTTTTTCTGGATTTTCTTGATTTTTTGGCCAAGTGTCGACACTTGGAAAGTGTCAAGTGTCGACACCTGACCAAGTGTCGACACTTGACATATCCGAAGTGTCGACACTTGCGAATAGAAACTGTTTTTAAAAGCCGAACGAGGGTTTTTGAAAATCTTCCCCCTTGATTTCTTGCAACAGTGGTCCCCTCTGTCTAAATCCGTCCTTTCACCCCTTAATCCATCACAAATCAGGTATTTCTCTTTTCTATTTTATTTTATTTTTCCTTATTTTGGTTTTGTTGTTTTCGAACCAACAACCATGATTTGGGTTTTTCGAGTATTTCTCATAAATCTAACCGGATTTTTGCGTGTTTTAGTGGATTTCTAAAACTCCATTTAAGGGAATAGTGTTTTAAACTTATTTTTCTCGGATTTTTCTCATCTTTTGGCCAATTTCATCACTTTTCGCAAAAAACACTGTTTCATAATTTTTGGCCGAAATAAATTGGGTTTTCATTAAATTAACTTACTAAATCCATTTATTGACAATTTAGAAAGGTTTTTCGTGATACATTTGTGACATTTTCGCCTATTTGCTAAAACCCTAAGTGTTTAAACCTAAATCCCATGGTTTTGATTTTTAGACCTTACAAAAATTATTTTTCAAAGATTCAAATGTGTTCTACCAAACAAAAATATTTTCTACAAATTTTGTTCGGAAGTTTGTCATTTAATCAAAATATATTTTTCTACAAATATTATTTTTATGATTTTTCAAACATTGTTATTCTGGTTTTCGAAACCTATCTGAACATTTTTCTAATCTCAACCTGTAGCCAGTCCTTGTTCTAAGCATTTCTTCTTCTTTTTTCCTGGTCAGTTGGCTGTAATGGGTCATAGGAAGAGACTTGCAGTTAGGGAGAGGCCCAGTCATGGTACTGAGAGGAGGTCGAAGGCCAGATTTGATTCGCACAGCTGAGCAGTACAGCCACACCGAGCTCTCCCCCTGCAGAGAGGATGGCAGGGAAGTCTGTAGCTTCAGGGAGGAGAGTTGACTTGCAGTGCTTCGACAGGCACCACTTTGGTATTAGACAGATACTCACTGATGCAGGACTAGTACCCTTTTGCACCATGCAGGAGAGGTACTATCCTCACCTAGTGAGGGAGTTCTATGGTGCACTGGAATGTCGACGACTACTGTGGACGACATCTGTCAGGGTATTCAGATTTCTTTGACTGATGAGCTTCTAGCCGTGTATGGGAGATACCCCGGAGAGGAGTCTGTGCTTTTTCAGTGGATGATAGAGAGGCAGCATTTAGGTGCATCCTTGAGAGAGAGGATTTCGCGGTATATCAGTGGTTACCGCGAACTAGTTATCATTAGAGATGCGCGTGCTGCACCATATTACTGCACGGATCCTACTACCGAAGACTGGCAGATTCAACTTCATCACCAAGAGGGAGTTGATGGTGATGACTAGTCTGATTGAAAGGAGACAGATAGATATTCCTTCTCTGATGCTGACACAGATGTATGATGCTGCTACTCAACGCCGACACTGTTTGCCATACTGCATGGCACTGACCCGACTTTTTAGAGCGTGTGGAGTATCATTGGAGGGGAGATCCCCAAGGAGATACTGCACACAGACGTGTACGACGAGAGTCATTGCACCGGATGGGATACAGGATAGTTGGAGGTCGATGGGTTCGCAGAGAGTCTGGCCAGGATAGTTGGAGGTCAATGGGTTCGCAGAGATTCCCTCCTAAGAAGAAAAGTATTAGAGAACCAAATGCACCATCTTCTAACAACGCTTCGGTTTCTAGGCACAGCCCTAGGTCCAGACAACAGAACAACCGATTCGACGCCTACACACCCCTCAACTTGCCTAGGAAGAAGATTCTGCTAGAATTGAAAAAGAAAAATATTTCCAAAAGCCACGTCTCTTGAGACAACAGCAAAGGCAAGGGACAAAAGCAAATACTACCGATATCATCGAGATCATGGCCATAACACTGAAGAATGTTTCCAGCTTCGAGATGCTATCGAGGATTTGATAAAAAGAGGATATCTGGGAAATATGTCACCGCCCAAAGTCTCAAGCCGAAGCAACTGCCCTTCCAAGAATATCCGAAGAAGCTGATTTGCCTCACCAGAAGCCAACCGATGGAGATGTTGGGATGCTTCATCGGTCATCGGCATGGGACATAAAAGCTGAAGAAAAATCTCGAAGAGGTTTAAAGGAAAAAATTCTATCACTTTTACCGTTAAGAATATTCATGATGTACAATTTCCACATGATGACCCTGTAGTGGTCTCGACAGTAATTGCCAAATTTGATATTAAAAGAATATTGATTGATAATGGAAGCTTAGTTGATGTGTTGCTGTATAATGCTTTTCTTCGGATAAGATTGTCTGAACATGAATTGCGAAGATCCCTTATTCCAATAACTGGTTTTGGTGTAAATCAAGTTGCAGTTGAGGGTGAAATAGTCTTGCCCGTAACTTTTGGGTCCGAACCATTTCAAAGGACCCTTCCAATCAATTTTATTGTGGCCAAAACTTCTTCAACTTATATACAATCTTGGGGCATCCAGCATTTAATAAATTCAAAGCCATAGTCTCAACATATCATCTGTTGGTTCGGTTTCCTACCAGACAGGCATTGGAGAAGTAAGAGGAGATCAAAGGATCGTTCATCAGTGTCTCATGATTCAAAATAAACAACATCCAAACCCTTGGCACTTGACCAGCTACCCAAGAGATGAATTCGAAGACTCTGGAGAACCAGTAGAAAAGATACTTTTCATACCATTATCCGAAGATGAGCCAACCAAACTTCTGCAAATTGACAGCTTACTCGATGAGGAGTCAAGGTAAAACTAATTTCCTTTCTTCGAGATAATATTGATATTTTTGCTTGGACAGCTTCAAACATGCCTGGAATTCCGCCTGAAGTGATTACGCATCACTTGGAAGTATCTCCCGATTACAAGCCAGTACGACAAAAGAAGAAATTTTGCTCCAAAAGGCGGAAGGCAATTGATGAAGAAGTTAATAAACTCCTTGAAGCAAACTTCATAAAAGAGGTCCAATATCCGAATTGGCTAGCAATGTGGTCATGGTAAAGAAATCAAATGGCAAGTGAAGGATTTGTATAGACTATACGAATCTCAACAAAGCATGCCCAAAGGATAATTTCCCTTTACCGAAGATCGATCAGTTGGTTGATGCTACAGCTGGTCATCAAATGCTGAGCTTTATGGATGCCTTCTTAGGCTATAATCAGATCCGAATGGATCCAAAGACGAAGAGAAGACTGCTTTTATTACAGAGAAAGGACTCTACTGTTACAAGGTGATGCCGTTTGGGTTAAAGAATGCTGGGGCAACTTTTCAAAGGCTCATCAACAAATTCTTCAAAATCAGATTGAAAGAAATATGGAAGCTTATGCTGACGATATGATTGTGAAAAGTCTTCATAAGTCTGATCACATCTCATATCTAAGGAGTCTTTTGATGCTCTCAGATGTCACCAAATGATGTTAATCCCACCAATGTGTCTTCGGTGTAACCTCTAGGAAGTTCTTGAGATACTTGGTCACCAAGCGAGGTATCGAAGTCAACCTAGAGAAAATTCAGGCACTTCGGACAATGAGGCATCCCACTTGCAAAAAGGAAGTTCAGAGGTTAACGAGGAGAGTTGCTTCTTTAAGCCGGTTTATCTTCCGTTCAGTAGAAAGGTGTTTACCCTTCTTCAAGGTTCTTCGCCAAACTCAAAATTTTGAATGGACAAATTTGCATAATTGCCTTCGACAAGCTGAAAGAGTATTTGGAGAATCCCCCTCTGCTTTCAAAGCCCTGTGAAGGAGAGACGCTTTATTTATATCTATCAGCTACAGATGAAGCGGTTAGTTCGGTTCTGGTACGAAAAGATGACAATATATCATAGAAGCCGATTTATTACACTAGCAAAGTGTTGCATGAAGCTGAAGTCCGATATCTCAGAGAACAAAAGATTATCTTTTCTCTAGTGGTTGCGGCGAAGCATCTTCGGCTTTATTTCCAAGCCCATTCTATTGTGGTTCTAACAGATCAACCCTTAAAGGTCATACTTCATTGTCCTGATATTTCAGGGAGAATAGCTAAGTGGGCTATTAAATTAGGGAAATTTGATATTGAATATCAGCCCAGATCATTAATGAAGGCACAAATTTTGGCTGATTTTATAGCTGAGTGTACATGGGGATCTGAAAGGACCAACCAAGAGCCGAAAAGGAAAGAACCGAAGACAATCTGGAGTTTATTTGGATGTTGCATGTTGATGGTGCTTCGAACGCCAACGGTTGTGGTGCAGGTTTAATTCTTGTTGGACCAAATGGGCAGGTTATTGAATATGCTCTTCGATTTTCTTTTCAAGCATCAAATAATTAGGCAGAGTATGAAGCACTCATTGCTGGACTTAGAATCTCCCAGAAGTTGGAGATCAAAAGGATCAAAGTTTTTTCCGATTCACAGCTGGTGGTGAATCAAGTGAAAGGTGATTTCGAAGCTCGAAATCTGAACATGATCCAGTACCTAGAAAAGGTTTGAAGCCTGGCATCTAGGTTGGAATATTTTGAGATTGTTCATGTGCCAAGAACAGAGAATTCTCGGGCAGATGCTCTTTCAAGACTTGCAACCACCGCACCAAATTCTCTTGGGAGGACATATGTGGAATATCTTGAAGATCCCAGCATTTCAGAATCCCCAGCTGAAATATGTCAGGTTGAATATGAACCTTCATGGATGGATCCAATTATCAAGTTCTTAAAAGACGGCATCTTGCCCGAAGATAAACTGGAAGCTAAACAGCTTCGGTGGACAGCCTCTCAATATGTTATCTTGGATGAAACATTGTATAAGAGATCTTTCACACAACCTTTATTGAAATGTTTAGGTCCATCCGATGCAGATTATGCACTCAGGGAAGTGCATAAAAGAATATGTGGAGATCATTTTGGGGGCAGATCTTTGGCATACAAAATAATCCGTCAAGGTTATTATTGGCAAACTATCCAGAAGGATTCTGCAGAATTTGTTCGAAGATGTGATCATTGTCAGAGATATGCCAATGTACAAAGATGGCCTGCTAATCAATTAACTCCGTTGACAGTTCCCTGGCCTTTTGCAAATGGAGAATGGACATTCTTGGTCTGTTTCCTCCAGCTTATGGGCAGCGGAAGTTCCTTATAGTGGCTATTTATTACTTTACAAAATGGGTCGAGGCTGAAGCATTGGCACAGATTACTGAAGCAAAAGTTGAAACTTTTGTGAGGAGTTTCATTATCTTTCATTTCAAATTCCTTATTCTATAATAACTGACAACGAAGACAATTTGACAATCCAAAATTCAGGAGCTTCTGCACTTAATATCACATTCTTCACAAGCTTACTTCAGTAGCACATCCTCAGTGTAATGGAGAAGCTGAAGTGACAAACAGGACTATTCTTCATTGCCTTAAAACCAGATTAAATGATGCTAAGGTTTCATGGGTCGATGAGTTAAACTCAGTTCTTTGGACGTATCGAACTACTCCCAGAACAGTCACTGGTGAATCTTCGTTTCATCTTTCTTATGGTACTGAAGCAGTACTTCCTATAGAAGTCTCTTTGCACTCTCTTCGGATTGATCACTATGAGAAACCTGAAAATTCTGAACACTGAAGGTCAACTTGGATTTATTATAAGGCACACGACTTCAGGCACAGTTAAGAATGGCTGCATATCAACAGAAAATGGCGAGATACTACAACTCTCGCGTAAAAGAACGGACCTTTCTTCCTGAAGATCTAGTTTTACGGAAGTCTGAGGTATCCAATCCAACTGAGCAAGGTAAACTTTCTCTTATGTGGGAAGGGCCGTATCGGATCAAAGAGGTTCTTCGACCTGGAACTTATCAGTTGAAAACTTTGGAAGGTGTTCTATTATCTCGATCATGAAATGTACAAAACCTCCATAAATATTATCAATAAAGGTTTCATTTAAGGTCATCAATACAGATTTAATCTGTTTATCTTCATTATATTTCTTAAAGGCATTATGATGATCTCTGTGATCTACTATATGAAATGCCGAGGTGAGCATACCTAGCCTATCTTATTTCTCTTAAAGGCATGAGGATGATCTCCGGATCTACCTTACAAAATATCGAGTTGGGCTCAAACAGTCCATCTTAATCAAAAAGGCATGAGGATGATCTCTGGATCTACCTCACGAAGTGCCGAGTTGGGCTCAAACAGTCCATCTTAATCAAAAAGGCATGAGGATGATCTTCGGATCTACCTCACGAAGTGCCGAGATGGGCATGATCAGCCTGTCTTAGTCCTAAATGCAAAAGGCATGAGGATGATCTCCGATCTACCTCATGAAGTGCCGAGATAGGCCCGATCACCTATCTTAATTCTCAAATGATTCAAGAATTTTTTATCCTAAGTCCGAAGACTTAGTATATTTTCAAGTCCGAAGACTTGATTTTATATCTGGAATTCTTTTATCCTAAGTCCGAAGACTTAGTGTATTTTCAAGTCGAAGACTTGACTTATATCTGGAATTCTTTTATCCTAAGTCCGAAGACTTAGTGTATTTTCAAGTTAGAAGACTTGACTTATATCTGGAATTCTTTTATCCTAAGTCCTAAGACTTAGTGTATTTTCAAGTTCGAAGACTTGATTTTATATCTGGAATTCTTTTATCCTAAGTTCGAAGACTTAGTGTATTTTCAAGTCCGAAGACTTGATTTTATATCTAGAATTCTTTTATCCTAAGTCCGAAGACTTAGTGTATTTTCAAGTCCGAAGACTTGACTTATATCTGGAATTCTTTTATCCTAAGTCCGTAGACTTAGTGAAAGTTCAAGTCCGAAGACTTGATTCTTATCTGGTATTCTTTATCCTAAGTCCGTAGACTTAGTAAAATTTAAGTCCGAAGACTTGATTATTATCTAGTATTCTTTTATCCCAAATCCAAAGCAATTATTTCCCAGGCCCGATGACTCGGTATTATGTACCTCGGATTCTAAATTATCCGAAAACTTTACACTTAAGATTTTTATCCATCCACATGCAATTGGAAATTCTAAAAAGGATTTTTCATTCATGATGATTTTCTTACATCCTTCCCAAAAAGAGGAGAAAAGAAAAGTTACAAGTTTTCTGTTGGAGCCTCATCGGTAAGATCAATCGGACCCACCACCTCTTTGGTTGTTTGGTGCTTTAGAGTCCTTTTGGGGTTCAGGTTCAGTTGGACTTTCAAGATCAAACAGTTGAATACCTGAAATGTCCAGTCTGAGTAGAGTTTTTGCACCTCCTCCACTCCATCGTTGAAGCCTCCTTGATAACTATGAGTCCTTGCTTCGATCATTTCGGCTTCAAAGGCTGGAGATGCTTTGTAATTCTCTACTGCCTTCCTCAGTTGATCTTTTAAAGATCGGATTTCTTCGATGGCCTCTTCTTTTCTTTTGGAAGCTTCTTCAGAAGTTCGTTAGCTTCCTTAAGCGAGGCTTCCAGGGACCGAATCTTGATTTCCTCTTCTTAGACCTCGCCTCTTGTTCAGAACGCTCCGATCGGATTTTTTCTATTTCGGCTTTCAAATTCTGAACCGAAGCATCACTCAGGGCGAGCTTCTCCTCTGTCGCATGCTTTTGCTCTTCAGCTATGGCCTTCTCGGCTTCGGTCTTTTTTATTTTTCTTTCATTTTTCTATAAGTCACTCGGAAGTCAAAGATGCTTTCCTCCATATGAGTGCTATCATGCATCATCTGCAATAACAAGCTGAAAACTTACCTATAGACCTAAGTTTGACATAAAATGGATATTTACCTTCAGTGCGGATGAGAACACCGAATCCAAAATTTCTTCGATGCATTGGGACTTAACTTTGTCCTAGTCTTTCGGTAGAAGAGTACGCTTCATCAATTCCCTTGCTAACTCGGGATTCTCCAAGTCCTTTTGATCTGAGAAGATGGTGAAATCAACATTGCATCCCCTCTCCGAGGTGTGTTCCACCTAGGGTCGTCTTCGGATCGGCTTTTGACCTTTCCCGACTCTTATTTTTTGGAGGGGCAATCACAGATTCTTTATTAAACGCTACGTCACGCTGATCCATAGTTGGCATCGGTCGAGGACTCTTCGGAGGAGGCGTCCTCGGAGATGGACTTCTGACAGGATCAGGTGGTATTAAAGCAGAAGGGATATCTTCATCTGATGTGGGCCTCATCGGAGGTGTGCTTGAACCCTCCTCAGCCCTTCTTTTCTTCTGACTTCGGTCGTTGAAGGAGCCCACTACTCTCTTCCTGGAAGCTTGCCAAACTTTTCGAGTTGTGGCTTCATTTTCTTACCTACAATCAAGAAAAAAAAATTATCATATACATATATATGGAGAAGGAAAGCAAGAAAAGTCCGAAGACTACTAATTCTATACCTAATGCCGGGACCTCGCTGATATGGGCTCGATGAAGGTTTTCTTCCTTAGCAGTTCTTTAAGTAAAGGGATCTCCGATTTCGCTAAAATGTTGAAGTCCCTCGCATCGGATCTCAAGACTTTCTTCCCGGCGTTTGCATCCAAACGCGGAGTTTTTCGGTCTGTGTTGAATCCCCAATGGGTATAGTATGCAAAAAAGAAATTAGGCTTCCACCCGTGTATGGCACTAGGGGTTCCTTTCAATAGTCTTCAGCCAGGCCGAGGACCTATAACCCACCACTCTTTGCCATGGAAGTCTCTTTTCAACATGAAAAGAGAAGTAAACAGGCTGGTCTTCGGCTCTACATTCCTGAGTTTGCAAAGAACCAAAAACCCGCAGATATTTCTCAAACTGTTGGGAGTTAATTGGGCCGGGACCACTTGATAAAGATAAAAATCTTAGCGAAGAAGGATGAAGAGAAAGCCGAAGACCAGCCTTAAGGTGGTCTTCGTATATGGCAATTGAATGCATTGGAGGCTTATCTACCCTCTCTTCGGGCCTCGGAAGGATCAGTTTGAAAGTTTGAGGAATGTGGAAACACTGCCTAACCTCTTCCACCTTGGCAAGTATGAAAGCTTGGAACGGAGTCAGGTGACCTTTTCGGACTCCTCTTTCTACCCGAACCTTTCCCTCTACTGGTTTCGCCCCCCGGCGAGCCCCTACCGGATCCAACTCTCGATGGACTCCTCTCAAGTTCTCTTCCCGTTGTTTCCATACCAAG
This sequence comes from Areca catechu, assembly GCA_021397845.1. Lineage (NCBI taxonomy): Eukaryota > Viridiplantae > Streptophyta > Magnoliopsida > Arecales > Arecaceae > Areca > Areca catechu. The sequence continues at coordinate 118,232,535 of CM038038.1, forward strand.
TTCACCTCCTAGTGAACCTGGGCTAGAGAAAGAAATCTTACTGGATTCTGACATTGTAAAAAAAGAAGAAAGGAAGAAGGGAGGGTTCTCTGACCTTTGAGAAAATGGCAATGGCGGACGATGGTGCAGAGCGAGAAGAAGGAGCGCAGGAGCCGAAAGGAAAATTCTCTCAGAAAGGTTTTTTCCCCTTCTAATAGGTGAAGGTAATGGGTTTCAAGGTGATTCGGAGATCTGGCTGATCATGCACCGTATCGGCGATTTCGATCGTGGGAACGACTCTCTAGAAAATTTATTAATGAGACAAGCTATTGTGATCCGTGTGAAATCTCATTACTGGCTTTGATAACGCCAATGATGCTATCATGCTCCAGATAACTGCCACATGTCCGATCTCGATTAAATAAAAATCTCTTTCTTGAGAATTTTTCAAGACTCTTCCAGAATCGAGGCGTTTCTTTTTTAGGCGGCCCGTGGTGGGATGACACGTGTCTTCACCACGTTTTATCGCACCACCATGCAGTTATGGCAGAAAGCATGTCAGGGTTTACTGCCATCATTACCTGACGGTTATCACTAGAAGACAAAATTGAATTACTCCCGTTCTTCGAAACTTAATCATTTCGAACTTGGGAGTGGGGGACAGCTGTTATGATATCCCGGTTTTTATTTCAATTAATTATTGAACTGTTTTCTGGATCAATTTCAATTTCTCTTTTGGTTTATTGGTCAAATCAGTTGGCAAAGGAAAGGGTCTTCGGCTTCGTATTATCACTTTGGTCCGAAGATTGGCCTATGGTTTTTGTCTTCACTGGGCCTTCGGCTTCATATCATTATCTCGGTCCGAAGACCATACTTAATGTCTATGGCTCTGTTCCGAAAGATATTGTTAACTCTGATCTTCGGCTTCGTATTATTATCTCGATCCGAAGACCATGCTTAATGTCTATGGCTCTGTTCCGAAAGATGTTGTTAACTCCGGGTTTTCGGTTTCGTATTATTATTTCAGTCCGAAGACTATGTCTAATATCTTCGGCTTCGTACATCCATTTTGATCCGAAGATTTAGCCTAACACCTTTTTCTATGGTTTTAAGCCAGGTTTATTTACTCTATGTCTTCGACTTCGTACAATTACCTTGATCCGAAGGCTTGACCTCCCAGGTGAATATCTTCGGCTTCATTTCTTTAATATAATCCGAAGAATGTAAGTTTACTTTTGTTACATCCAGAAGAATCCGAAGTGTGAAGCTAATATTTCCTTCAGGAGCGCTACTAAAGAAATGTAATCTCACTTCGGATCTATGCTTAACAAGGAGGATTCTTAGGCATGTGGGTGTTTGACAAACAGTTAAAATCTGTTTAGGTTGTTGCAATCACCCACATGGTTCAAAATCTTAGATTGAATAAATCCCGAGTGTAATGGCTTTTTCCGACAGCCACTACTTACAATTATGAAGTGGTTACGTTTGCCAACCCATATAACCGTAAGTAGTTACGTTGGAGCCCATAAATACCGGTAAGAGGGGATACTCAGGGAAATTTTTTTTTTTCTCCTTTTTGATATTTTTCAAATTTCTCTTTTCCCTCTCTACTTTCAAAACTCTCATTCTGCTGTTGCCTGAGCTCTTTCTGACTTAGACATCGGAGTGTCCCCCGCCGGAAAATCTCCGGTCAGGAATTTCTTTTGCAGGTACCGGTCGACGACGATCCGATGAAAGAACTACTCCATCCGGTCAACAAAGATTCAGCATCAACATATAATATATACACTATTATTTGTATCCGATTGAATTAACTTCTCATCTCCTGTGCATTGTCATTTCTCAACATTTAATTGCATCAGAATTATGGAAGGTGCACCTATATTCTAACTCGGACTAATTCCTTGCAGAACTCCATAACTATTTAATCATCATTTTTTCTAAATTTAATTTTAAAAAAAATGTAGCTATCAATCACTGCAAATTCCGTATATTATTTTCAATATTATTAGAAGTAGGTCTATTTAAATAATCCTGGAGTCCCTGTTGGTTGGTGATAGTGAAAAAGTAAGATATATATAATAAATCCCGTTCACTCGGCTGACACCAGTGATAGTCAGGTTGATGTACTCATCTTCGGGGAGAACGGCTGTGAAAAAATTCATATGCACCGTGTATCGAATATTTCCTGGCTGGAATGAAGGACCGTCTGGGGATAGCCATACATGGAGTCTAACTCCTCTTCCCTTTTTTGTTTACCAAAAAAAAAAAAGAAAACAGGTTTATTACTGCAGCATCATGACCGACACATCCAACCAGTAAAACCAGGAATTTATTGAAGAATTGGCATACCAACAATTTTTCAAGGAAAGCCATAATCATCTCCTTTTCTTCTTTATAAACATGACACGTATTTAGATTGCAGATGACGCGCGTCGACCACCGGCCATGCTACTTTCAAATTTCCATATGATGAGATAACTTTGGCCGCCCCCATGTGTTTTGTATTTTGAAAGTCAGGCAATAGTCCAGCGCTCCATGTGGTTGGTATGATTGAAAGAAAAAAAAAAAAAAAAAAAGTTTGAACAAAGACGCAAGGTTAGATAGTCTGATACAACTACAAGGACTCTCATCAACAATCGTTACCAGGGTGTAATATTTTTTAGTCTCTCCTAAATAAACAACAATGAAAGATCCAAATTGATTTCATTCAATCAGTTCAGACAATATAGTTATATATATATATATATATATATATATATATATATATATATATATATATATATATATATATAAGATATATATATATATATATGTGACAGAATAACAATTTGATAATTAATATTGATATAATTTAAGATTTATTTAATAAAATTTATTATCTATTAAATTTATTATTTTAAATTTATTTTAAAATTTTGATGTTTAAATTTTGGAGAGAAAATTTCCTTCAAAACTAAACCAGATTTTTTTATAGATATAATAAATTATATAAAATATTTTGAGTGAAAAAAAAAATAGATTATATAAAAATTATAATTTTGAATAAAAAAGGGTTAGAAAAATTTAATATTTGGCAGTAATCGAAATAGTGCTACTTTAATTATATATAATAGATAATGGATGAAAGATTCAAATTGATTTCATTCACTCGATTGGAAGAATATGATAACACTAACTATTGCATTAGCTGTAATCTCTCTCATATATATTTTTATATATATAAAGATGAAAGATTCAAATTGATTTCATTCATTCGGTTGAAGGATATGGTAACACTGATTACCACACTGGCTGGCAAGTGATTGGAGTATTGGACAATCTAATTGTCCAAGAAGCGATCACCATATAATGTCTTGTGATAAGATAATATATTAGCTTATGTACGACCATTAACTTGAACTATATCTGGCCCCATATCTGGGCCCTTATGCTTTCCTGGTATCAAGAATTGATATCTCTACCGTTATCATGTGCACAAAAGGTTAGTATATATATATAATAAAATAAAAGCTCAAAACATGTCTAAATGGCGCCGTGATTTCTTGAATCATTCAACGGATCGATAATTCTTAGACCTCTTACTTCAGTATAAACTCTAACTATTCTTCATCGGACATAAAAAATGTGAGGAGAAGAATGGAAGGTCAGGATTCTATCTAATTTATGTAAGTTTTATCTAATTAATTATTTTCGAATAGAGTATATTTTCATATACACAAAAGAACTGCACTTTTAATAAAAAATAAATAATTCAAACTATATCATTAAAAAAGGAGTAAAAAAAAAAAAAAATCCTGTACAAACACTAAAAACCAGCACAAACCGCTTCACAAGACCAACACAACCACACAAGTCAGGTATTTAACAAGAAAACCAATCATCTGATTACCCTTTCCTCTGAAGCTTCTTATTTATTCTTTTCTCTCTTTAACTTAGAAAAATAAACGACTAAACCAAGTGCTGTATATTTTTTCAGAAACAGAATTACAGAAGGCGAGATACAGATTCACAAGACTTGTCATGGAGGCTTAGAGATTCACAACCAATTACCAAAGGCTCGATGTCTTTTTTGTTACAGTGGCTAGATAGTTCTACAGTTTTTTTTTTTTTTTTTTGAAAAAAAAAATCAAATGAAATGCTCATCAATTACTTGCTACAAGAAATTTACAAGATGTTCATTATATTGACAGGACATCGGAAATAACAACAGAGATTTTTTTTCCTTTTTTGTTTATTCTTTTTGTAATAAAAATAATAGTGTTAGCATGCTGTAGAACAATTATTTAAAAAAAAAAAAAAAAAAAATCACACAACTGAACCGTGATCATCTTACCATTTATCTAACCGCTTCTATTGTTATATATACACCATCCAAGAAGGATGCAATATGAATGTTGCTACCGACTTTGGGTGCAATTGTGGGAGCATGGTTAGTATTTCCATGGACGTACTCAATGTAGAAGAGATTTCTATCAAAAACAAAGTCCTAAAATGATGCAAGGTACTCGTTGAAAATACCAAATTTCTTGGACAGCCGTGAGATTAGCGAATTCAAATTTTCATTCTGGTAACCAATGGAATTCTAATTTTTTGATGCAACTTTCTTGCAAGATTCAATGTTGTAGTCCATGAGAAGAGGGAGAAAATGTTATAAATTTTGTATTACCATTTCTCTCTTTCTATTAAAAAAAAAAAGTATGGGTAGGTAAGGAAAATTGATCTCTGGGCACTTTTATCACTCCTATATTGAATCTTTCACTTCCTTCGGCTGGGGTCAGGAGTGGCGCCGTTTCTTTATGAATTTGGGGTAAATAGATTCTAATTTATCTTAAGAATATATTATTCATAGATTTATATAATATTATATTTGATTTATATATATGTTTATAAATTTTAACGTATGGAAATATTTAATACTTCTTTATTTATAATCGTGTATAGGCATGTCATCTTCACGAGAAGTGAGAGCATCGATCATTTTTTAATGGATTTGTAAATTCGAAGACTGTATTCAAGAAATTCATCAATAAATATAAAGATACTTTGGAGAAAAGATATGAAACAAAAAATAAAATAATAAATTATTGTAAATGAATACTTTTCAGAAGGCATCCTCACCTTTTGAGAGGTAGCAGCAGCTAAATATACATAGTGTATATTCAAAAAATTTTAAAATGAGATCATTGAAATAGCTACATCAAATACAAAATTAATTGAAGAAGTTGATGGAATAATTAAGAAGATCATAAAAAAATATGCCATTTTATATGATAACTACTTGGAGGAGGTGAAATCCTTTCAATTCAAGAGATACCTATATAGATATGCCTTGTTAGTCCTTCATCAAACAAAGTATTTTATATTTCAGATAAATACTTCTTGAAAAGATGATGCAAAGACATAAAATATTAATTCGATGATTTCGACAATAATATTTTATTTTGTAATAAAAGTACAAGAAAATCTCGATATGCACTTATATTATGTAGATTAAGATATACTAGTTTATTTTTACAAATCCTATTATATATCATAAAATTCTATTACAAATATGACACCCTATTAATTATAGACATGCTTTGAAAAGTTATCGGATGATGAAGCTTGTAGTATCTGAAGATGCGTTTAATTTAATAATGGATGATTCAACACCATTATTCAAAAAAATAGTAGATGCCAATTATGTAGCTTGGCCAAGCACATAGCTTCTTCTCCAGGATCCTGACCAAATCACATGAAAAGTTGTCCAAGAGAAAATAAAATTAAGAGCAAACTTGGGAAGAAGTCAAAAAAAAGTCAAGAAAAAAATGAATAAGACTTTTATTAACAAAATTTCTAAACAAAATTCAAAAAAGCCTAGTAAAAGACAAAGAAATACTTTTTATTAAATAGTGCAAGTAGTCCAACAAATAATTTAAATCACTATACCATCTTCTAATCTATTTTTAGATGAGTTTGCAGCTTATGTATGCAGTCAACTAATATAATAGAGAGCATATTAGTTTAATTTCTTTATAATTTTGTATAATTTTATGATATCCGAAGATATTTATAATATCATGTATTCGATATATGATTTTTTATGGTAACATTATAATCTGTTGTTTTTACATATGACTTTAGAAATTAATTTATAGCATTTAAGACTAAAATATAAAAAACCAGGTTATAACATCTCTTCGTAGAATTATGACATTCTTTCATAAAAATTATAATATCGCAGAATAGAAAAAATTGAAGACATTAACCCCTCTTACTAATATTTTCTATCACTTGTGGCCTGAATTATAACTCCTAGAATATTATAATATACCACGGAGGAAAAAAATAATGAATATATGAAAAAATAGAATTATGATATCCTTTCTTAAAAATTATGATACTCCAAAAAATTATAACACTCGGTATAAAATAAAAAGCTAAAAGCATTAACCCCTCTTACTAATACTTTTTGTCATCTGTGGCTTGAATTATAACTTCAAGAATGTCATAATATGCTAGGAAAAAAGATTGTGAATATAAATAAAACAAAAGTATGACATCATTTCATAAAAAAATATAATATTCCTGTACAAAAAAAAAACTAAATGTATTAACCCTTCTTACCATGACTTCCTATTATCAATCCCCTGAACCGTGACTCCCAGAATATCATAATACGCCATAGAGAAAAAAAGATGATGGATATATATAGAAATAGAATTATGATATTCATTCTTAAAAATTATGACATCCCTTCACAAATATTATAACATCATGGTACAAAATAAAAAATTAAAGGTATTAACCCCTCTGACTAATACTTCTTGTTATCCGTGGATTGAATTATGACTCTTAGAATATTATAATATACCATGGAGAAAAAAAATGATGAATATATAGAGCATAGAATTATGAGACTTCTTAAAAATTATGATATCACTTCGTAAAAATTATGATGCCCTTACAAAAAATATTAAACTAAAGTTATTAACCCCTCCTTTCTGGTCTTTCTATTATCCTTTATTGATATTATGACTCCCAGGATGTCATAATATGGCATGGAGTAAAAAATGACCTGGGTTTTCCATGGGTTGAATTATGATTCCCAGAATGTTATAATATGCCATGGAAGAAAAAAATATGATGAGTATATAGAGGATAGAATTATGACACCCCTTCTTAAAAATTATGATATCCATTCACAAAAATTATGATATCTTTGCAGAAAATATTAAAGTGAAGTTATTAACCCCTCCTTTCTGGTCTTCTTATCATCCTTTGCCTATATTATGATTTTTAGGATGCCATAATATGGCATGGAGGCAAAAATAACCCGGATATACCCCTTCATAGAATTATGATACATTTTCATAAAAATTATGACACCTCTTTATAAATATCCCTTTATAGAATTATGACATCCTTGTAGAAAAATGTCCTGAAAAATTAATAAATATATTATGAATCCATGTATAATTTATGACATCCCTTTAGAAATTTATGATATTCCTGCATAGAACATAACATCTTGCATTCAAAAAATTATACGAACTAAAATAAATAAAGTTATAACATTTTAGTTTGAAAAAATAACACATGATTACTTTTCATTAATTTTGAAGGGGTAACATATGTTGATTTACAAATTTCTGATCCAATTACAAAAATTTTTAAAAAAATGTCAACAAATATTTAAATTTTTCATCTTATTTTTAAAAACTCTATTTATCTTCTATTTGAGGCACTCCTTTAAGATTTTTTCTCTAAGCTGTCATAGTATTGACTAATATTATCTTGTATGAGTTCTAATAGTCTGGCTTATCCTTGTAGGCAAAAGATTCATGTACTTTAAATAATATAAACTACAATCTAATGAATCGGCTAGCTAAGAAGGGTATTCAACATTTTTTTCCATATTCTACTTCATAACTTCTTCATTATCATAGAAGATATAGAATATTAAATCGATAATTTTTTACCACTTCTTGGTACTGGTTTTGTACTTAGCATTGTACTTTATTGAATTTAGGTACATCATGACTCTCCTTTTCATGCCAAATACAACCAGGTGCCAATGGATATTTTTTGAGTTGATAACGGTAAAGAGAAACCTACACTCCTTTTATTCATTACCAACTCCTTCAAAAATCATATGTCAAGCCATGTCAGCAAGCTCATAAAATAATGATGCAGAGGTCATACACATCCTGACGGTCATAATAGATGAAATGAGACATTTATGGTACCTCTCTGGATATTCTCTCTAGTTCTTTATTAGAAACTCATGTCCAACATCAATAATATATCAATGTAAGATAAAGTGATTAATAAAATATAATATGATATCATATAATACTAAAATAATGATATAAAATATAAAAAAGTGAGTACCATAATATACAATAAGAATAATAAAAAATAGAGGTATACTTAAATCCTTATATCATCAACTATCATTTGATCAGTGAGAAGATCATGAATATGTGACTTTGTGATACTGCTTCCATGTTCATTGATATATATAACCTCTTTGAAATGAAAATATGTAAAGGACATCATAAATCAAGATCTTGAAAGAGAGGTTATCATACATAACAAAAAAAAAAGACTTATGAGCTGATGCTTTCTTTAAAAATAATGTTAATCAAATTTTCATAATCTACAAATTATAAAGGATTATTATCTTGTTCGGTTTGTAATGTAGGCACTATCTTGGATATTTTTATGGGTTGATTGATCTCAAAATTAGAATCCAACTTCAGATATAAGGCCTTCCATGTTCGAGGATATCTTTTCACTCTTTTAATGATTTCAAGGATTAAAGATAATTATTTGTCCTCCCTATCATCCTCCATCTCAGGGATGTCCTTCCTCTTTTTTCTGTCTTTGATTCTTCTTGCACATGTCTTCCACCTCTTCCTCCCATCGTCCCCCTCCTTTCCTTCATCCTCTTCTTTATTTGCAATGATCCCTTATTTGAGCAATGAATTCAAGAGGTCCTCAACTATGACAAGACTTTTTTTAATCTTTTCAAGTTCAGTCATTATCTGTGCACAGGTTGTATAACTTATTTTTAGAGCCAGGGATGCTTCTTTTAATTAATAAGCTACCGCTCTTTTGGCTTAAGTGCAATACACCCCCACCTACAAACAAAAAGGAAAATCAAATTAAATTAACAATTGTAATGATAATTTATAAAATATAAAAGATTTATGATATCATGGATCATCTTACCAACTCATGAGACTACATATTGTTAACTCGAATGTTTTGAGATTTCGAGTGACTGTCATGTTACATCAACAGCCTAGGTAGTTTATTAGGATTAGTTGGAGCCCTTATTATGGTATGCCCGAGGAACCATACCTATATATTAGCATTTTCTATATTAAAACTATAAAAGAATTCTAATTTATTTGTTACAATCATTTATGCATATGAATTATCCTTATGAATAGAGATGTCGAACAACCAAATAAGGTAGGCTACCTCCTACCTTTATCATATCTCTTTGCTTGGACTGGTTTTTCAGATCTCAAGTAATCAGCAATCTCTAAGAGACCTAAAAGCATCAAATTCTTGATTGCAAAGCTCTCAACCGAGATAGCTCATCCAAGTAAGGGATGAGATATATTAGACATGTCTAATTTAACTTTGATGTCAAAAACATTATGAGCATGTGTCAATCCAAAGTCTTACATTGTCCTCAATATCCCCATGTATCTTTGAGGATTAATTTTTCCAAACCCTTATAGTAAGATTTAGTTTATGTCCAAATATTTAGAATAAACTTTCATTTTTATTTTGACTTGTGATGGAGATCTTTTTCTGATGGCATAAAAGACCCATGATTAATGTAATTTTCTTTACATTGAATCTAAGTACTTTATCACAAAAAGTGAACTCATCGCCTTCTTTATGATACTTGATTATATCTACGAGAAGTGGCTCTTTAACTATGAATGGATGCATGTCGACAAAGGTAGACCTTTTAGATGATATCAATATGAGCATTTGAAAAATCCATGTTCCAAATATTTTGAATATAAACTGCCGGCTTGCAAGAGTTAAACAATTATGAGGACTTTACACTTGCAAGTTATGGAATAATTGAGAAATCAACTGTAATATAGAAAAAAGGAATGTCATATTATATAAGAAAATTCTATCTTACTATTATAATAAATCTAAGGCATCCTAGTTTAAATCTGTATAGGGGTGTTATAATTTTATGAAAGGTTATCATAATTTTATGAAGTGGTATCATAATTTTATACTATGATATAATAATTAACAGAGTATTTAAAATACAAAATTTCATAATTTTAGAATGTACTATGATATCCAGAATTAATCTAAGATATCATAGCTTCAATTTATGCAGCGGTGTCATAATTTTATGAAGTGGTATCATAATTTTGTACTATGATGTAATAATTTTATAGAGATTATTTAAAAAACATGATTTTATAAGTCTAGTGTATATTATGATATGTAGGGCTGGAACTGGACCGGCCCAAAGCCCATCGCCTGGAACTGGGCTGGGCCAGTCCAATGGGCTTCGAGTCGGCCCTAAATCGGGTCGGGCTTCAGGCCAGATTCTAAGCATATCGAGCTAGACTTCGGGTTTTAAAATATAACCCATTCAATTTTCTGGCCAAAGGGGTGCCCAGGCTCGGCTCGAAAATTTTTAAAATCTGGCCCGAAGCCCAACCCATTTTGGGCCGGCCCAAAGCCCATTGGACTGGCTCGGCCCAGTTCCAGCCGATGGGCTTTGGGCTGGCCCAGTTCCAGTCCTAATGATATGTAGAATAAATCTAAGGCATCATGGCTTAAATCTATGTAAGGGTATCATAATTTTATACTATGGCATAATAAACTTACATACGGTATTTAAAATACATGTTTCATAAGTCTAGGATATACTATAGCATCCAGAATAAATCTAAGGCATCTCACTTAAATCTATGCAGGGATATTATAATTTTATGAAGTGGTGTCATAATTTTATACTATGGTATAATAATCTGATAGAGTATTTAAATTACAAGATTTAATAAATTTAGGGTATGCTATGATATCTTGAATAAATTTAAATCTGTGTACTGGTATCATAATTTTGTAAATAAGTATCATAATTTTATGAATGCGTGTCATAATTTTGTAAAACGGTATCATAATTTTAAATTAGGATGTAATAATCTTACAAAGTGCTTAAAATGCAAGATTTCCATGAGTCTAGGATATACTATAACATCTATAATAAATCTAAGACATCATAATTTTAATCTATATAGGGATATCATAATTTTATGAAGCATTGTCATAATTTTGAAAAATGATGTAATAACTATAGAAAGCATATTTTGATATAGATGTCAAAATATTATATTAAAATGTATAATTCTTTTACCTTCATGTGATTCTCCAATTTTTTCTCTTCCGGACATTAAAGGGATGCCATCCTCTCTTGTATAAAGAGTAAGCGTTGTGTTACTTCCGGCAACTATACTTTTTTCTTATATTGCTATTGTGTTCGTTGTCTGTATCTGAATATGAAACTCTTAGACTTCATTGATAAAAAAAATTGGAAATCCTAAATTTTCGTCGTTCGCTCAAGTACAGGAAAGTCCAGCCGACCGTCAAGATGGTCGCTGCTAACTGCAGATATGGAAATATGAACAATCGATGAGATCAAAGGAGAGCAAAAATAATGGAGTAGGCTTTGGGATGGAGTGAAATTCGGAAAGTATGTTTTTTTAAAAAAATTAAAATGTCAAAATATTTTGGATGCTATTTTTTTTTTCTTTGAAAAAATAAGGATAAAAATGATATTTTATTCATTTAAAGAGATATGTAGGTAGGGAGAGATTTTTTAAATTTATTAATGCAAGTCAAATCCCGTCTCCTTGTGCTGGCTCAAATTCATGTGGATTAATGAAAAAAAAAAAAATAGTGCCGACTAGCTTAATTTCTTGTATTGCGTGCGTGTGGTGTATAAAAAAAATTTCGCATATTTCTGATATACTGGACGGATAGTGAGATCACAGACCACATATAACATCTAACAAAATCTTCAATCTGCCTGCCAGAGAGCACAGGATTCTTGAGGGTGACTTGTTAGCCATTAGTCACAAATATTAGGTAGGTTTGGTTTTTTTTTTTTTTGGTAAAATGGTTGGTTGGATTGGAAGGCCTATGACCGTACCAGTGGGGTTGCTACATTTGGCAAAGACGCAAACTCTAATAAGCAAGTAAACCCAGAAAATAAAAAAAAAAAAAAAAAAAAAAAACCGTAAGATTTGCAACTGCGCACATAAAACCCATCCATTCCTAAGTGCCATGTGGATTTTTTAAAAAATACAGATATGGATACATTTTTTAATAATAATAACAGATGAATATTAAAAACCTATCAATTAAAAATAAAAATAAAAATATTAGACGAGGATGATATAGAAACTTTTTTGATACATTTTTTAATAATTATGATAGATTAATTTCTTTTAAAAAATATCAATGAAAAATAAAATTATATTTATTAGATGGGGATGACGTTGAAACGTCTTACATGCCGCGGTATGTGGCCATTAAACCCACGACTTGCCCTCTCCTCGTTGCATATTCGAACCCGGTGCTAATCACACCCTTCTAATTTATATATATAAAAAAAAACAGGCCAACTTCCAGCCGTCACCTTCTCGGCCGTCGCCGAAAGAGACGTGGTGACCACATCGAAGGGGAAAGCACTTCCGTGTTGGCGAAGCTTGAACCGTCACCCTCCCCATCGTCGGTTAGCAGCCGCTCCTTTCCCACACGCCGTGACCTCCAAGGCGAGACCGCGCGCGATAAATCCACGCTGCCGAGGACGAGGTAGGTAATGCGTCACAGCCTGGACGGCTGAGATACTGTCGGCGTCTGGGATCCGATGGGGAACTCGCTGGGATGTTCGGCATCCGGCGAGCGACTGGTCTCGGCGGCCAGGGACGGCGATCTGGTGGAGGCCCGGATGCTGCTGGAGTTCAACCCCTGCCTCGCTAGGTATTCCACTTTTGGTGGCCTTAACTCCCCACTCCACTTCGCCGCCGCCAAGGGCCACAACGAGGTCCCTTCTCCTCTCTCTCTCTCTCTCGCGAAAAAAGTTCCGATTTTTTCTTTTTTTGGAAGTTTTCCCCCACCATTTGTTGATTTGGTTCCTTGATCGTCTGATTAGATTGTTATGCTGCTGCTTGAGAACGGCGCCGAGGTGAATTCGAGGAACTATTGCGGCCAGGTATCTAAAGATCAATTCTTTTGCCCATCAATTTTGAATCGCCCTCTTTACAAATCTTCAGATGCTTAAAGTTGTTCGTGTTTGGGTGTGCATTTTCGTTTTTATTCGATTCTTTGATAAAGACGGCGTTGATGCAAGCTTGCCGGCATGGGCATTGGGAGGTCGTGCAGACTCTGCTTCTCTTCGGAAGCAATGTATGTATGAATTCATGATTGTGTTTGTGTTTTCTGCGTATTCTACCTCTTATGATCGGAAAGTTAGAATCTTTTTAGTTTTTGGTGTCATTTTGAGAATGCTTTTGTGGGATTTGAAGGTCACGAGAGCCGACTACCTGAGCGGCAGGACAGCGCTCCACTTCGCTGCAGTGGATGGGCATGTAAGATGCATTAGGCTCCTGGTTGCCGACTTCGTCCCAAGTGCTCCCTATGATATGCCGGCTTGGTCGAAGAATGGTAGAGACAAAAGAAGCAGCAAAGGCAGCAGCCCTGATTCCTCTTCAGGGCGTAAACATGATCAATCGTGCGTCATTCTTTGTTTTAATGCTTGCATGATGCCTTAGCAAGCCCTGATATCTGAAATTTTCATTAGAGTTTGGTGATGTTTTATTTGTTGCAGTGCGCTCTTGAGGTTTATAAACAAGCCAGCAGATGGTGGCATTACGGCTCTCCACATGGCAGCTCTAAATGGGTATTTTAATTGTGTACAGCTGTTGACTGATTTAGGTGCCAATGTCTCAGCAGTGACATTTCATTATGGTTCAACGATGAATTTGATAGGTATCCTTGAATTTTTATTATACTGTGTATTGTTTGCTATTTGTTTATGAGACATTGGTTTTTACTCTCATGGATGTGGCAGGGGCTCGAAGCACTCCATTGCATTATGCAGCTTGTGGAGGGAACCTTAAGTGTTGCCAGGTAAATCTGCTTATACTTTTTTTTTCTTTGAACATAATGTAAAATATCATCTCTATCAAGAAATACTGAACCGGTACGGGACCCGTACCGGTGGGTATCGACCGATACAGCATGGTACCATACCATACCGGCTCTATACCATGCTCATGAAATTACAAAAAAATATTTTCTTTTTGAATGGCTATATTATTTAATTTGAATCGGATCCAAACTGGGCCCGAATCAGGTAAAATATATTGGTGCGGTATGGCATTTTTTGAACGGTCTAGAATTTCAGATCATTTTTCATGACTGAACCATACCGGTTCTTGACCGGTATGGTATGGTACATCCCGAACCGGGCGGTTTGGGACAGTATCGAGAATCTTGATCTTTGTTTTGCTCTTTTTAGCTATTTGATTTGGATCTATTTCTTTGTATAGATACTTCTTGCTAGAGGTGCCAGCAGGTTGACGTTAAATTGCAATGGGTAAACGTTCCTTCTTTGTAAATCATTGTTAACAACCTTAATAACTGTAACTCTTCTTACAAGTGGATTCTTTTTTCTCTGAAGCTTAAAACAGTAATGTTTTGTTTTGTATTTTTCAGGTGGCTTCCACTTGACATTGCTAGGATATGGAGACGTCATTGGCTGGAGCCATTACTATCACCCAATTCTGCTTCAATCATACCAACATTCCCCCCATCAAGCTATCTTTCCTTACCTCTTATGAGCATACTTAATATAGCAAGGTATAAGGTGGCCATTTGTATCTGTCCTCTTTCCTATGCCTTTTCACTGAAAGTAGCATTCTTGTCATGTATCATGTTCATTGATGATTCATAAGTTACTTCTTTTGCATATAGTACCTAAGAGAGTTACTAGATCAATTTTGTTGTCTGTAAAAAAGTTCATCATCTAGCAACTCAGGGTGAAAGCTGTTTGCTTGACATCAAGTTGAATCTGCTGGAACAAGTGTGGCATGTTACCATTCCTCAAGAAATATTACAGCTTCCAGTACAATTTCTATTATTTATCAAAACTGTGGATATCTGTTATTGCTTAAGTTTGCTGCATCATACATTGATAGAGTAATGAAATTAAGAGCCTGAGAATTCAGAGATATTTTATCGAAAATTATGAATCAATGGTAACTAATGAACCAATTGTCATAAGTATTGTTTGTTAAACCAAGGCCAAATTTGGTTAGTGTTGTATAGCTTTGAAGTTATATTTGAGGAGCGTTTGAGAGCATGTGTTTTAGACAAAACTGTTCTAACTAAATTCAAAAGGAGAGCAAAACTTTGTGCGTTTGGGTCTCTTATATACACATTTTGAGCTGCATTGTTGCTTCAAGTGGGCCTCATGCATTAATTGCAAGTGTGCTCCACATAGCTTCTAGGTGAGAGAAACATGTATCCATGTATATATGAATGATTCTTCTTCTTCCTCTTCTTCTTTTTTGAAACTATCCATAATGAGCCAAAATGGAATTTATCTATTTTAGCTTTGTTTTCCATTCTAAGGGGATAGGAAAGATGATAATGGAATTACTTTCCCTCCTAGAAGAAAGAGGAAGCTATGGTAGGGGTCAGAAGAGTTTTTTCTTAACAAATTAAATAAATATTAGTTCATGATATGAGGTGAGCGAAAGGAGTCTGTGGATGTTGAGATTAGAATAGGGGCTTTCCTAATATATTTTGGAGGATTGGTCAAATGAATGTTCAATATTGATCTTTGGCCATCACAGATTGCTATAACTAATATGGCACATACCATATCAGTTACGATTCTTTAAAGATTTTTTGTAGAATATAATGTTTTACTTCTCAAGTTCAGCATTTTTGTGACAATTACAATAACTGAAAATAGGAACCATGCAGAAATTTTAGGGAGAGAGACTACCATGTAAATCTTGAGAAAGGGGGGCCACCTAGAATTTTGGTAGGAGATTATTAAGACATTCAGATCCAGGGACCTTGGCTCTGGCCGTGACCTCCTTGGATCCACCTCTCTTATGCATACCATTTTGGAAGGATTTTTTGTGTGGTATTATCTGATGATGAACATGCTTCCATTGTTTGAGCACCCAGTTAATTTGATTAGATCTGAAGCTATACATAGATCTGTACCTGCAAAGTTGTAAAATTGCATATCAAATCTTGATGTAGAAAAATCAAAATATCATGCTACTTTATGCCTTCTATTTCATTCTTGGAAAGCAATCAAATCCAACCTGCAATTGTTGAATCCAAATACATAAGGTTGTGCAAGTATTTATGCGCCTAAATAAATTTTCAAAATTGGTCCGAGAATTTGGATTTGAATCAAGTCAATTGTGGCTTCAAGGAATGAGATCTGAAATCTTATCAAGCTTGTAGTTTCAGATCTTGCTGAATTAGAAGATAAACTTGATTTGAAGTACTAGCACATGCACAAAAATGCGAATCAATGTTCCCAAGCCATGACTAATTAATTTATAAAATAAAAAGCTTTCACTGCTTATCTCATTAATGTCATCAAATAATCATTAAACTAAAGTTCAGATATTTCAATTACCTCTTGTTAATAAATGTCAAGTGGCCATGAAAAATACAAATTTTCTCCATTTTTGTAGGAGGCATATGGGCTTGGTCAGATTGAAAGGATCCAGACCTGTAAATTTAGTTAGTTGGTGGAATTGGAAAGTGACCAGGAAACATTTGAAAAATAATAATATAAACAGATTATTGCATCTTTGGGTGCATTCTTACTCATCATTTTCTTTATGAAAACAGGGTTGAATTGCCAAAATATCTCCATTTTGTATATGAAAAATCATGATTATTAAGTTGCCAAGTACTCTTTTGTTGTTCGCTCTCATCTTATACATCAAGGTGGTTTGCAAGAAATCAGGGTTTCAATCAAAGATCCACTGACAGATTTTGTGTCAAATCTTGTAGAAGAAGGTTTTGTTTCAATGGAATCATCATAATTAGATAGGTCAATCATCTTTAAAGACCTTCAGGTTAGTCTGAAAGAAGAGTAATCCTGGCATGGAAACACATGAATGACAAAATCTTATAATACAATATGAATAGATTTTAAAAGAGTTGTCTTGTTCATTTAAGCTTCTCTTGTAGTGCCAAAATCATTTTTTGTATATACTAAGTTCTTTCCTTTTGCAACCTTCAATAGCAAAAGCATTTATGATTGTGAGTTCGGTTTGGTCTTGATCTGCAGGGGGGTGTCAAGATTTGTTCAGTGTCTAAAATTTGAATTGAAACCTGACTTATCTTCTCCACGGACTCTTTTCTTTTAGGCCATGTCTAGCTTTTACAAGTTAGATTCAATACAATTCATTCCTTCAGACTAGTTATAATCAACCCAATATGATATAGTTTTGCTAAAAGCATTCCTGCCAATTTTTGAAGTGAAGGTTTTGAACTCATGATTGACTTCCAAATTCTTAGTACATGTTAGGTTCAAACTGAGTTGCAAATGTTGTGGGACTTTATTTTTTGTTGTAATCTTCATCGCATGTAAATTCAATATATATGATTCTCTATGAACAAGGTGTCTTGACACCAGAAAATGTCAAAAATACAGTTACCAGAAAACTCCAATATATTAACTTTTAAGTTAATAGTACCTAGTTCCTATTATCAACTAAGATAATTATGGGGCCAAATAGTTAATAACATAACATGGTAACTATCATTTATATTCTTTTGGAGATTCTTTTGAGTTTGCATTAAATAATAAAGTGTTAATTGCAATCAGTTAAGCATTTATATTCTGTTCGTCACTTCCATTTTTTTGGTACATGAGAGAATGGTCTTAGTACGTTTTTGCATTCAAAGAAGATTCAGGTCATGGAGCTTAGCAAGCATCCAAGCAAAAATAAATTAATAAATGATGAAAAGATAAGAAAAGAAGCAGAATGATGATAGAAAGAGTTGCTATGAAGTTATCTAGACTACCACCCACCATCAATTTTTGCACTTTTTTTTCTGGCATTCCCACTTTTATTTACTATAGTAGCCTTCTGAACTAATTTGGAATAATCTGATCCTGGCTAATTTTGGGTCAACTTTGTTGGAATTAGTACTAAATTCCATCTCCTGCAGATTTTCACACTATTTTGTCTTTTCTCCTCGTTCGTATGAAGTTTCTCTCAAACTTAAGGTACTTGAACACTTGAGGACCATCCATGTACGTCTCACTAAGCCATCCCATCCATTCAAAATTTATGAGACGATATCTTATTTTTGGCAAAAACTGATGCCATACATGCAGATCAGGATGAGTGGGTGCAGCACAAAAGCAGATCAAGTTCCACTGAGACAACAGAACAAGTGCCCCACAAATGCAGATCAGGCATTAAGTGAACAATGTATTGGGCTGCATGAGTGGCTGATTAAGTGCCTTTATATTTAGCCTATCTAGATTAGAGATCATAGCATTGTCTAGTATGGAAGATATGGATTAAGAGATTAAGAGGGGAAGATAGGTATTCTGGAGAATAAAGGACAGATTTGGTTTTCTATTTCAAGAATATGCCTCTCAAAGTCAATGCTACTAGTATATATGCTAGATCAATCTCTATGTTTAGTTTGTAGCTGAATTATGCATTAATTATAACGTGTTTGCAATTGTCAAGTTGACAAAAATTGCTACTGATCAGACTCAAATATAGTCGATAACATTTATTTAATAATGGGTTTATTAATTATCTCTTTCTTAAGAACAAACAAATAAAATTTCTATGAAAATGCTCATCCAGAATTTGAGTGCTTACATTATATATAAATTGACTGTTATAACTGTTCAATGATGCATATATAGCAATAACCATCATATGGCACCTCTCTGCAGAGAATGTGGGTTGCAATCCTCAACTGCCTCTTCTGATGATAGTGATCTCTGTGCTGTTTGTCTGGAAAGAGCCTGCAGTGTAGCAGCTGAAGGTAAGACTCGGACACTCCCTCCCAAACCTCCACCCAATTATTATAACACTGAAATTATGGATTATCTAGTCTCCTCTTTTACTTGTTGTAGTAGGTCAACAGTAACAAATGTGTGATCCATGTTATAGACACAAAGCGATGTGCAGTATCTAACTGGGATATCTGACTTATCCACTTTGAATAGATTTCAATTTTGCTTCACATCAGAAAATCCAGCTGCCAGAGGACAACACCACTAGCAGTGGGAGACGATCATGAACTTTTAAGGATAAACATGATCATCAGACATTTTAATGCTCAAAAAGATCAGTGTATAGGTTTTTCTACCATTGTAGGGTTATGTAATATGCGTGCTCATAAGCATATCTTGGAAGTCAAGAATTTCAAAAGGTATTTAACACATTACCATGCTAATGATGACAAAAGTCATATATATATATATTATATAATACATATGTTTGTATTATGTTTGTGTTAAGAGACCAAAGAGAGATAGACTGCAACATTAAAGAATAACATTTGCAGCTTATAAGTTATGTAATGATGAATAAACACCATCCTGAAACTGCCCCACAACTTCTATAATAAAATAAAGTAGCTCTTAGTAAATCCTACATAATACGCGGACATACGAGCGGCACTCTCTGATGTCATATAAAGGTCAAATGTCTGCACAATGAGGTGTAGCAGAGAGAAAACCAAGGTTGTGAGAGAACTATGGTTAGATAGTGATGGAAGACATGATAAGTCAATCCTATTATCTCATGTACAACCATATAACATTAATTTGCTAGAGTTTGTATAGCTTTCATTTTTGTTGAAAGCTGAAAACTTTATGCCTAAAGAATGAACAGCATGTTAGTAAGAATATGTTAGAATCCGATGAATAAAAAGCACGGAAGAAACACTAGTGAAATGAAGAGAAAACTAATGGATCTGTAAGATGGTAGGGGTGTTTGCCTTTTATTGAAAGTTATGGAAAGCATCAGTTCGTGGGGGAAAAAATTACTAAATATAGAATCTACTGAATGGAAAGACTAATTGCTTTGTGGTGTTTGGTATGATGGAAATGTTATGAATGGTGTTAAGATCATCTAGAGAGCAAGAGAATCTCATTAGATATAGTGGAGGGAAATGTACAGCATTTGTGAAATGTTGGAATTTATTGCACTCCTGAAAGAAAGAAGGGAAGGAGAAGCTTGTGGTGACTTAGTATTAAAGTTCCTTGGTGATGGTGGAGGAGGTTTGCAGTCTTGAACAAATGTTGGTGTCAAGATTAATAATTGATGATGGCAATGTAAAAAGTTGGATACTGGTGCTAGAGGATTGTTGTGGCAGCATTTTACTTTGATTGTGGCATAATGAAAGGTCGATGGAGGTTCAGTGGTGATAGAGGGTGGAGGTCTTTGGTCACAGAGTAGGTTGATCATGATCCTGGGGAGTGCAATTCTTATTAGAAGTCTAATGTGATGGCTATCATGGTAATCTAAGATGCCGGTTTATGATTTTATGCAATATTTTAAAGTTATTTAAGATTATGTGTTAGTGTCACTTGAGGTGGTTCCCAGTAACATGCCTTATTTAGTATTCATTAACAACCATTGCATTTGAAGGTATGGGCGGGCTTTGGTTTGTTGGTCCATGATATTTGCATTGTTGTTATATTTGTTTCTACTTAGGGAGTTGATATTTGTGCCATTGTTATATTTTCATTAACTTGAGCTTGCTAATGTACTCTTTTATTATATTTTTAATTGATTGGAAGAAAAGATCTTGACATTAGGTTGATCAGGGGCACTATCAGAAAATAGTAGTTTGCCTGCTGCCAACAAGTTGTATTTTATTTTTTTCTAATTCTTTTGTCAATTCAGTCTACATTGTCGAACCTCTTCCATGCCCCCATCCCCTGCATACTCTATCAGTTGGTCCATCCATGCTGCTGCAATCGGCAATGGCCTCATCATTACCTCCACTGAAGATGCCATCACTGCTGGCAGCATCAAGTTTTCTTCCTCCATTGGGGGTTTTTGACTTTCCCATGTTCCACTTCAAAGTTCTTGACTTCTTCCCCACCCATGGTCTGTATCCATGGGTCATACCTCCTCTCTGGCCTCTTCAATGTTGTAGACACCCTGAATTCCTCTGGCAGTCCCTATTCGCTCACTATGCCTCCTTCCATGCCACCAGCAGCCTTTTCAGCATGTGCTCTAGCTAAATACGTCATCACTGCTGCCAGTGGTGCCAGCAGCCATGTCACCCATCAATGCCAGCATCTGTGGATCAGTGATCTTCTCTGAGAGTTGGAAGAAGGTTAAAAGAAAAGGAAGAGAGGGAGAAAATTTAAAGAGGCACAAATTTCAAATTAAAGATCTTGTTGACCTGTACCACTGGTTATCTGGTCATCTATCCAAGACCATCTACTCTTGAATTCATGGTCAATATTATGTACCTGCATGGAAATTTGGTAGTACTACAGCAAAAGCCTTTTTTGGATGGAAAATTTGGGTTTTGCCTTATTCAAAAAAAAAAAATTTCTGGGCTAAGTCATTTTTGACTTGTATAGGTAGGGGTCCTTCGTTGCTGTCATTGAAAGATTATTAATGAAAGTTTGCTCACTTAGTCATTTTGGCTTTAATGGGGAAGATTTCAGCAGTCTGGTGACTTGAATCCATTTATCTTGGTGGTGCACCTCAATCATAGTGTTCCTAAGAATTAGTTGACACTCAAATTTCATTGTCATAAAGAGGGAAATGCTTCTTGTTATCCTGATAATGATTTTCAAATTTGATACTTGAAATATTTTTACTCTCTTCTTAACATCCTGTAAGTGCATAGTGCTCTAAAGGGCAGAATTCCCTTTGATCATCCTGTGTCACATAATGAAAACAGTCCCAACTCCATCAAAAATAGAAGAAGAGAGATAAAGATGCGAGGCAAATAACAATTTGACATTGAATTTTAGGGTTTCCTTATCATTTCTTTATTTATTTTCCAGATTATTCTGCTTTTTCTTCCCTTATATTATATGAGATTGTAAAGATTTTCCAACCGTATGAATAGGGCCTCCCATCCTAATGTTTGTAATCTGATGTGAATATATCAAAATAAATTAAGTCTCATCTTATGACATATGGTTTTCCTTTTTCTTTTCTTCAGGCTGTGGGCATGAACTCTGCATAAAGTGTGCGCTCTATCTTTGCTCAGCCAGCAATATCCCATCTGAAATGATAGGACCACCTGGGTCAATTCCATGCCCTCTATGTCGAAATGGGATAGTCTCATTTATTAAAGTGGTCAGTTCCCCAGTGAAGGAGCTCAAACCAAACCTAGCCCTAAGCCTCTGCAACCCATGCATTATTCACCGACGTGGAGAGCCACCAGAAACAGGTTGTAGATCTGAGATTCGGAAGAACCGTGTGGCAGCAGTTTCTTCAGAGCTCATCTGTCCGCTTGCTTGCAGCCCATTCCCTTCTGCTGGCATATCCTCCTGCACCAGTGACGGCGACCCATGCGCAGCTCTCGAACCCGAAGTAGAAATTCAAGCACAATCCCCTTGTCACTCACAGAGCGCACCAAATGAACTGGACAAAATGGAAGAGCAAATATTTGATAGAACGAGCTGCTCGGGCATGTTCTGGAATAGAAGAAGCTGCCACAGAGAGCACCAGTGCAATTCAGAGATAAATGCCTGATTTGGGTTTTGCTTGTGGATAGTCCAGTTCGTAGGATTCCAATGAGAGAGATGATTAGCTATTGCTTTTCTAGTGTCTTGCCTCATTATAAATCTTGTATGGTTAAGCTATGTACATGTTATTTTTGCTCACTTAATTCACTTGGAATTTAAGGAGTTAGCTGCAGCCTCCAAATCTTTCAGATAATTTGAAGGTTAGGATTGATGGTCATGTAGATTGTTGTAAATTATTGTATCAGGTCCATGCCTTTATTTGTTACTAAATTATTGGACTTCTAATTACATTTCGTAATCAAGCCATCAATAGTTTCTTATCATTTAATATAGTTTGAGTTGTATACGATTTGCAATTTTATTTGGAGTAGGCTTATTATGGTGCTCTTATATGTTTTCCCTGACAGGTATCTGGTTTTCTTTGACCCTGATTATATATTTACTCTGCATGTTTGATTCACACACCTATGGCCAATAGAGGATACACGAGTATAGTGTTTCTATTGATGCGTAAGGTGTTTGTCATGTTGGCGGAGAAATGCACTCAAAGATGAAACTGAAATTGCTTTCTCTTACATTAAATATAGATAGTTCATGTTAATAGCTATATGCAACCTCTCTTCAAGTGGAAAAACCTATATGCAACCTCTTCGGGCGTTCCAGAGAATTTAGACGTTTGCAATTTTGTTGAGCAACCCACTGGCATACTGACATGTACGAGATAAGATTCAAACTTCATGAATAACAGGGGCAAGGTACTTGGTGACCGGTTGTTTCCCATCTCTCTCTCTCTCTTTTTCAAGGTAGAGCCTACGTAGTATTGTTAATCTAACGAGTGTAAAAAGAGTTGATATCACAATCTTCATTGGCTTCGCATCCTAAAAATCATAACTTATTGTTTGGTTGTCTTAATTCTATCTAAAATAAATCTTTATTCTAATTTATTCTTTCAAATAGTTATAAATTAAGATGGGCTATTCAATAAACTATTTCGATTAATCTTTGATATTCTAGAATAGCTATTTCATGGTAGATTATAGAATAGCTTATTCTAGATCATTTTGTTTCTATATAATAGATTTCACTGTAATAATTATACTAAATAAAGTTATTATTCTAAGTTTCTAATTAAATAAAAATCTGAAATAAAAAGAATGAATAGTTATTTCCTGAAAATTAATAATCTTATTTTAGAATAAAAATATATAGATTTTTTTTTTATCCAAATACTATCAAAAATTATTTTTAGGGCAGCCAATCATCAATCCGAACAGCTTCCATCAATACTTGAGACCGCAAGGTATTAGGGGAATCCTAAAGCAATAAGTAACAGCCGATTACGAGAGAATCGACCTTTGAAATACGCTGGAAGTCCTTGAGAAGTTTAATGATAATTAAAGAATCACCGTCCACCCAGCTGTTAGTCTCATGGTTGTTTTATCAGCTACTACGGTATGTGTCAGTCCTATAATGTTGTTGGCAGGTTCTTACAATCCTTTGATCATGTTATGGTGTTTATAGCCCTGTAATGGTTGGTGACAGGCTGTTTATTCTTTTATTGTTTCAGGGTCTTAGCCAGTATTGTTATATTATAATAAGTTCCTGCTCTAATGAAAGCTTCTGTCCCTCTTATTTACCAATATATATATATATATATATATATTATATATATAGTACATCTTCATCGTGAAAAATTATGATTAAAAGCCATTCTACCGTCTACACACTTTGAACCATCAAATAAAAATGTGGCATTAAAAAATCTAGCAAATGTTACCATTTGACTCGCTAACCGTGGTTAATAGTGGATCTTCTTCCATTCAAAATTTTCAAACATGGATAATAATAATTTTTTTTTAATAAAATAGAAGGGATAGGGGATAAATTCAGTATAGCTATCCTCGTAGATCCCCAACTTGCTAGATAATGTTTGATGCAAACTGCTCGGATTTGCACAAACTTTTTTCACTTAAAGATGAGTACTTGACACCACTAAAATGCCAGCTGGTAGAACCGGGACAAAGAAGAAGATCCTGATCTCTTATTCATATCAACAATCGTGGGCTCCAGGATAAGAAAATCCCGATCTCTTATTCATATCAACGATCGTGGGTTCCAGGATACACCACTAAAATGCCGGTTGATAGAACGGGAATAAAGAAAAAGATCCTGATCTCTCATTCATATCGATTATCGTGGATTTCAGGATAAATTTTGGATTTAATCGGATTACTGTAAGGATTCTTCCTTGAACTAGTGATCGGTAGGTAGTGCAAGATCTCTACCAACCGGACTACCATCTTAGTGGTGATTTTTTTTTCATTTAAGATCAGAATGGATGATGCGGCAATTTTTGATAGGATGGTCCAAAATTTAGGTGGTTGAATAATTCTAACCAATAATTTTTTTTCCATTTAGATCAAAAAGATCATACAGCAGCGTTCGTTCCTGTGCATGCAAGGGCTATATATCCCTACGCATTCACTAGATCCACATGAAGTCAAATGAACATGTTTTACTTCCAAAGTCCGATAGCCATCAATTTTCTGACTGTTGAACAAACCATATTGTGGTGGAGTACGTCTCCTCCATCGTTCCCTGTTCCGTGACATCGAACTCACCGAGGTTTTGGGATCTCATGCATTAAAGCATCAAATAAAAGTTCATGACCCGTCAGCATTTAGGCCCGCCATTCCTCAGTCGCACACGTGCACGTCCAAACCCCAAAAATAAAAGCACCTGGCAAACGACAACCAACCGTTTCACCGAAAGCTAAAGCAAAGACCATAGAGAAGAAGATTCCAGATGTGTAGAGCCCAAATCGTTTAGTACACGTGCCAATATATAATTTGCTCCTCTATCCATTTCTGTCATTCTTATCGTGGAGCCGATCCGCCTCCTTCCTCTTGAGCTTTTGCCTCTCTTGGTGGATTTTTTTAAATAATTTTTTTTTTTTGTAAATCGGTGCATTCAACAAAATAATCTAGTGAATATAGCCAGGATGGTCCAAAAGAACAATGTCTTGCAGTGATTCCGGGGCATTCCTCAAGAAAGACCAGAAGGCTTCACTTGAATGGTGGGCGACAAAGGAGGCAACACAATATGCTGTTAAGTTTGCTTTCTGGTAGACATGTATACCTATAAAGATAGAACAGCTGTGTAAACGAAAGGCAATGTCCTGAAGAAGGAGATGGGCAGAGGACGACCGAAGAGCCTCATATATCTAGGCGATGACCGTGGCAGAATCTCCCTCGAGGATAATGTGGTCCACCCGAAGAACCATGCATCCTAGCATAGATAAGGCCCTCCTAAGCACCACGAAGCTCAGCAGCTGGAATGAACGGAGCATAGAGGTGACATCCTCCCGCCACCATGAAGTGGAGCCCCGATGCACGGATGACGAAGCCTGCACCACTAGTATCATCCATAACACTGCCATCAAGTTAACTTTATAAAATCTCGAGGTGGGGACTCCCAGGAGATAAAGATTAGGGTAGGTGCTCGATGAGCATGCGAGAAGCCTCAGGTCTCGGAGGTAAACAAAGTCAATGAGGAAACTCCTGAGCATGGGCTTTGGCTCTTTCAAGAACCACTCTAGTCGAGGATTTCAAAGAGTCGAACGCAAAAACGTTCTTGGAGATCCAAATGTGATAAGTAATGTAAGCCACTAAGGTAGTCGCAGGATGAGTCGAAGGAGGTCGGATTAAGGTCATAAATGTATCAACAAGATCAACAACTTGTATAAAAGAGTGTCAAAGCTAGCAAGCCTCCAAACAAGAGAAGCCCTCAAATAGAGAAAAAACACGTGGTCCTGCATCTCACCTTCCTCCCCACAAACCGGGTATACGGAGGGGATGTGAAAGCCCTTGGAGATAAGATAAGCTCTTATGGGTAAGCGGCTCCAGGCTACCTTCCACAAGAAAATACTAACTCTAGGGTGGACTTGTAATCTCCAAATCCAACCTAGATCAAGAGACCTCCAAGAGGCTTGAGTATAGAGAGGATACAAGTCAGACAAGGGAGCTCTGGTAGAGAGAGGATACTCCAAACTCTCACATCAAGCTGAGATAAGAAGAGGTAGAGAGCTCCAAACTCTCACATCAGCTGAGATAAGAAGAGGTAAAGCAATAGCAAGGACCCATGCTCCAAGAATATCCCCAAAATAGTGAGTCACCGGATCCATATTTCACTGTGTACCATCTGAGGTGAAGAGATTAGGAGTAGCTAGAGACTCTGGAATATCAATAAAGATGAAAGTAGGCCATCTGGCCAAGGGGATATCCACAATCCAAGAATCCATCATGAAACTAATAGAACGCCCATCACCCACAATCCACCTTATATATGGAAGAACATTAGGACCTCTGGTGACCATCTCCCTCCATATAGTCAAGCAATGCCATCCAATCCGAGGAACCTCTCCAAAGGAGTCGGGCCATATCTGGCTCTCATCAGGGAAGATCACAGACTATGAGGACATAGAAAAAATCTGGCAACATGCTTGGCCAGGAGAGCCTCTCGCCTGGTGAAAAGGGAATGAATACCAAGACCTCCATCCTCACGTGGCTAGCATAGCACATCCCAGCTAAGGAGATGAATGCCCCGACCAGTTGATCCTGAGCCCCATAGAAAAGAGCGAATTATTTGCTCCACTTTGCTGACAACAAAGATAGGGATGACCGCATTGGAAAGCACATAGACTGGTAGAGAGTAGAGGACAAACC
Organism: Areca catechu; assembly: GCA_021397845.1. Lineage (NCBI taxonomy): Eukaryota > Viridiplantae > Streptophyta > Magnoliopsida > Arecales > Arecaceae > Areca > Areca catechu. The sequence goes on from CM038038.1 coordinate 118,260,027, forward strand.
TAATCAATGTGATCTTGCCCATGAATGAGAGGGCTCTCCCCATGCCAACCCTCCATCCTATCCTGCACCACCATAACCAGTCGATTACAATCAACCCTGCAAGTCTACCTCCAGTGATTGGTACCGCCAAATATATAAGCATCCCCCCATGCTTTTCAATCCTGAGAGTGTCCTGAATGAGGTGCCGAATCTAGACAGGCATCTTTGGATTGAAGTAGATTACTGATTTAAGCAAGTTGACTTTCTAGCCAGAAGCTAAGCAGTAGCCCTTTAGAATTCTCCAATAACCTTGAGCAGAAGCAATAGTGGCTCATCCTAAAAGTAAGTAAACATCTGCAAATAAGAGGTACGAGATAGGGGGTGATCTAAAGGCTGGGACATAGGGAGAATCTCTGACCCCTTGGTCGCAACCCGTAATGCTCGTGAAAGGGCGTCAGCACAAAAATAAATAAGGAGACAGAGGATAACCTTGACGAAGTGCAACATTGGAGCAGAAAAAGTTTAGAGTACCATTAATAATAATAGTATAAGAATGCCTGACAACACAAGCAAGGATCCGAGAAATCCACCATGGGTGAAAATCAAAAACCAACAGAGAGTTTTCCAGAAAACCCCATTGCATATAATCATAAGCCAGCTCCATATGCAATTTAATAGCCATCAGACTACGATGGATAGAAGCCTTCTGAAGATCAAACATGAATTCCTAGGCAATACGTACATTATCAGAGATATACCGATCACCCATAAAAGCCCCCTGTTCTGGGCAGATGATATGAGAAAATAGGCTTCATCCTAATAACCATAAGCTTATCACAGATTTTGTAAAGAGTATTGCACAAGCTAATAGGCCTGAAATGGGCTGGCTTAGAAGCGTCCTACCTTTTAGGGATAAGAGTGATAAAAGTCTATTTCCAGACATCAGGCATGTGGCCAAAAGCGAAGAACTCTTTCATTGCATGAACAACATCATCCCGAATGGTACTACAAAAGTGTCTAAAGAAGATAGGGGAGAAGCCATCCGGACCAGAGGCTTTGTCTTCAGCTAAAGACCATAGAACACCCCGAACCTTTTTCTCCGAGACATTCATAGTAAGTTGCTAGTTCTATAAGATTGAGACCCTATGAAGTGGAGGAGGGAAGGTAAAGGATGTGGGGCTAGCATTTGGAACAATCTACCTAGACTTGAAGTAGAGAGAGATATCCTATCTAATAGCATCATCATCATGAATATAATACCCATTAGCATCATACAAGGCTCTAATCCAATTCCTATGTCTTCGAACAACAATAGCTTGGTGAGAAAATCGAGTATTCCTGTCCCCCTCCATAATCCAGTGCACTCTAGATTTCTGTCTCCAGAAAATCTCCTGTTAAGAGAGTAGAGAGTAGTGCATAGATAGCTGATCCCGCAAGGTAGCCATATCATGGTCATCCAAACCTCTTTCCCTCTCTTCCTTCTCCTGAAGAGTAAGGATATATTTCTCAACAGTCTCCAGGAGAGAGAAAATATTACCCACCTTAACTATATTCCACCAGAGCAAATGCCTTTTGAGAAGCTCCAACTTTTGAGTCACCCGATACCGAGAATCACCCTGGACAGTAGTCGACCAAACCTCCTTTACAATGTTCCCAGCACAAGAGTAAGCCAGCCAAAACTTCTCAAATCTGAAAGGGGGGTGGCATGACACCGAGGTATCGGTAGAAAGAAAGATGGGATGATGATCCGAGACAATCCTAGGTGAGTTCCTAACCAGGTGGGTAGGGTGCTTATGGATCTAGCACGGCATAGCAAACACCTTGTCAATTCTTCCCCAAATCCTGGCCCTTCTAGATCGGTTGTTGCACCAAGTAAAGTGGGGTCCCACATAATTAAGATCAATTAATCATTAGAGTGCAGGAAGTGACTAAACTTTCTTGAAGCCAAATCCTTAGTGAACGTCTCCCCCCTCTTTTATCCTCTTGGCTAAGGATGTAATTGAAATCCCCTGCCATGATGGTCGGGATACACTGGTCCACCAAAGCAGTAACTTCTTGTCAAAGAGATCTCCGCTATCTGTTCTCAGTGCTTGCATACACACTTAATAGAAGCCAGGTGAATCCATTCGATTCAGAAATGATGATGGCCACATGCTGAGAGCAGCGATGGAATACATCAATCCGAGCTACCCCCCAGTCCTAGACAACCACCATACCTTCGGACAAGCCTTGAGACTAGATGGCATAGAACCCCCACTTCCCCGAAAACCTATGATGGAAGCATTCCAAACTAGAACCACTCAACCTTGTCTCCAAAAAATACACATAACAGGATGATGCAAATGCCCCAGTCTATGAAAGGAAGGGAAGAAAGCAGGCTTCCCAGCTCCCCTAGTATTCCAGATCAAAACTTTCATTGCAATAAAAATATTAAATAAGTTTGGCTTTGCCCTTATGCACCTTGGCATCACTTAGGCTCTCCTGACCAGCACTATCCTTCCCCCTAGGCTCCGGTACTGCAAACAAGGCTTCCTTTAGTTGGTCTGCCACCACCTTATGAGACCGTTCCAATTTGTTCACACGGTGACTGAGCATTCCTTGGCCACCCTACGAAGATAGTGATTCAGTGCTGTCCACAATGCAATTCTCACGAGATTGTAGCTTCTTGTCGCCCGGAGTTGGAGAGATAGGCTTCCTAATGCCATTATCAACCCCTTTTGCCTCCCAGCATCCTTGGCAATATTTTGTATTAGCCCCCTGGATACCTTTCCCCAGCTGTAGCCGACCATGCTTCAAAGAAGGAAAATCAGAAGACCCCATGACAACCGCTGGTGAGTAAATAAGAGCACCCCCTACCGTACCCATTTCCAGTGAGCCTCCATCATCCTAACTCACAGTAGATTCCTCCCTCTTCCCCCAATAGGCTATGGCTTAGGAGCTCTTTGACTCCCATGAGATCGATTGTCAGCACCAGTCTCAGGATGCCCTTTGTCCACCAAAATCTCTGTCTTATCCCTACATGTACCCCCCAGAAGCATCATTTATGCAAGGTTGTAGGGGACTTACTTGGCTGGTAGTTGGAGAAGCAAGGGTAAAAGAAGGCCTAGGTGACACTGGGACTTGGGCATTTGGAGATGCTTTGTGTGGTGGACTCTATGCTCTTTTCAGGGACAAGGAACCAGGCCCCGCCATTGGCATGTCAGAAGGGCCGGGCTTCGTAGATGGGCTGAAATCTATAACATCGACAAGTGGGTTGAGCAGTCCAAAAGCCGAAGCAGAGGTGTCGCCTTCTCCAGCCGAGTCACTTGGGCTGGCCATCGGAGGTCGATGATGAGCCACCTTGGAGGGCTCCTGCGAGCCATCGGAGTCTGGCGGGGATGAGGGAGGAGATGGGATGGTCCTTGGAGAAGCATAGGAAGGGGGTGAGGACTGAGGGTCAGATGACCTTAGGCATGACAAATTGTCCACTTCAGACTCCTTCCTTCCCTTCATCGAGGTTCACGGTGACCGTGGTTGGCGAATATGGGATGTCACCAACCAAGGCCCTAGCCTCAGACGACCACCCCAAGCATCGGTCTTCTCCTCCACCATAGGAGATGGGCCCTTTGGAGCTTTTTCCCCATCAACAGTGATGACATTTTCTGGAAGCAGGGAGCAGTCACTATTCTTGGATGAGGGATCCCCCTCCAGGTAGTAGCAGCCCTCGTCCATGTGGCCCATCCTTCCATAGCGGTAGCACACCAGTGGGAGGTTCTTGTAGATAAACTGCTATCAAAAAATCCCCTTCCGTCCCTTGATTAGAACACCCGGCTTCAACGATTTTGTAGTATTGATTTCCAACCGAACTCGAGCATATCCCATCTTCCTCAGGAGCTCCATGAAGTCGTCGACCGCTAAAGGCTTACCTGGCTCCGATGCTATGGCCAAAATTGCCTGTGATAACCAATACTCCATGGGAAGGGCTGGCATCCTCACCCAAACAACAGTCCTTTGAATGGGCCTTCGACTAGGAACAAAGTCCTACTCCCCTCATTCCATTGCGAGGAGTTGGCCGGCAACAAACTAGGGTCCTCTCGTGAGCACTGAAAAACAGTCCTTGTCGGTCTTGAATCGAAGGATTAAGTGGCTTTCAGCAATGGAAAACATCTTGGGGTCATAGTCGAGCTTAACCTTAATTCATACCTCCTTGGCAACCTAGTCCGCTAGGACTCGCTGGCCAAGGCTCCTGACAAAGATCGCCACATTCTTCCACTATCGACGGGAGTCCTCTATCATAGCTTCTGGAAGTTTGAGAACCTGCGTGAAGAACTTCTGCAACTCTTTCACTTCACCATCGGTGATCTTATGTGATGTCCAAACTAATCCGCATGGTGGTTTTTGGACTACACGAGCCCACGATCGGTCACCGTCCCATGATTCAGACGACCGTCGATCACCGGCATGACGAGATTCATCCTTTGCCACCATTTAAATAATATTGTTTAAATTATTTCTTAGAATATCGATGTCCCAAATTTAATTATAATCTATATTTTTTTAATGTGGGATGCTAGCTAAAAAATGATGTATTCTATCTATAATTTCTACTTCGTTGATATCACTCACCTCTGGTATGATTTGACCGTGTGGAAAAATCACATTCCTAGTTCATAATTTCATAATGAAATCATGAGCTCAACATATAATTTTCTAATAAAATTATGGGCCCAACATGTGATTTTAACTGAAATATAGAAAGTCCCTATACTCCTTCCTCCCCCCTCATTTATCCTCAATCTCTCTCAAAAAACCTATAACCCCTTCTTCCTCTCTCCCATCCTTTGATCCTTGCATCCTCTCTCAACCAACTCTCTCCCATCCCTTCTCTCTCACAACATACTACGTTAAGGTCTAAAATAAGAGTTTAGTGACCATCACTTTAAAAAAGGGTGGAGGTATATCTAAATCAAAAAGGACTATGATGAAATAATAGGAAACAATCCTCACATAAGTATGATGAATATGTATTAGTTATCTATGATTACACTTAACAAACTAATCTATCTTACTTTAGTGGCATGTTTCTATAGAAATTTTAAATTTGATAAGTCAAATTGTTCTATTTCAACATATGTACAAGGAAAAGTTATTGAATTTGATGTTAGTCTTCTTAGTCAAATATTAGGCATTTCTTTAGATGGTGATTAATACTTCAACACTACTTGTTGGAATCACCAAATTTAATTTATCATGAATCTATTAAAACTATTTTTGAAGATGCTAGTTTGGCTCGAACCGCTAAACCTAGTGTATATGTATTGTCATTTGAGAATCAACTTATCTATTATATTTTTACATTCAATTTTCTACCAAGAGCGGTCATAAAGAAATATATCATACCTAGATATTCTTTTAGTTGCTTACCTTTTTGACAATTGAGGTGATACCAATATATCATCAAAACATGGATGGATATTTCTATTTTGGAGAAAGCATCTCTCCACTTGCACATCCAAATGCATGAGTGAGTTACGTATGCTTCATACATTCTTAGAAACAAAAATAGCATTAAGTTTTCATTACTTACTTGGTAGCCAACATGCCCCCTAGCAATGCACCTCCATCAACCAAATCCATAATAAGATTAAGAAATGTTAGTCTAATCTATGTAGAACTGTATATAGAAACCTATCCTATGCCCACACTTGTAGTGGAATTAAAATTTCTATAATTTGATGTGCATCTTTCCTACTTGCCTTTTATAGTTCTCTATACAACTAAGCTAGACCCGTACTGCCCTAACTATAGTATCTCGCAAGGTCAAAATCTTTAAGTTATGGCAAAAATATAATATACATCAAGTTATTGATTTATTCGCGAATAGACACCCTCTCATTAGCAACAAATATATGCTCTAGCATGATACCATATGGTTATGTCATCTATATCAAGAGAACTCACCAAACTATTGTCCTAGCCATACCATACTCAATCGCGAACTATGGAGTTTGCTTGGAGAAGTGACAATACCTAACAACTTTAAGCAAACCTGCTACCAAACATGACGTATACTATATATAACTGGAAGATCGTCAACTAGTAAATCCAACTGAATGTTGACATCCTCTAATGTGATAGTGTACTTTCCTCATGGCTGGTGGAATGTGTATGTCTATGGACTCCACCGCTCTACTAATGCAGTGATCAAGTGTGAGTTTGGCTGTATGAAACTAACATGGCTTAGGCCACAAAATCTGCTATAAATAAGGTACTATGTGTATATCAAGTGGTGTCAACTAATGCAAGCCAGCTCTCTACATCGACAAGTAAGGAAGCTAGACTCCTGCCAAATAAAAGAAAAATTAACATATCAATATGTAAATAATTGATTGACATGATTTTAAAAGTATAAATACATAATTGACCATCTTAGATAACCAATGATCAATGAGTGGCCTACTCATATAGTACATAGTCATCTACTAGGTCTGGATCCATATATACAAAATACTGCATACATTAAAAAAAAGTTATTTTTGCTATTAAGAGTAAAAGAAAGTATAGTTTAGACGTCTAAACTTGCACAAACTTGAACAACATATCCTGCTATGAAAATGGATAATATTTTACTACTAAATAAAAGCAACGAGCAAGCTTTCATTTAATTTCAACTAAATACAATATTAAATACAAAGTTTCATCGATGGTGCAAAGGTCCAAAAAATATGTTTAAATACAAAGATAGCAATGAATCGGGTTTAGGTCGGGTCATCCAAACCTATACCTATCCCATCAAAAATATTTTCCTACCCGTATCTACCCCATACCCATCTTGAGTTAGATAAAATAAAATGATCGGTCGGTTAGGTCGGGCCAAGTATACCTTTTTAGGTCGGGTTGAGCCTTTTTTTTCCTGAACATTGCATAGATGTTAAGGAATTCAAAGAATGCATTCGAAGAGACCACAATTAAAAACAAGAAAGCCTTGATTCGGTTCAAAAGAAAGCTTTCTAATTCAAATAGGACAATTTAAAAACCAAATACCATCATCCTGTACAAGGATTAAGAAGAATCAAGAATGAAGAAGAAATTTATAATTCAGATTCTTGATTCTTGATCACAAATAGAGGGTTGAATCTTACCAAATATCACTCGCTAATTGCTATCCTTCTTTTCTCTCACCTCTTATCAATGAGATCTTAAAATATTTTCACAAACAAGCTCCAAGTTTCTCAAATAGCACCAAATAATGAGGTTATTACCTCTTCTACATATCGATGAATATAGACTTAAAACAAATAGAGAAGAGACAGATAGAACAAAGGATAGAAAAAACAACTATAAAACCATAAAAAAAAAATCTAATTTGGTCAAGATCCAAGCCAAGAACTCCAGAATCAAGACTAAAAAGGAAGAAAATTATAAATCCTAATTGTAAAAAATATAAACCCTAATCCTTGATCAAGGAAGGAAATCTACCCAGTTACAAGAAAAGCAGGTGGCTGGCATAGCCAAGAGGCCCCATGAAAGCCTGCTCGTGTGCTGTGTGCATGCTGATGGGAAGGATGGACAAGGGCGACTTTCGGGCTTTTAATGGAAGATGGCATTGGTCTAAGGCTAGGAGATTTGGTTAGGGATAGGAAAATGGGGCCACGAGATGGGAGTTAGAGACGCGGAGCTGGCGAAGGAACGAAGGACTGGAAGTAGCCTTGATTCAAAGAGATGAAACACTCGCTCTTGAAGCATTCGAAAAAGGGTCGAAAGGGATTGGGAATATGGGATTTGGGGATAACGAATAAAACTTAAACATACATATAACCAATCAGGTTCGGGACGAGGCATACCATTACCCATACCCAATCTGAACCCATCTCATATTATTATATATAATCCATACTTGTCCCTAAATTAAATGGATCGAGTAAACCACCCAATTCGAGTTAGGTCAGATTGGGTACTCTTCGGATCAGCAAAAATTGACATCCCTAGTTAAATGCAGCATATGTTGAGTGACTAGTATGAGTACGTACCATGTTACTTAAGAGCCAAAATTAAATCCTCTACAGCATGCAACAATTTTGGCAATATGTCATATGACTTATCCTAATTTTCATATACCATGGTCATTACTTTTTGTTTCTCCTCTCATAACTTTTTATAACTAGGTGTACAGTTGAATATGTTCTTTAAGAGTATACTATACTGGTGATGAAAGTTGTAGGTATTTCTTTATAAGATCCTATATTTCATTAGCGATAAAGTTAGAGTCTAGTCCAAAATGATCTTGAAATACACATGTATGCAGACCACATATCATGTGTTTTGAAAATATCATGTTCCTTTATTGCTCAAAGCATCCAATTGCTTCTCAACTTCTTGTTTTTATATTTAACAATCCAAAGCTTTGTCTTCACTCAACACCTTATAATTTGATACTTGTCAGTTGAATATTGTTTCACCATTATTGTAATTCCATATTATCTATAAAATCAAGCCTTTTATATACTCTTCACCCTTTTTTCATATATAAACTGCGCATGCAAAGTACCAATCAACTTGAGTGAATGTCTTAGAAGGAGCTTCAAGCTAGGAAATTTGGGACTTCTCTATCATTTAACATATCAATGTCATGTGGACTTTCAATGATAGTGAATATCGCCTTCACTTGGTACACCATTTTTTTGAAAACCGATTTATCTACATGAACTATATCTTAAGATATATTATAGTGTGATACATATCTATTAATATTTGTAGCACATCAATATCAACTATAGAATGATCCTTCATAGTCTCAAACTAATGTTTAATAAGATATATCTACCATATAAGGATTATAGAAAACAATCCGTTCACTAGTTTTACTTGTCATTCTAATATCCTGGTCAGCTATATCATAACCACCTTAGTTAAGATTAGATCTAGTGTCTTAAATGGTTGCACATTTACGTATAACTCTACATTGGATAAACATATATGCGAATATATAGTTGAGAAGATTATCTCAATATCCTCATCATCTGTAATCGAGACCGGTTTATACTTTAAAAATGTTGCTGCATAACTTGTGGATATCTATAAATCATAATTCTTTTATTCCTTTTTGTCTATACAATATCCTGTATAACTTATCTCGAACTCCTTATATCTTATTCCATGTTAATCCTAGCCTTCTATGGTCTCTCATTGTATTTTATACAATTTGGTCCATTAACTATACAACCATTAATATAGCACAAGACTGTGATGGTTTCTCCTATATTTCACTACATAGATGATAAATATAATAAACTTAAATGTACAAATAACAATTATAATGGTATTTCTTTTATTATTTTTAAAAATAGATATTTTGACTATCTAATACATTAATGTGTTTAAAATATTTTAATATTAATACCTATAAGCAAGTAATTAACAGGATTCTAATCTCTCTATCCTTTTATTATTTTTTTAAAAAATATATTTAATATTCTTTATTAGTTATCAACCTCTTTATTTTTATTTTTTCTAGAAAGGAAAATATTTTTATCATATATTTTTATTTTTCTATCCTTGCATGCCTTTCTTTAATCTTCTTTCTGAGACCTTTTCTCGTAAGTGATATACACCTATTTCTTTATGAGATTTTTGGATTTATTATATCCTGGACAGTAGATGTGGAATATATAGAAGTAAATGTGTAATAAATCTTTTTAAATCATGTATAATTTGCATAAGATTATAAAAAGTTTGCACACCAATCCAACCATGATTTTTCCTCCATCATGTATGAACAATGATTACTAAATTTTCTAATGCATATCATACCAAGAAAAAAAAACAAAACAAAAAGGGAAGAAAACTTACAAAGAAAACTACACTAATTCTTGAAATTGAGATGGTCGACCACATGAAAGATTAGAGAAACTGAGGGTCAACCAGAGTAAAGAGGGAAAAAGGAAACCGATTGGGTTCGATGGAGATGAAGGGGATAGTGAGGTTCAAGGAAGACAAAAGAGGCCGATGGGCTCAAGAAATTGTAGTTCTACCTGCACTGATACTATTGTCAGAAATTTCTTATGCATAATGGATCCTTGTTTCCAAGATCACGATGTTATTATTGATGCTACAAAAGAAGGAAGAAGAAAAAATAGAATAAAAGATAATTTAATAGGACATGCAAATTTTACTATGAAAAAATAATCACTTAAAATATAAGAACTAGCACTATCATTCACTCTCAATCTTATATGATTTCTCTTAACAAGAAATCCAAATCCCTTACAAAACTATCAACTCTCAAAGAGACCCTCTAGTCCTTACAAGCTTTCTTTGTCACTATCACACCTTTTAGACCATATAGATCCTCATACCTCTTAACGATGAAAATCATTCTAGCCAAGTACTTTGAAAATTTCTGGCCCTCTATTTTTATAGCAGTGAAATCACCATTCAATCAGGAGTTTAACGGTGTAAACTGAGTAAAAAATGGACTCCTAAATCGCCTAAAATAATGCTTGGACCATGCAGACTGCCCCTACCTTGAACCATGCATGAATCGATCAACCCCTGCATGCCATGTCGCCTCTCGCCAGCCCGGTCCATGCACGATCACATGGATTGCGAGAAATATGTTAGAAATGCCTATGAACTATGCAACCGTGGTCCATAGACTGCCTGCTGGCCGCCTGCGGCCTTATGGGCTTGCCTCCATGCGGGCCTGCTTCCATGCGGTTTATGGGCTTGCCTCTATGCATGCCTAGGTCTGCTATGGTCGAGCTCGAGGCATAGCCCAACAATCTCTACCTAGACTTGATGTTCAGTCTCTACTTGACTTTAAGGACTCTTGAAGGATCTACCCTATGTCTTGAGACAAACATCTGGTACTCATGGATGGGCAAACATAGGAGTCAAGCCAGGCCATTCGATCCCATCTCCTTCATATGCTGTGTTCACCTTGATCCAAGACCTGCTCGAAAATATCTCTTGTGATAATAGAAACTTTACTGTACGACATCGTTAATCGTCCTCTCGAGTCTCTTATCTCATACCCGATCTATCTACTCTTGGACCTCCACCTTGTACTGGGCTTCCATTTATATCAGGACTCCATCCACACTGTACTCTTTATCAAGAGATAATATCCTTTATACTTCTTTCTCTACAAGACAATCCTACTACCGCGGATAACCTTCAGAATTCTATCTTTGCTCTCCACGTATAGCCGTTTGAATCTAATTTACTTAATGAGATTAGATTCTTACTAAAGCTGGATATATATCGGACCTCACCCAATTTCATTGATATTCTATCATGAAGCTTTAAGCCGATGCCCTTTTATCCTTGATCGTACAACTAGATCTATTTAGTAAGTGGATAACACCATCTCTATTCTCTAGAGAGTCAAATAGCTCTTTTCCGTAACACACATACTGAGAACATGCAGAATCTAGAATCCACTACTAGGAAGAAAAAGATATCTTGTGGATACCATGAGTGCATCACTGTATCTATCACTGTCGTTATTATCAATCACCATCACAGTAGCCTTCGTTCAATTCTTAAGCTATAAGCAATTTCTGATACGATGCCCAAACTCATTACACTGGTAGCATTTGTTCTTGTTGGTGTCCATTGACTTTGACCTGGATTGCTCGCCATGTAATCCTTTGTTATTCCATCCTCTACCGACACTCCTCTAGAGATCACTAATGTTAGTTCATGTCTAAACTCAAAGCTTGGTTCTCCCCACCTAAGAACCTCATTCTAAGAAGTATTGTAGTGATGCTTTCCATCTTGATAGTGATCTTCTCCACTAGAATAGCAGTTACCAAGAATTCAAAGGAGTGCAGAAGCGATGATAGCAAGACCAATGCCTGGTCTTCTCTTTACTCTTCTCTCCTCTACATTGAGAAGATCTATGAGGATCCTCTAGAAGTTATTTAAATGCTCCTACATGCTCTATCATTTGCTCATCCACAGTTGATAAAATTGTTTTCAAAGAAAGAGTATGTTGATGAGGGACTTTGCCATGTACCATTCTTCGAGCTTCATCCATAGTACTATCGAAAAAGTCTTGCTTAGTGCATGGATTACCTCGTCATCTGCCAAGTACAAGCAGATCATGCACATTGCCTGCATCTAAAGCCACCTCCAACTTTTCTCCTCCATAATGGTTGGCCTCTCCTTGCAGATTAACTCTTGCTGAATAAGCACATTTTTCACTATTGTTTGCAAGAGGGAGAATTGTTCTTTTCATCAAATCAATTGATATCGACTTTGATTGTGCTTATTTTCTTCATTTTCTTTGTCTCAATTAACATGGACGATCTGGACAACTCGGGGCTCTAATACTAGTTATGTGGTACTACTTGCACTGATACTACTTATTGAAAAATTTCTTATGTAGAATATAGATTTTCGCTTTCAAGATTACAATATCGCTGTTGATGCTATAAAAAGAAGAAGAGAGAAAACAGAATAAAAGATATAATTTAATAAGGCACGCAAGATTTCACTATGAGAAAAATAATCACTTATAAGAAAAGAACTTTCCTTCTCAATCCTGTACAATCTCTCTCAAAAAGAAGTTCCAAATTTCTCATAAATCTTTAACTTTTAAGGAGACCCTTTAACCCCTATAAGCTTTCTCTATCGCTACCGCACTTTTTAAAAATCCTCTGGATCCTTATATCTTTTAGAAACCTCTCTCACTAGCTGCTCTGAAGACCTTGATCCTTTACATTTATAGTATTGAAATCATCGTTCGATTAGGAGTCCAAAGATGCAAATCGAGTCAAAACATACTTTTTAAAACAAAGCTTGAACTACTATGGACCCTCCTGCCTTGAATCAGTGCATGAATCCGCCCACCCTCGTGCACCACATTGCCTCTCGCCTATCCGATCCATGTCGATTGCATGGATCGTGAGAAACATACAAGAAATGCTTGCGGATTGCATGAATTGTAGTTCATGGATTGTGCGAAATGCATGGTGCATGAGCTGCATGCATGTCTTGTGCTGCAGGCCACTCGCGGTGCTTGCTTGGATCGTGTGCTGGTCCATAGGCATGCCTCGGTGTGGGCCTATGGGTTTGCTTCAGTGCAGGCTTATATTTGCTAGGGATGGCAACGGGTCGGGTCTTCCCAAAATTCATACCCGTCTCGCTAAAAAAATTATCGGTCCCGTACCCGCTCCATATCCATTTTGGGTCGGATATAAAAAAGTCACGTTTTGATCGGGTCGGATCAGTTATAACCCGGTCTCATAAAATCTAGTTTATTTAGAATCTAAACGGGTCAGGTCGAGTCGGGTCGGATCAGGTATATCCGTCATATATCCAATTTACTTAAATATTTTATAAACATAATTTTTTATATATATAAACCGTGGGATTCATGTCGGGACATACTACTATCTGTACCCGATTCGAATCCGAGTCGAATTTTTTTATATAATCAATATTTATTTATAAATTAGACGGATCAAATTTTACTTACTTCATTAAGATCGGATCGAATATCCATATAATCGATAAAAATTATCATTCCTAATATTTTCTATGGGCTAGGCTCGAGATGTAGCCCAAGGGAGACAAATGGGACTGATTAAAGTAATTACACTGTTTTTTCTCGGAAGAAGAAGAGGATCGGGGGAGGGTCGCTTGGAACCGCAGGTGAAAAGTTGAAATTGCAGCTAAGGTTTGCGATTTCAACTGAGTAGAAACTGCGCGTGCCGTCCGTAATTTCCTAGCTGGCATCCGAGATTGCGAAAATACGTAGATCCGTAATTAAGTTTGCAATTGGGGCGCTCTGGGAATTATGTTTTTAAAACATATTATTTAAAAAAAATCCCTCTACTCCTTCCAAATCGCAATCGACGGAAAATGGTAAGAAATTTTCGCGATCTTTCTCGGCTTGAAAAAGCTTGCATCTGCTCTTGGCCCCTTTCTCTCCCTGGGCCTGGGTTTCTACGTCTAGGGGTCGGTTGAGTTTTGTAGGTTTAGGAGCGATTAGGGTAAGGGCAAGGTGTTGCTTTCCTTGGATCCCGTCTTTTCAAGCTTGGTGATGGCGACGACGGGGCCTCCGACTCTGGCCGGTGACGCCGCGGCCGACCCAGCCCCGCTTCTTGGCACCCGCGGCGGCGGCCGCCGCCTCTCACGGCGGCCGACCCTCCGCGGCGCGTCCCGGTTCTTCCGGTGGGCGAGCAGCCGGCGGTTGATGCGGGAGCCGTCGGTGCAGGTGCGGGAGACGGCGGCGGAACAGCTGGAGGAGCGGCAGAGCGACTGGGCCTACTCCAGGCCCGTGGTGTTCCTCGACATCCTGTGGAACCTCGCGTTCGTCAGCGTTGCCGCTGGGGTGTTGGTCCTGAGCCGGGACGAGAGACCATCGATGCCTTTGAGACTGTGGATTGTGGGGTACGCGCTCCAGTGCGTGATTCATATAATCTGTGTGTGCAGCGAGTACCGGCGGAGGCACCAACCCCAGGAGGAAGTGATGGATGTGGAAGAAGGCGGGAGTCTGAGCGGAAGGAGCTCGGGATTGAATTCGCCTCGAGAGGTGGAAGAAGCTGCTGATGCTGAGCAGGGTCACGATGAAGCGAGGACAAGGTAAGGGAGACAGCATTTCTTGAAAGAACTTCTCGATTTATATTTTGAAAGAAATGGCATTTGTTGTTTATTATTTGAATAATATATGTTTATTTGATGACATCCGTATGAGGGGAAAATTTGTTATGATAATTTTCTTTCTTTCTTTCTTTCTTGTTGTGGGAGGGGTTAAATCAAGCAGCCTTTTTAGTTTTTTTTTGAAGCTTGTCAGGAGGACTTGTAGCAATCGCCTTGCTTTATACCTGGCTTATAGTTACTCTTCTTTCCAATTCTTGATTCTTGATTCTTGATTCTTGATTGGGAATAGAAGATGCAATCAGTAGTTTATCATAATTGTTGCCTTTTAGAAATGACGACTGACTTAACATGAAATATTTGTTCAAATGATTCAGACTAGAACCAGTGTTGTGGTTTAAGGATATCAAAGAATCTGTATATGCATGCATTTTTTCCCACTTCTTTTATCCTTGAGTGCCAATGTTTTACATGCGTACTCAACCAGCTTTTAGTTTTTTAAACTTCGCTATGTAGTAGACATTCTTTTCCCCCAATAACAATATCTTTTTAACATTCTCCACCCCCCCTGGCAGCGCCAATAACATATTTTGTAACATTCGATTTTTGCATATTTACGTGGATAGATGATGCAGGTATTGAGTATATGTGTCCAAACCATGCAAGAACCTTTAAGAAATTTGACAGGGTGACACATATGCATATATTACATATGTTTAAAATACGTAACCATGTAAGTATATGCTTGTTATTTTCACAAGATTAATAAAAAAAATTTAAGTCAATGTTGTGTTATACGAGGCAACTTTTATGTTCAAGTGCAAATAGCTGTATATTCAATGATGATAATGTCACAGATTAATGACTTATATTTTTTGGAAGTGGCAAAAGCTGTACTTAGGGCCAGAGATATGTTTTTCATGTAGGGGGCTGCCAGCATTTCCTGGTAGATGACCGTGGATCCTTCATGATTTTCTTATTTTATTATAATTTAAAATTTTGAAAATCATTAAATAGAATACATTGATTGACAATTAGCAAATCATTTTTATGTCACAAGTCACAATTATCCTCAAAGGAAGGCATAAGTTTATTATTATTATTATTAAAGAGGGGGGCGGGGCGGAGGGGCACCATAAGCCTGCCATTGAAATGAAAAAGTGGTCTAAAGGCCACTTAAGAAAGTGCTATTTGGCCAAGTGTAACAATAAACCCCAACATTCTCTTGCCATCAGTCCCACAGTACTATGCCGTTTCTGACATTTAAGTGATTTAACAAGCCATTTGCAAATAGTTTGTTTTCTCTTTAAATTTAAATGTTTGAACCATCCATCTATTACATGAATTTTAATCATGCAAAATTGAATTCCTTCAGAAGTCAAAAATTATTTGCTTGTATATTATGAGTAAATTTTTTGGGATGTTATTCTAAGCTATACTTTCTGGAATATTTTTATCAGAATATACTGTTTGAAAAGTTCTGTCTGTTTGGCAAGAATATAAAAGTTAATAAAGGTCACTAACTGGTTGTGACACTCTTATAGTAAATATTCTTTTTTGTTGTTTTCGGGGCGGGGAGGAATTGCATTAGTATCGATAATTTAAAATATTAGACTTCATGTTTATGTAAAAGGAAACAGGCCCTTCCTTTTGCTTTTAATATCTTATCTTATTTTCTCTTATAGTTGGACTAGGAAGAAGATAAGGAAGAAAACCAAATCCCCTTTCATCCAAGTCCAACAGTTCCATGATTTTCTCAATTTCTTAAAAAGAAAATGAAAAGACCGTGCTATTAGTGTATAGACATATGGTGCTTATTTATCATTTCTAGGGCTGAAAATGGATCGGATGTGAATCAAATATTAGCATATCCACATCCATACATGTTTTTATTTAGTGAATATGGATATAGGTACAAAAATTAATTTGATGTTAAAATTCATATCCATATATGTTCTAAACAGATTGGAAGATGCAAATTGGATTTTGACAGTATGGATCTAAATTTGGGTGTAAATGGGATAGTTAATTTTATGAACCATCAAATCAAAGATATCACTGCATAGAACATAAAATAAGTTTAAGGTATGTTAATATTTTCACTTATTTTCCTTTAAAGTTTGTAAGAGCTATTATAGATTACAAACAAAACTGGATATCCAAATATAGATTAGACAGTTATCTATCCACATCTGTATTTTTTTTTGGTAGATATGGATATAGATGATAGTTGGAGACTCAAATTTGTACCCATTTGCAGATGGATTTGGATATAGAAACAAGTCCAGATTGATATTGTCTAGTCCACTTTCACCCTTGATCAAGTCTCCCAATCTTAGGTTGTAAAAGTTGACTCAACGTAACAGCCTAGCTAAGATGGATAAATAGGATTAGAGCATTGTGTTGGTCATATAATCTTGAAATTTTGATTCTTAGTTTTCTTAAAAGGAGAAGGGTGTGTGGCTAATCAAGCAGGCCCCATGGCTAGTTAGCTGAGAATCCAAAAGGCAGGGAGGTCGTGAGTGTTGAGGAATGAGAAGAATGCGAGGAGGGGCATGTGCATTCCTTGAGGGAGGGAGAGAAGGGGAGAGGGCATGGTGCTCTCCTCCACTACTTCTTATGTAAGAGTTTGTGAACCCAAGGGACAGCTGCTCCCCTTTGCACCAATGTGGCTTCATCCTGAGGTGTGATGATGTGCAAGTAGATATGTTAGGAATCCACAAATTTGGAGTTTCAACATAACATTGTCCCCTCATATTGTGGAATGACTAATAGTAAACAATAAACATTACAAATATGGTATTCCTGATCATGTCTAGGAACTTTTAGTTTTCCACTTCTTTATCTTATGACATTCCCAAATTTGTGTGATATTGTGCCTGATCATATCATTCCCAAATTTTGTGTGATATTGTGCCTGATGGAAAATATTTTTGGTTGTTGGTGCGGAGCCTCATGGAGACCCTGTACGTAACGCTTTGTATTTTTCAAAATATTTGATCTTGTTCAGAAAGTTAATCTTAATAAAGAAAACTCATTATAAATGTTGTGCTTTGAATCAGGATGTGTTTTCACATTTTCAGCTTGGTTTGATATGCCAGTATGAAAAATGCTAGGGCTATTCATATTCTAGATTGAAAGAAGATCTGAAGTCGGAAATGTGGATTGTTTCCAGGAAGAAGCATACAAATTGTTTCAAGTGTTCTGCCATGTTTATCCATTATTCTTGTGCTTTAACTCGATTTCCTCAATTTTTTTTGACCCTTGAATTTTAGTTTGTAAATATGTTGCTTCCCCAAGTGTTTTTATGCCCCCCTTTATTTTTGGCAGCATTGCAAAACATCTGGAGTCTGCAAACACAATGTTTTCCTTTGTATGGTGGATTATTGGATTCTATTGGGTATCTGCTGGAGGCCATGTTCTAACTCGTCATGCACCCCAGCTTTACTGGTTTTGCACAGATCTTATATATATGAATTTGGATCAACTTGTTTTTACAGTCTTATCATTAATTCCTGCTCTGAACTTGTTTTGCAGGCTTGTATAGTTTTGCTAGCATTTGATGTGTTCTTTGTCATCTTTTGTGTTGCTCTGGCATGTGTTGTTGGTGTTGCTGTCTGTTGCTGTCTGCCTTGCATCATTGCAATCTTATACACTGTGGCTGATCAGGTTAGTCAGGCTAATTTCTGTTGTTTGCTATTTTATTAAGTATCATGTGCTCCAAGAAAATATTTCTATGAGCTTTGATTTTATTCTTTCTTGATGAAGCTGTTCTTGGTGTCCATCTGCTGAAGATGAACTGTCATTCTTGCCTGTGTTAATATTTATGCTTTACTGATAACATCATGCACACAAAAGATCTGTTACTGAGTGCAAGAGATCATCTCAGAAAGTTGAAAGATGGTTGATGTCAAGATCAGGAAGAGAGCACCTAAATATCAGACTATCAGTGGTCCCTCTTTTAAATGCACATGTGTACATACGTGCACATTTGCACCATACTAGTAATTTTATGCATAGATTTAGGTGCCAGTTAGCACAACATGGCATACATGATATGTAGTGTGCCGGTGCCTTATTGGTATTGTCATTGGCAAGATACAGGTTGTGGACTAGTACTTTACATGCTGCCATGCCAGCTTGTGCCAAGCACTATCACGGCTAGCAACAACATGGGTTGTGCTAGTGCCAGGATGGAATGCTGCTAGCACATGATACTTTGATTTGGTTGAGGGTCATCAATTTTGGCATGTTAGAAGTGGCTTCCATCATGAAGGATGTCACAGATTTTTTTTTTTTTTTTTCAAAGACATGGCCTTGGCTTGAGTATAAACATGTGTTAATTTATAAATTGGAGGATAAAATAAGGCATGCTAGAGTTATCTTTTTAATTCATTATGGAATGAAACTGCCTCGAGCTGACATTTAATATTATATTTTGAATGATTTACTCGCCTTACCATTTAAAGATGAATTTGGGAAATTGTGGAGACTTGAAATGATGCATACAATGCATACTAAGAAAGCTTCCCCCTGAAAGACAACTAGCAAGATCAACGACAATAACAACTGTTTTTCTTCTCAAAATGTACAGTTGTCAGACCACCGAGCTCATTAATCGAACACTTAATGTATTCCTCTTATTCTGGGTTGGATCTTTTGATAAAAATGGTTTTTAGATGACAGGAACACATTAAATTTTGTAAGTCCTACTGTCTTCACTTCAGTAAATAAAAGTGCTGCTAGTTCTTCATTAGCTTGTCTTTTTAATTGTTTACAGATTGCTAAATATGATACTTCGGAAACAAATACCATAATGTAAAGTTAGCATTCTGTTTCTTTGATTTGGTTGGACCAATCTGTAATAGTCAGTCTGCTCAGGAATGCAAATAATGCATTTTGCAGTACAAGCATGTAGCATCTGCCATTTGATCTAAACTTTCCAATGACAGTCATCGTGTGTAGGTTTGGTTGGTCCTCTCATAATCATCTGTTTCGTGCATGCATTATATTTTTTATCTAAAAAGTCTGACTTGTGATGACATTAGATAACTGGTCTATAGGACTAAATAACTTATTGCATGCACTTCATTATCCAAAAGCAGGTAGGAGCATCTGAAGAAGCGGCTCCAAACATCCGCCAGCTTCCAAAATACCATTCCGTAAATCAGTGACTCTCATAAACATGCGGGTGAGATGTCAGGTTCCTTTGGGGAATAATGACAGAGTGTGGTAGTGATCCACCCATAGAGAATGCCCTTTCAGGGGAGGATGCTGTAAGTCTTCTAATCTTAAACCATATTTTATTATATCTGAATTTTGCTTTCTTTATGGTTAATGTTTTACCATAAGTATGTTGGAATGGCTAATTTCGCAAGTAGCAGCAAGCAGTTGCTCAAGAGTTGAAGTCAAGAAAGTTCTTTGTTTAGCAAGGCAATAACTAATATCAATAGCTATCTTAAGCTGCTGCATCATATAGAAACCTTCATTTAATTGCAAAGTAAAACCTTAAGGGCCTGTTTGGGTACATACCAAACCCATGGTATCTCTAAAGAATCACGCATTAAAAGGAATCCTAACCATCAAGAACTTTTTTCCCTGAATGCTGTTTGGTTTGCAAATTAGTGTTTACGATAACCGTGGAAAAGACCAAATAAAAAATTCACTTTGATTAGATTTTTATTTTCCCATCTCTCTTGTGGAAAGCCTTTATTCACATGTTTCCCATCTTCAAAGTACCACCCCCTCCGCCTCCAACTCTCCCCACCTCTACAAAATGTGTGTGATGCTGGGACAACATCGTGTTCCCTCTCCCGCCATATGGAACAACTTTTGGTTCCTAAATCTTGCTTATGTGGTCATTACCCTTGGAATCATTGTTGCCCTCCCCTTGTGCATCTATTAAGGATGTGAAAGATAAATGACAAGATGAAACTAGGGAAGATGGGGCAAGGAGATCACATGTACTGGTCTTTGCCTTTTGAGATTGTCAGATACCGGGCATGGCCTTGGGAGTTGAAGGCACCATACCTTTCTTGGGCTTTGTCCTTTGAAGCCCGAGATTGATTATTTTCAGTTTTTCTGTCCTTGTACGAAAATTCAACATGAAAACATAGTAACCATGATCATGAAATTGGAGTGCAACGAGTGGAGTTAGAAATGCATCTGATATGTTTCAATTTGTTAGAATTCGTGTGTTTTCTCATAGAGCTTTCTGCATCTATCCAAAGAACAATTATAACAGAATCCCAAATAATCTATTCTTTTGGGATCTCTTTGCAGCAACACTCTACTTAAACGGTTTTATGATTGTTTAGCGACTTCTACAGAAGCATCCAAACAGGCCCTTAGTTTGTTATAGAATCTGATACTTGAGGATGTAAGCTGACAAGCCTTCAAAAAATATAGGGTTTAAAAGCCCTCCTTATGTCAGACCTACTTTAATTAAAGCTGGTAGTTCTAAGCCAACTTAGAACTTCGAACTGTTGTTGAATTGTTGAAACATACTTTGAGATGCTAATAATTGTTGTGGCATTTCCATCCAAAGAATTGATGCACAAACACACAAAAAAGAATTTAAATAATAAAATAATAATCATGCCTGATTTTAAAAAAATATTTATATTTGATATTAAAACATAATATGAATGCTTGTACAAGTCTGAAAAGTGTGCTTAGTTCACTCCATTCAGAGAATTTAAAATTTTCCTCCTTTGCCCTTTTTACTGAAAGACAATTAAATGATCAGGCCTACATGTAAATTATTTCAAGTAAGTTTGATTTATTTAGGTTAAAATTATGCAATATAATTCAACTTAGACTTGAGTTTGTTCACAAAAAATGTGCAATATGTTGATGAAACTTGATGGGTTGCTGTTGGACAAAATCCAACCAATCTGGCACAATCCTGTAGAAGGATTTGTTATTTGAATTCAAGCCTGACCATGCCACGTTGAACCTTGTCATCGGTATAACTCAAATTTTTAAATGTGATAACTGAAGAACAAACAATAAGCATCGAGCATTAATACAATGCTTGTTAAATAATATGATGTCATATTATGTTCAACTGATCAAATAAGAGACATAAAATGGTATTGTAGTTCTCCTAGCAAATGTATGATAGAAGTATAATTAAGTGAGAGATAATTTTCACATATTTGAAGGAACAACATACATGATTAAGAGAATTGATCAAACTCGAATTATGATAAAATGCAAAAAAAAGGAAAAGAAGAAAAATGATACTAAACAAAATTCTTGAGATTGTACTCAAACTTGGAATAGACCTCTAATGAAATGATTATGGGGGGCCTTTCCTTCAATACTTTAAATTAACGTGAATCAAGGGTAAGAAAAAAGAAGTTAATAAGTATTGAGGAGGGTACCTTATTGGAGTTGAGGAATGGGAATGCAGGATTAATTAAAGTTTGGATGCATTAAGAAAGATATGCTGCTAAGTTCCAAGCTTGCTAGCTCAGGGATAAGGACTGCTATTTCCCTCTTCTGGAATAGATTGCCCTTGTGCTCATAGTCCATCTAAAAGGAATGTGGGGGAGAGAGTGGATATTTAAGGGTGAGTATGTGAGAGAGAAAGTGGTTAAGGGCAAGTTCAAAATTTGAGAGTGGATTGCACGAAAATTGGAGAACAAGGGTGTGGGTTTCCAAAGTAAATTGTTTTAGTTTTTATTTCATTTAGTAATAGTTTATTTCTTTTTAGGGAAAGAGACAAACAAAGAGAAATTTTGCTCTTGTAGTAAAATAATTATTATATTTTTATATTCTAAAATAAGTTTACACAATCTCCCTTTGGGTCAAGAGAAATTCGGTTATGTAAGAAACATAAGAGAGAGGTTCCTGGGATTTTCAGTATAAGGAGTGGAGTTTGTGTGCTTGTGGTAGGGCAGCTATATAGCCAGGGGGGGAGTAGTGGTAGTGGTACCTTTACTGGTATTGGACATATGCTACACCTCTTGGTAGTGGCTAGCAAAATAGAGATGAAATAGTATGTGCCAATGTGGTATTGCAATACCTACCAGTATCCTGTTGATGGGATCCGGTACATCTAATATGGACTGCTATACACCAAACTTTATCTTTGTATAAGAGGTAGGAGGCAAAACTGACCTGACATTTGCTGGACCATTTGATTGCCTATGTTAAAAGATCTTAGAATTCTTTAAGTTATAATTTTTTTTTCCCATGTAGTGTTTGCTTAGTATTATAGGAAAATAAGAAGGAAGTGCTGGAGTGGGTGTTGGGGTCTAGCAGAGTTTAATTTTCAAACAAAATTTTATAATATAAAAATGGAATTAGCTTACATCAAAAACTGCATAGACATCCACAATGATTTGTATAAATTTTATGGGTGTTTACAAAGCCATGGTGCCATTAATGTAACTCTTATCGTGCAACCAAACAATAAATTGTATTTTTATGTTATTTATAAGAAGCGGCTGGAAGCTTAAATCAAGCCAGGAAACTGCCATGAGCAAGTAGAAAGGAAAATCATTACAGGGGAATGACCTGAAAGACCTTTTTAATTTAAACATTACCTGACAAATACTGTCGGCACATGTAGGAATGTTGCATCTGCCTCTCAGCATATGATGATGGAGTTGAGCTGCGTCAACTTCCCTGTGGCCACCATTTCCACTCTGCCTGCATTGATAAGTGGCTGCTCATCAATGCCACATGTCCACTCTGCAAATTCAATGTTATAAAGAGCAAACATGGTAGGGAGGAGGTATAGATAGATGGTCGTCTAACGAGGTTCCAGCGTCTTCTGGTTGACTTGTTCTATGTCCTCGTATGATATCACTGGAATCAGCAAAATTGGGTAGTGCATGTGTGGGTATCTGTGTGTGTTTTTGATATGGTTGGGTGAAACTTCAGTTTTGGAGTCCGTAGCCCGTTGTTTGTGAGTAATGTTTTCCGATATTGACCATATACAGAACAGAATGTGTTGGCGAACGTACATCACCATAATGATTCGGGCTGCTTCATGATGATTGATATCTATGTGTATAAGAATTTTGACAAACTCGACATGGTAAAATATATGTATAGGATTTCAAATGTGTGATTCTTGATCAAATTCAGGTCATGAGCTATTGCAGTAAGCAGATTTTGCTCTGGTAATGTTTATGAGCTCTCCTCCTGGAAGATTAATTGTTGGAAACTGAGATAAAATCTGAGCATGACAAATCCGGTGTTCCTGTCAATTGAGAAGAAGATGATAGGTTTGAGGCAAGATGAGAACCTCTGAAAACTCATTCAACGTCCGGAAACGTGTGTAGAAAAACTAAATCTAAATAAATTACTAACGCTGCTAGCTAACAACACGGTCAATGTGGCACTAGCAAGCTGACAATTAGCTAATTGTCCAGATGTCACTGTTGTGCTTGATGCCGACGAACACGAAGTCTTGGAAAGCTTGTAATTTTCACGAGCTAGAGCAGCCTCTATGATGTTTAAAGTCCGATCGACGAGGAAGCTCAGATGAGTTTCACATTGCTGAGGTTAAAAGTGTTGCTAAGCATTAAGATAGCAAAGAAATTCTGTCAAAGATTGAAGTCTGTATTCCTAAAGATTTTGCACAGATATTTGCGTGAAGAGCCCATAATATTCTGTCCCTGCTTTACCGACTCCATTCTCGCTTATCCTCTTATTGCAGTAACACCAAAGTTAAAATAAATTAAAATAGATGGAAATACAACATATATGAAATCTGTTCTCATAATGCATGATGGATATTGATTCATAAAACGACCATGGATCGGAGAGGAGGAGGGCTCTTAAAGGGAATGTAAGGGAATAATTTGTTAATTTTCATATTCCTAACCCTGACAAATTAAAATGTGGTTGCTAAATATTTTTCTTTTGGTTAAGAAAATAATGAAGATAAATACCTTGCTTCTGATAGCAACACGTTCATATATTAATTTATCTATAAATATTACTATATATGATACAAAAAGTTCAAGGTCTAATTATATGGAGTTTGTGTAAAGCTTTGTTCAAGGTATCATCCCCACCGAGGCCCAATACAATAAGAAATAACAACAAATTATATGTAAGGGTACCGCATTCCAGTCATATCAGCTATGACCAGAGCTCAAATAAGTTACGAAGAGAGGAAGCAGAGTAGAACGTAGAAATTTTCAATAGCATGGCTAAGCCATCAGCCGGTTGGTTGGCTAAGATTCCAAGACAGAAGTGCACTGAACAATGTCCACAAAAAAAAAGAGAGTGCATATGTTGAAAGGAGAATGAGTGGTTGTCAACCTTAGAATGCTGAATAATCCAATTCATAACTATTGACGAGTCCCTTTCAAGGCAAATCCATTTGAACCCAAATTGATGAACAAGAAAAAGATTTGATATGGCAAGATCGCTGATGTGGAGCTCCTCTTAAACCTAACTGGTGGCCACATTGGCAGAAGACGACACGGATCCTGGGTGGAGCATCCGAAGAGCCCCTTGGCTGAAGTGGCTCCCTCGAGATCGAGCCCCGACTGAGGTTGTGCCCTTATTTTTCGAGTCTCTTGGCCGAAGTGAGCTCCCTCGAGGTCCAGCCCCAGCCAAAATCGTGCCCTCGCTTTTCGAGCCCCTTGGCCGAAGTGAGCTCCCTCGAGGTCGAGCCTCGGCCGAGATCATGCCCTCGCTTTTCGAGCTCCTTGGCCGAAGTAGGCTCCCTCAAGGTCGAGCCCTCAGCCAGGGTCATGCTCCCCTACTCGAGATCGATCCCCCAGTCAAAGTCAACCTCTTCCCTGAAGCCAGGTATGGACTTTTTCAGGTGAACGTGGCATCTCCCACGAGCGTCCCTAAGGCAGACGGGTGGATGACATCGACAGGTGGTGCCACTGCCCTCGTCAGAACCCTGGCATTATGCGGAGAGGCTCACACCCTGAGGGGTGGCGCTCTGCTAAGGCATGTCATCTAGAACCTCTGAAAAAATAAGCCTCCCTCCATAACACGTCGACCGTGACCCTTGTGGGATGGCATTGCATCAGAGCACGCCGCCTGTGGAGGAGAGTCCACTGAAGCATCAGGCCCTTCAGCCTACTATCAGCACCACCTGGAGAAAGGCACTCCGCTCAGGGCACTGTGCCCCTCTACCCACCATCTGCACTATCCAAAAGAGGAAGGTTTCACCAGGAAATTCAAATCCTGTAGCGTCAGATCCCAGACCGATGCTCTGTCAGGTCTCCCCAAACGTGGCAGGATGATGCCAGAAAGGGGCAGTGCTATGTCTGAGTGTTAGGCCCTGCGGTGTACCTCATGTATCCAGCATGAAAGGGATGCGCATCCTCCACACTCCACCACTACCGGTGGCGGACCTCCCCTGATGGAGGCTACGAGTCCGATCCCTCTCCTCCAGAGGGGAGAGAGAAGAACATGCCTATGCCTCACCCGCATTAGGAACGCCTAGAGAGTGCCAGGCTAGGACTTTGCATCTCATTGGAGGTGCCACTCATTTATAAGAAACTCTAAGGAGCCTCCGACAAAGGTAAGCGAGAAGGGGCAGGCGATTAGCAAGGCACTAAGGGCAGCAGGGCTTCTCAGGAGAGTCCCAGCGATAGCAATGACCTCACTGCTCAAGCCCTCCTTCTTGACCCTAACCCTCATTCCATCATTTTTCAAGACCTCTGAGAGTGGAAACCACTTCGGGATCCATCGAGGAGGATCTGTTCTCCTTGATCGTCCACTAACTTGACCGTCGGAGTGTCCCCGCAGGGATCCCCGACCCAGGTCTCCCTTCTTTGCAGGACCGAGTACGTGCAGTGGATGCCAAGCGGGAGAGCACCAACCGACGCTACGCAAGAGCTGCAGGACACGGTGATCTAGGCAGCAACAAGGTTCATCCAAGCAGCGTGCAACTTAACCTCCAATGCTAAGGTGGCATAGGACCATAATGGACCAACATAAAGAACAATTGCTTTATAATCCCTAATAAGATAGGCTAAGCCCATAATAGTTTCTGACCAAGAGGTATCAAAATTGATTTTTATCATATTGCAAGGTGGGGATACCTAGAACACTAACCTTTTAGAGGAGGAGGTTTTTAAGCTCATGGAGCTACTGATACCCAAGACTGCATCACAATGGTTGCATTGGTTCACATAGCTGCCAAAATATTCCTCCATTAGATGTTGAGCTGATGCAAAGATGGTAAGAGGATTATATTAGTTGCCTTGAAAAATGTAGTTGTTCCTTGAATTCTAAATAGGACCAAGTTGAATAATAAATGAGACTCTTACCATGATCAGTATTGCTCCGATTTGAAGTGAATTCAATGAGTTGCAACAAAGAGTCGAATCATGGGATGTGAGTGTAAATTATAATCATCTCATCCCAGACTAGAGATTCTTGAGGGCAAGCTAAGAGACCGTGATCCATGTCTTTTGCATCCAAATGACATAACTCA
Organism: Areca catechu; assembly: GCA_021397845.1. Classification (NCBI taxonomy): domain Eukaryota; kingdom Viridiplantae; phylum Streptophyta; class Magnoliopsida; order Arecales; family Arecaceae; genus Areca; species Areca catechu. The sequence continues at coordinate 118,287,022 of CM038038.1, forward strand.
CAAATAGTAGCTTGCGATGATAAGACCTCTCTAGAAAAAAAGGGTATTACAAGATAAACAACCCTTAGTACACCTTCCACCACAAAACCTTAACTCTTGGAGCAATATTAGGTGCCAAATTCAGGTAAAGTTATGACTTGGGTGAATATGTTGATTGATCAAATTTCAAAAGAGATGATATCAATATAAATATCTCTGATCTTTAGTCTACACCTTTTAGATCTATATGAAACAAGGATATCATCGTACTGATGCTAAGGGATGGAAATGATCATGATACGAGTGACAAGATTCAGTAAGAATATTTATTTTTTTAGTAAAGCGAATCATTTAACCAACAGTCCTGATATGAATACATCCAAAAAAGTCAGAAAATATATAGTCCCTAAAAGTAGGAGTGCCATCAAAGTGAGTCCAAAGCACCTAACCCGAATGACTGGCAATATAGGAGGCCACCCAATCAGCCGCCATGTTAGCCTCCCGATACACATGCTGACCATGATGGAGGAGCAACCTCGTAACCAAAGAGCAATATCACGAATCAGGGAATGTGTAGGAATGGAATTGACAGCCTCCTTGATCCACGAAATTATAGTGGCAAAATCTCTCTCAAGAATGAGATGATCCAACCGAAGGAACCAATTGGCATATCAAATACCAGCCTAAACTACTATAAACTCTGCCAGAGGAATAGTAGAGTCAACAAGATGATAACCCAGCAGCAATAATGCCTTGGCCAGATCCACGAATAACAAATCTGGCCCCTCCATCCATTCCCCTCACACTCCCATCAAAATGATCTTAACATACCTTGGAGAAGGGGGCTCCCAAGCAATGAAAACCCTCCGGGACGCTTGAGGAGCGAAACTAGAGCCCCAGGTCTACGTGGATGTAGCAGTCCATTTGGAACTCCTCCATATGAGCCCGTGCTCTTTCAACAAGAATCCCGATGGTGCACCTAGAGGAACTGAAGACCAAAGAATTCTGGGAAAGCTAGACATGATAAGCAATAAGCGGGAAAAGCTGGAGAGAAGTGAGCAATATGTGACCTTAGGAGGTTCAAAAAGGTGACCACGAGATCCTCAGAATGTCCAAAAAAGTGATCCAACCCTACCATCCTCCAGACTTGTTGAGCCCTCGGACAAAAGAATAATACATGCTCGATGGACTTAGCATCCGCATCATAAGCCGGGCAAGAGGGGGATAGCTGAATCCCTGTAGCACTGAGAAGAGAGTCAGGATGCGATGCCAGGCAACTTTCCATAGAAGGAGAGATACCCTAGGGTGCATTCCAAAAGATCAGATCCAGCCAATATCAAGTCTCCTCTGTGGCTCCGAGCCAAAAATAGGATACAAGCCTAACAATGAAACTTTAGGCACAATAGAAGACCTCTAAACTCTAATATCAATGCAAGGATGAGCAGAACAATAGAAAGGATCCTAGCTCCCATAATATCTCCAAAAGTCCGAATGACCCTGGAAGAACTCCAGTGAGTGCCATCGGCAGTCAAGATATTAGCAATAGTTTTGATATCAGAAACATCCATAGTAATAAAAGTAGGCCACCGGACTAAAAGAACATCCAAGATCCAGGGTCATACATGAAATTAATCAATCTGCCATCTCCAATCACCCAGCTCATATGGAAAATAACAATAGAGGTCCTCACCCTCATCTCTCTCCAAATCACAAAGCTATGCTGGGCCGTGCAAGGCTTCTCATCCGACAACATGGAAAAAGGACCGTAATGAATCCTCATCATGAACTCCACATACTCTCCAGACCCCACATAAATCTAGTAAAATGTCTCACAATCAAAACCTCCATTCTCGTCACCAAAGAATAAATACCAAGCCCCCCATCTCGAATCTATTGACTAACAATACTCCATCCCAATAGGTGAACTTCCCTTTGAGCATTAGATAAAGACCAAAGAAAAGACTAGATAGTTTGTTCTACCTTGAGAATACAGACTTAGGAATGATAACATTAGAGAGCAAGAACACTGGAAGAGAAGTGAGAACTGACCTGACCAAGGTTAACCTGCCCATGGAAGAGAGGGCTCTACCTTGCCAACCCTCCACCCTCTCCTAAACAGACTGCAAACCATATGACAATCCGTCCTATGAAGTCTTCGACCAGAAATAGGAACTCCCATAACGAAGGCAACCATCATAATCGGCAATTCTAAAAATCTCCTGGATCGAGCGCCGTAACCGGTTAGGAGTCTTTGGGCTAAAGCAAATCCTCGATTTGTAAAGATTAATCCTCTGACTCAAAGATAAACAATAATGCTCAAGAACCACCCTAAATTCCACTACCGAAGCTAGTGAGGCATAGCCCAACAGTAGGCAGTCATTTGCAAACAACAAGTACAAGATCAGGGATGCACCAGGAGTAGAAAGATATGGCTGAATAGCTGACTCCCGCACTGCCGTCCACAAAGCTCGCGATAAAGAATCAACATATATAATAAACAAATAAGGAGAGAGGGAACAACCTTGATGAATGTCGATATTAGAATGAAAGAATTCTGAAGGGGTCCCATTGATAAGAATAGCAAAAGTAGGGTTGATAATGCAAGCTATAATCCGAGAAACCCAAGCCTGATGAAAACTGAAGTCCCCTAAAGCTGACTCCAAGAACCTCTAATGAATCTGATCAAAGGCTCTCTCCATATCAAGCTTGATGGCTATCAATGCCTGATTAGCAAGGGCTCTCTAGAAATCATGTATAAACTGCTATACTATAAGAATGTTGTCAGAGATATAACGACCCCCAACAAAAATACCTTGCTCAAGAGATATAAGCTTATAGAGAATAGGCTTCATCTTGTTAGCCATACATTTAGCATAGAGTTTATACAAAGTATTGCATAAGTTGATAGGCTAAAGTGACTTGGCTCAGAAATATCAGGATGCTTCAGGACAAGAATAATAAAGTTTGCTTCCAATTGTCAGGCATATGACAATGGCAAAAAATCCCTGCACTGCAAAGATAACCTCCCGCCAGATGTACACCAATCTCCTGAAAAATAAGGGAGAAAATCCATCAGGGCCAGGAGCTTTGTCCTTATCAATGGACCAGAGGATAGACTGAATCTGCTTCATAGAAATTGGACTAAGTAGGCGACAGTTCTCATCTAGAGAAACCTGAGCCTCAGGACGGGGGGAGTAGAAGGAGAGAGGGTCATCTAAAGGCCTGGCCTATCTAGAAGAAAAGAATTTGATGATCTCATGCCTAACATCGTCAGCGTCCTCCAACCAACTCCCCTCCGAAGACCGTAGTGCCCTGATTCGGTTTCTATATTAGTGGACGATAGTGGCTTGATGAAAGAATCGGATATTCATGTCCCCCTCCTTCAACCATTGCACTCTGGACTTTTGCCTCTACATAATCTCTTGTTGACTTAGAAGGACATGTTGCATGGACGGATAGCTTCAGAGCAGCCAAATCAGCATCCCCCAATCCCCTTCCCTCTCCTCCCTCTCCTGGAGGACATGATGGAGGCTCCATTGAATTCAAGGAAGAGGAGATATTACCAACCTCCTCTTGATTTCACCTGAGAAGCTGATGCTGACTAAGGAGAGCCTATGGAAATCCGATACCTCGCATCCTTCTAATAGGTAACCTTTACACCTCCTTGACAAAATCCCATGAATCAGGATAAGCCAACCAAAACTTCTCAAATCTGAAAGGAGCATGACAAGGGGCCAAGGTAGTCATAGTAAGAAGGACTAGACAGTGGTCAGAAGCAATTCTAGGCAGATGACAAACATGATGCTCAGGATGTAGGAGAAGCCAGTCCGGAGTAGCAAACACCCTGTCAATACGCTCCAAACTCTAGCTGCACCAGATCGATTATTGCATAAGTAAAGTGGAGCCCCACAAATCCCAAATTCACCATACCATTGATTTGTAAGAACTGAACAAATTATTTAGAAGCAATATCCTCCATAAAAGGTGTTCCATCTCTCTTATCCTTATCACCAAGCACACAATTAAAATCCACCGCAACGACTGTAGGTATGCCCTGGTCCACCAATGCAAAAACCTTTTGTCACACTATTCTCCTCTCCCTAATTTATGCTAGCATAGACCTTGAAAAGCAGCCAAGTAGGACCATAATTTTCAGAAATAACTATGGACACCTATTGAGAACTGTGATTGAAAATATCCACCTTGGCCACCCCCTATGCCAAACCACAATGATCCACCTGACAAACCCTGGGAATCAATAGCATAACAAACCCCAATCTCCCTGAATACAGTGACAGAAATGATCCAAACCAGGGCCACAGAGCCTAGTTTCTAACAAAACATAAAAAACAGGATCATACAACTGCCCCAATCTCTAAAAGGTAGATAAAAGGAGGGCTTCTCCGTACCCCTAACATTCCATACCATAATCTTCATAGAGACTTAATTGATGTTTGGTATTACAGTCCAACCTAACATTCCTATCCCGGAGACTTTGAAGTCCTGACCCTGTTGCAAACAAGGCATCCTTCAATTGCTTAGATGATCACCTCATGGCTTGATTTTGCATCAGTGATAGGCCCTAAAGAGTCTTCGCCTAATGGAGTCACTTTACCCACATTGGATGATTGTCCCCTTTCAGGCACTGGACTAGAAGGACCACCACAATTCTCAAGCCCTTCCATAGCATCTGAATGGACCTACAAAGAATTAGGCTCCTTCCCCCCACCACTAACTTGCATAATTTGGTGACAGCCTTCCCCTTATCTCCCCTAGAAACATTCACTCGTGCAACAACAGAGAAGCCAGTCCGGCATAATTCAGCACTACTAGTAATGGATCCAGAGATCCCCCTCAAATAGAGACTCCACATCACTTGAACTAGAGTTAGCTATCTCCCCCGAAAATCATTAACCACCTCCATTGCTCAACAAACATTCAGCGAAGCAGAGGAAACTAATGCCATAATAAAGGATCCATAGGATGGAGAGTACAGAGACCTCCTAGAATCTCCCTCGACCCGACCCTCACCCAAGCAAGGAGAAGGGGAGCTAACATGATCAGAGGCCGATGAAGCCGAGGTTGAGGCCGAAGAAGCCGAGGGCTGTTTACCTTGGACAGGAGTGGACAAGTGGAAGGGGGCGGCTTCGGAGGGCTCCTGGCTCTCTTCAAGGATCCCATAGAAGGATCACTCATAGCCACATCTCGTGGACCAGAATCTTTAGTGACACCCAGGTCCATCTTGTCACCCAACGATCTGAGAGTAGAGAACCTATTTCCAATCGCTGCGTCATCCTCATTGGCTCACCTTCACCGGAACCAGGTGACCAGCGGCGAGCCACTTTGGTTGGCTTCTGCTAACTATCTAAGTCCGATAGCGAGTTCAAGGAGAAGGGTGATTTCTTGGAGAATTCGATGGTGGGGAAGATGAGCATGGTATGATGAGTCAGGGCACTTCTCATTAAGCTTATCTTGGTCCCTTTACCTCTCACTGGAGCCATGGGAGCATGAGGTTGTCTGATACGGGAGGTCACCAGCCATGGTTCGAGCTTAGGTTGGCCTCCCCCATTAGTACTTCTATTCTCCTACACTAGGGGGCACGGCCTAACCATGTACTCCTCCCCCCAGCAACCACCACATTCTCTGGCAAGATCCGGCACTAAGCACTGTCCGACGAGGAAGAACCTTCAGGGAACCCGCAGACATCATCCAAATGGCCCATCCTCCCGCATCGGTAGCAGACAGCGATAAATTCTCATACAAGAACTACTACCAGAAGTTCCCATTCTTTTCCTATATTAGAACCCCAAGCTTCAAGGGGTGCTAGTATCAAGCTCCACTTTCACCCGAGCATAACCAGTCTTCTTGAGATTTTCGGTGAAGTCATTAATGGCCAAAGGTCTTCCTACCTCCGTCACTATTGCCATGATCATAGTTGAAAGCTAAAACTCCATCGAAAGGCTCAGCAACCTTAGCCAAACCACCATCTTCTAGATCGGTCGGCGACTTGGAACAAAATTTGGCTCCAAGGCTCCATTGCTAGCATATGCTCGGTGACGAACTAAGACCCTCCCATGCGAGCCAAAGCACAGTCACCTTCATTCTTGAATCGAATAATCAGGTGGTCTTCAACTATTGGGAACACCTCCAGCTCCTCGAATTTGAGCTTCAGTTTGACCTCCCTCATCACCCAATCAGCCAGCACCCGCATCCCAGGCTCCTCACACAACACCGATATGTTCTCCTACTAGCAACAAGACTCTTCCATCATAGAGTGGGGAAGATCAAGAACTATTGTGAAGTAGCCTTTAAGTTGATCAATTTCTTCCTCAGATATTTATGGGAAGTCCAAGAAGCACCACGAGGAAAACACTGCACAAACACAAGCCCAGGATCAATCTTCCTCGATGGAGTCAGAGGACCCTAACCGTCCCCTTTCGTTGCTTTCCCTTTTCAGCCATTACCCCCGAAGATGAAGCACAATAGTTGTCGATGAAAATCAAGGAGAACAATGGGTAGGCACGAAAACCAAGACAGCTTCCACCTATCGCTGAAGCGAACCTCCAAGGGGATGGTAAACAAGTCAACATCCAAACTACCATTGGAATTGAGCAAATGGGACACCTTTCAATTCTTATCACAAAGATCAACATTAATCAGCGCTATGCTTTGATGTAAGTACAAATAGGATAGCCAAGGGTTTGTTAACAAATCGATGCTGCTTCCATTCCTGATTAGCCACTTAATGGAATGTTTAATCCACCTTGAAGCAGAGCAAATTGAAACCATAATTGAGAAGTAACCCCTTCTAACAATGCTGGTGGCCCAACTTCTGAATCATAGTTGTGTTGGACTAATTACCTCATAGATAGTTGCTATGTACTATCAAGTTTACTGCAGCTTTCCCCGTGCAAGCCCTCTACGAGCTTTTATTAATAGAACCCCCCTTCTTCCAGACCACCATAGCTTTTGTCCATACAAATAGTATGCCATGATGGTAAGGGCATCTTCCTAGTACTAGAGTCATGTCCTCAAAGAAAAGCCATGATTATTTTCTCCAACTCATTAAGAATAGCTATAGGTATAGGCATATTACTTATAAGCTAATTGTAGCTAGGGTTCAACGTAGCTTGTATCAAGATAATCTGACTAGCTTATGACAGGTGCTTCGACTTCCAGGCATCAAGTCTCCTATAGATATGGTTGAATAAGGGATTAAAATCTTGGTGTTCGAATCTCAAACATGAAGGAGATACTACCAAATAGGTCTAAATACCCTCATTAAGAGGAATATTAAAAATGCCAAAGATTTGTTGCTTAAGCCTCATGTCAATTTTCTTACTAAATTAAATTTATGACTTCTATATATTAACCCTCCATCCCGATTGAAGGCAAAAGTTCTAATAGTAGTCATGAGCATTTTTGCATTGGTAATAGATACTTTGGCAACCAGCATAAGGTCGTCCACAACAATCAAGTGTGTGAAACTAAAACCACTCCATTTTGGTTGACATCCAAGGAGAGCACTTATTATGACAAGACCGTTCAAGGATCTAGATAACATGTTTGAGCAAAGAACAAATAGAAATGAAAAAGTGGATAACCCTGTCTAAGGCTCATGAATGAGGAAAACAACCAGAAGGAAGCCCAGTCGAAGGCTCATGAAAGATGAAAACCAACCATAAGGAACACTGTTAGTGATTTCCCGAAAAGAAGGGTTGAGTATACAACATAAAATCCAATTAATAAACCTCATATGGAACCCATACTGAGTAAGAATAGTGGTCAAATATCTCCAAGAGACTTTGTCGTATGCTTTATCTATATCAGCTTTAATAACCATTAAAGAATTATGTTTTGAAGCTTGACCCATAGAGTGAAAGACCTCCAAAGCTACCATAAGGTTATTAGAAATATTGCATCATAGTACAAGAGCACCATGTTCCATAGAAACCAAGGAGGGCATGAAGTATTTTAGCTTGTTAACAAGGACCTTGGTAATAAATTTATAAAGAGTACCACATAAAATGATTGGACGGTAATATTTGACCTCTTTAGAGTTGGACACTTTAGGAATGAGAACAATATAAGTGAGCTTCCAGCTATTAGACATCTTGGCCTCTTTGAAAACATCCAAGATAGTAGCAATAATATCCTCCTTAATAATATACCAAAATGACTTGTGAAATAGAGGTTGAAAGCCATCCAAGCTAGGCATTCAGTTTGAGAAAAGTTGAAGCAAAATCTCAATAATTTCATTTACATAGACTTCTCTAAAAAAAAATTGGTTCTAGTAAGCAATGAGAGTAGCTTGGATGGAAAGAAGCTCAATAGTGGCAGCATGCATCTGAATACTCCACTATTGCTAAAAAAAGTATAGGTTATTTGAATGAATTTTCAACTCACCTTCTAACAATAGCCTATCAATCTTTTTGATACAATGAATCATATTCCTACTCTTATGGATCATCACAGAATGATAAAAGAAAGAGATCTTTGAATCCCCTTCTTGGTGCTAACTCACCATTGACTTTTACCACCAATAAACCTCTTGAAGTTTAAAAATTCTGTTATAAACTTACAAATATTATTGCCACCACTTCTAATATCTTCTTTTTACAAATATTTAATTTGTTCTTCTATCTTCCTATACTTTTCAAAGAGGTTTCCAATATAATCCTTATTCCAGTAGCACAAGTTTTGTCTAGTATTCTTGAGGAGTTGAAGTAAACGAACCCTTGGAGAGTCAGTGTGGATAGTTTTCTAAGCACCTTGAACAATCTCTTTGATGTTAGTATATAACATCCAGAATTTGCAAAATCTAAAGGGTGCTGGGTGATGTGCCTTGTGGCTTCGATTTATAACAACAATGGATAGTAATCACAATCATGTGAGTTAAGTGAATGACTCTAGAATTTGGAAGTAGTTTTAACTAATTTGAAGCCACCAAAGTCTAATTTGAATACTCCCATATTCATTCTCCTCTAAGTTTACTATTATATCATATAAACTTACGGCCAGAAAAATCCAAATCAATGAAAGCATTAGTATTAATGAAATCCCTAAATTCTGACATTTTAGTATTTTCTTTATAACCTTTACCTCCATCCCCAGTTTCTCTTTACTTAAAGAAATCACATTAAAGTCTTCCATTAACAGCATCGACTGATTGATAGAAATGCAAGTAGTAACCAGATCCTAGACCTTTCTTCTCCTATAGAAACAAGTACTAGCATAAATTATCCCAAAAATCCAGGACTTCACCTCATCAACCATGATCATCCTAAAAGCTGCTTGACAGTTGTTGTTGTAAAAGTTTACTTGATGCAAATCTTTCCTCCTAACCACAATTATCCCACCTAAAAGCCCCTCGGATGGATTGCTAAAAAACTTCCATTGGTTGCCCATTCTTTGTTGAAGCTTTGAAAAAAAATTACTAGAGATACTGGTCTCTAAGATGCAAAAAAATTCTAGTCTATTTTGTTGAACTAACTTATAGAAATTATTTAGAAAGGACAGTTTGGCCACCCCTACAATTCCAAACAATATAATTCATAAAGGGGATGAGGAGGTAGGGGGTAAGGATCCTTGTACCTAATACCATTGATTTGCATTTTTTGAAGAAGCTTATGAAGCCACTTCACTCGAATGTGAAGCATGGTTGCTCGGAGCCTCCAGATCTCCACTCACCTTAGCCCCTAGGGGACCATCTTTTGCCAAGCTCTCCATTCCAAAGGGCCAAGGAGGGGGCTTGCTCATTTCCTTCTATAGTAAGGTATACACTTAGCAATGAGCATTAAGTGGCCTACTGAGGTTATGCTTTGATGCTTTGAAACTTAAAATAGCTAACTAGCTTCTAGACTTTGACTAGACACCTCAGCCACTATGGGCTTGCAATCAGCCCTTTTAATTATCATCAGCTCATCAAAGGATTTTGGTTTGAGTCAATTTTCTTTCAATTGGTTAACCATGCACTCTCCACCAAGCAATTGACACTCCTCTCAAATCACACTAACTTGGGCTTAGGTCTAGGCAAGGATGGGCTCTCCTGGCATGGGTATATTAGTATAAATAGGCCACTTCCTTTTTTCCTTTTTAATGTCAACAAACTCGTTTCTCCTGCATGCTGCCCCTGGTTCATTAAAGGATTATCAAAGCCTTGTAACTCCATTTGTATTGGCTCTTGAATCAAATTGTTCTCATCCATTTCATCCAACACCGCATGTTTGGATGAGTTAGCTATATTCTCTACCTCCTTGCCAGAGCTACCAGAATGGCCCGTTGTCCTTTGGCTATTAGAACCCTTAGTAAATATTTGCCACTCTTCTGAACTCTATTTTTATACCGAAGTAGCAACTTTTTGCCTACCTCCCTACCTCCTCTCACTCTATTTGTCAGTCATCAGAGCTCTCCCCTGTTTAATGGCTAAGCCATCAACTAATACTCATGAGACTACCATCCAAGGCCCAAATACTTGGGTCAAGTTTCTTCAAGGACATAGACGATACATCTAGGAGATTGAAGTAGTGATATATGATGAAATGTCTCATTTGTAATAAAAGTTCATCAAAGTTGTAGGTTGCATAGAAGATGAAATAGAGGATGCAAATAAGAAGTCCAATTCCCTTATAGGAAAATTGCCAAGTAAGGAACTCTTATAGGATTTCATCTCTAGGGAGTTAAAGTTGATAGGGACGATGGTTGGGGATTTTAAAGTTATCCCTCTTTTTGCTAGTCACCTAGTTTTTCAATTTGAATAGGAGGAACACCAGACTTGGGTAATGGATAACAGACCATGGACTATAGCAGGACAAGTCTAAGCCCTTGAGCATTGGCATCCAAATTTTAGTGCAGGTCATGAGCCATTACTCACTCACACCAGCTATGCTTTGGATTCAATGCCTAGATCTTTCGATAGAATTGTGGAAGAGAGATGATCTTCCAGATAGCTTTAGTTGCCAGTATTCTGAAGTTTAACAACAACTACACTAAAGAAGCCATTAAAGGAGATTATGCATAAGCTTGTATTCAAGTAGATTTAGTAAACCTCTATGCTTAGGAACTGATATTGTGGCTAGAGTTAGAAGGTAGTGGCAAGCATTTAAATATGAAAATATCCCAATCTTATGCTTCTTATGTGATTGAATGGGTTACAAGGAAGATGAGCGCTATCATGTGAAAGGAGAGCTCTCCCCTGTCATGGATTTTAAAGCAGTTTCAGGAATCTACAACCGTAGAATTGTTAGGTTACAAGTCTATTTTCTAACGAAGTAAATTTTATAATTTTTGGAGTTTTTTTATGGATGGAACTTCTAAAATACTAAAGGATGCATAGGGTAGGTTGAATGCTGAAATATGTATATATATATTTTTTAATTTTTTTAAATACAAATATACCTAACCTAAACTGTACTTTTATACTAAATTTTGATATAGGATAGGCTAGCTATCCTAGACCTAATACCTTCTATGAAAATTGGCAAATTTAATTAAATAGATAATTAAAACAAATAATAGCATATTTTAAAAAAAAGCAGGATTAAGCTAATTAGATTTAGTCAAAATTAAGGTATGATCTAAGAAGTGACCCAATCGGCATGCACAATCTTTTCAAAAATTAGATCATTGCTTGTTAAAAAATGACCACTAGGCTAGGTTAATTCAATTCAATTAAATCAGATATAATTGAACTAAAGATAGGATAATTAATAAAATAAATTTTCAATAATGAATTCTAAAATTCTAATCTAAATCATGAAATTTTTTTACCAAGCATGGGATGTCACTAAATCCTAAAAAAGTAAGATCAACCCAGAAGTGGTCGAGGTGGATGGTGATGAGTTCACGGACGAATCAGGCAAGAAGTCTTCGAACCTGGTTCAACCAAAATCATGAGGAAATTAGTTAAGATAAATAATAAATTAGATCCGGTCCAATAAATCTAAAGTTATAAGTTAGTGCGGGTCTCAGGGTTTGCTTTGAATGAGTGCAAATTTCTTGATCATGTACATACTTTTTTCAACCATGTAATCAAGATACATGAGATCAACACGACGGAACCAGTTAATTAAACCAAGTTGTTTTCTTTTTCCTCCTTTCTTTCTTTTTTTCCTGAAATTGGCTTGAAATTGGCAATGATAGATGACTTCGCTTTCACGATCGTGCTGGCCTTTAGGTGCTTTCATGACTGTGCTAAATAAGGCAGACTTCGAAGGAGAAGATTGGCAGGGTTTTCATCGGTGATCACGAAGGGATTGATGCTGGAGTGAAGGATGGCACAATCAAACAGGCAGCAGCACGGGGAGAAGGTGGCACGGGGTGCTATTCCTGTAGCTAGCGATAGCCATGGGAAAGAGCTAGGTGATTCCGATGCAATAATTGGTTGCCGGAGATGGTGGGGATGGTGAAAATGCTTGCGACGGTGAGGAAGGGGAGCAACGGGGTGGAAGTGGCGATGTTCTTTGATGAGGAGGATGAAAGGGTGGTCGGCAGTAGTAAATTTGGTGGCGTGATTACTCAATCGGTGGGGATCTTCGCACGAACGGAAGGGAGGTGATGGCGGTGGTGATCTTTGGTTAGATTGGCAGACCGGAAGGTGGGCGAGTGGTGGTCAGCTTGGTTGATGGCTCGAATAAACTTGGAATGGCGACTAGTGGTTGTTAGAGGTTGGGGTGAGAGGTCTCGCATGGTGGTACAATTAGCTTGGATGGGTTGATAGCAAGGAGAGGAGTTTAAGATGAAGAGAGGGAGGAAGAGAGGAAGAAGTAGAGAAGAAGGGAAATAAGAATAGGAAAAAGAAGAGGGAGGGAGAAGAAGAAGAGAGAAGGAAGGAAAGAGAAAAGGGGAAGGGAAGAGTCAGAAGAAAATCCAAAACCTTTTCAATAATTTTTTTAATTCTATTATTCCAAATACAAAGGTTCTTTAAATAGACTTTAGTTCCCGGTAAGTTGGAGACTAACTTAACTAAAGCTGTAGGACTCCAAACTAATCTGAAACAATTAGACTAATATAAAATAGCTCAAAACTAATCTAGTTTTCATGCTCTGAGATTTGTTTATAAACTGGATACAAAATAGTAAAATAAAATAATATGCCCAATCTCCATACATCAAGATAAAAAAAAAAAATGCATATATCTGCTTAAGGGTATACATCAGAATCTATACTGGATGATGTCCTCATCATCAAATCTTAGAACAATTTTATAAAAGAATTTTTTTTGTAACTACTTTTATGTTTCCACTACTTACATGTTCTAGGTAATGAATTATATCTATTGTAGTTATTTAAAATCCTAATTCTCTACATGCATATCATATTTATATGAAGATTTAATTAATGTGATTAATTAAAAAGCATGCTTGAATACATGATTTTATGAAAAAAATATTTCAAAAGTTATATCAGCGCCACCTCTTTTCATAAGGAAAGGATTCAATTTTATTAGTAAACTTTCAATGCTTGAATATGAGATATTCATAGATCAACTTTATTAGTAAACCTTCTATGCTTCAATATGAGATATTTATAGACTTATTTTATTAGTAAACCTTCCATGCTTGAATATAAAATATTCATAAATTTGCTTTATTCACAAACTTTCCATTTTGAAATATAAGATATTCATAGATCTAATGAAATCTACTTTATTAAAAAAACTTCTTTATTTGAATTGTGATATTAAAGAGATCTAATAAAATCTAATTTATTAGTAAATCTACCTTATTTGAATATAAGCTATTCATGAAATTTAATAAAAAATATTTTATTATTAATCTTTCCTTATATGTGATATTAATAAAATATAATAAAATAATTTTATTTGTTTTTGAATTCTTAAGGATCATCCTGTAAGGTTGCCCTAACATAACGATGGTTCGTTATGTTGTACAGTTGTCCTAGAATGATAAGGTATGTATTATAAATACACACTTAGTTGGTTACAATGTTACATATTATGGTGAAGGAAACCAATAATTAACTTGGAATAGAACGATCAACTGGTATCTAAAGCAAGTGTTCTTAAAGAACAGTGGTTTCTAATTAGGACCATTGCATCTCTTGGCCAACTACGAGTTAAGTATCAAAGGATAAGTGCGCGTAGAGCCTCCCATTAATCTTGCACTTACCTGGCCGGTAGATAATTAAATTCTATTTTGGAGAGTTTCAAGTTATGTTAACTATAGATGTCTTACACCCCAATTCTGGACTTGGCGAACCAAGTCAGGATCTCTCAAGTAGATCCATTAATTGTAGATTTACATAAGATATAAATTAAAAATTAAAAATTTTAAAAGAGATCTAAATTAAAATCTTCTCTTAGATATTAAATCGAGCGGCCTTCCATCATTGTAGATATGCGGGCCTTAACTGGTGGTGAATGTTCGTGGCTGAACATAATGGTTCAGTTGTACTAGTTAAGTACAACCTCTCTATTAAACATAAGATGTTGTAGGATGGAGATGGGGTTGGGCCCAATAATTTTTAAGTGAGGGACCCAATGATCACTTCATTCTCATGAGAACGGTGAGTTTGACTTAACTAAGAAAGGAGATCAATAATTATCAGATGAGCTCTCAAGACTTAGAGACCAGAGTTCACTACAAGATGCTTAAGAAGTATTGAACAAGAAGTTGTTCGGTCATCAATTGACACATCAGAATAATTTTTAGGTGAGGTGGTGTGCCAATCAATGGGACCACAATATCCACTTAAAATCCTGATCGCAATGGGGTTTCCATTTCTCCACTTGAAGAGTGTGGGAGATTCAAGGAAATAATGGGAGTTAGTTTGTTTTTAAAACAAAACCCTTAAAACAAACTTAAACAATTATAAAAGTCTAACTAAAATCTTATTATCTCTACCAGAAAATGTCTGCCTCCAACCCCCTTGCCCGTATCTTTGAAACCAACAATCTGACAGGCCCAAATTCTAAAGACTGGCTCTGAAACTTGGAAGAGTGTGGGAGATTCAAGGAAATAATGGGAGTTAGTTTGTTTTTAAAACAAAACCCTTAAAACAAACTTAAACAATTATAAAAGTCTAACTAAAATCTTATTATCTCTACCAGAAAATGTCTGCCTCCAACCCCCTTGCCCGTATCTTTGAAACCAACAATCTGACAGGCCCAAATTCTAAAGACTGGCTCTGAAACTTGGAAATAGTATTACGTTTTGAAAGCTGAGCTATGCCTTGACCAAGATATTCCTGTGTTTCCAGCCCATCCCACTACTGACTAGAAGGTAGCTTATAAAAAGTGGGCGAATGATGATAACAAGGCCTGGTGCTATGTGTTGGCATCTATGTCCAATGAACTCCAATGCCATCATGAAGACATGAAAACTGTCAAGGCCATGCTCGATTATCTCAAGGAGTTGTATGGTGAGCAAAGCAGATCGGCATGCTATGAAGTCTCTAAGAGACTCTTCTATTCTAGAATGTATGAAGGACAGTCTGTGCATGATCATTGTTTGATAATGATCAAAGATTTTGAAAAGCTTGAGAAGCTCGGGATGGTCATGGACAAAGAGTTGCAAATTGATCTGATCCTGCAATCCTTGGCTAACATATATGGTTAGTTTATCATAAATTTTCATATGAACAAAATCAACTACACCAAAGCTGAGTTACTAAACATGCTGCTTACCACTGAAAGGACCTTGAAGAGTTCAAAGGGCTCTATTCTCCTTGTGGAATGGGCTTCTTCCTCTAAAAAAAAGTTTTCTTGGAAGAAGAAAAAGCCCGTTAAGAAGTAAAAAAAAAGGAGAACAAGCCGAAGAAGGAAACTTCCAAGAAGAAGGTCGTGGATGAAGGATGGCCATTGGAAGCACAACTATCTTATCTACCTGGGAAGCCTAGGACCAAGAAAGACAATGCACCTTTAGAAAGTATGTTGGACTTGCTAGTTATTGAAACTAACATTACTATTTCTTCTACATCTAGTAAAGTTATTGACTCTGGTTTTAGTGCTCACTTGAGCACTTCAATGCAGGGTCTTGAAAAAAGTAGAAGGTTGAGAAAGGATGAAATCACTCTTAGAGTCGGAAACGGAGCAAGAGTTGTTGCTGTGGTTGTTGGTACCTATCCTTTGCAACTACTGTCAGGACATAATTTATCTCTTAGGGACAGTTATTTTGTACCAACGACAAGTAGGAATTTTATTTTTATTTCATGTTTAGCATAAGGCATGATGCGGAACTAAAATGCATGCATAATATTTTTTTGTATTTTTTTATAGATTAAGTGATGTGTTAACTCCCGAAGAACAGACCAAGAACCTAAGTAGAGAATTTTATGCAAGTAAGAAACTATAGCATGCAAAGTATAACCTAAAAAGCAATAAGAAAGAGGACCATCGAAGCTGAGAAGTCTCGGTTGGGTTAGTTTCCCTTCAATAAGGCTACTAGCAAGCATAGAGGGTGTACTTGATAATGGTTGATGTGCCCGATGAAGACCGTAGATGAAGGGATCGCTCTCGCTCCGGATGCTGCCTGGATGATCAAGCCAGAGACCCGCGGATTCTCGACTTTCAATCCGGTGATCTGATTGCAGCCCGACTGGAATCGTTGGATTCGTAGAAGTCGAGGGACCTGCAAATAGCCTTTCAAGGGTGAGAAATCAAAGCAAGGATGAAGAAAATAATTTAAAACAACAAAGAGGAAGGAGATTTTGATGTGGGCGGCCAAGGCTTTGGAGATGGCTTCTAGGGTTTAAGGAGATTAAAGGTTGGGCGCAAGAGATAAGGATGATGGAGGGGCTCATACAAAATCCCCTTAGCACACAGCAATTAGCACACAGCAATATAATGAAAGCTCAATAATGTTCATGAAAAAGTATCTCATACAAGAGATGAGGGCTTCTTTTATAAACTCATAAGCTTGCCCCCCCAAGTAAGGATATAAGAGTCTTTACACAAGGATTTCATTCCCTCCTAAACCTTAGCTAGTATACATGGTAGGTCAATGCTCTCTTTCCCTTAAATCCCCCCTCTTTCTCTCTTGCCTTGGTTGGCCAAGGGTGGTAACCCTAAGTGGCTGACCAAGGGGTGTTGATGATAAGCAATTGGCGCCCCTTGGTTCCTCTCATGGGTCTTGGTTGGCCTATTTTGCTTCAGGCTACAGTCCAGGGCTTCAAGCTGCTTTCCAGGGTTCCAGGATATTAAGTTTCTTCTGTTGGGCCTTCCATGGTCTTCCTAGCTTCAAGCTTGGTTGGTCTTCACTTGTACTTGGCTTGGTATTGAGTCTTCATTTGATTTGGACTAACATATACAGGACTCGAAGAAAACTAGCTCAACATGAGCCGACTGGTACATGACTCAAATAATGAAAATAACAACTCAAACAAGCTAAGCCCTTATTATAATTGGACTCAAAAACTACTAAGTAATCCATAGAGGGTTAAGAAGCCTCTATCTTATTCTGGTACCTCTGGTGTCCGCACCAATTCTTTCGGGATAGGAGGAACTCGATCTTGTCGAGTAAGGATCACACTAGCTCACATATCTCTCGAGAAGGTCTGGGTCGAGGCGCTGCAAGTCCTCTCGAGAAATTCATGAATCATCCGATTCTGTCCGACCTTGCCATCGAACCATGTAGCATTGATAGCCACAGCCCCGGGTCATGATGGCTTGATCATCCAGGATACGCTCGATCTGTTCTCCTCTCTCAGGTCAATTAATTAATGGATACTCTGGGCTAGGGTCACTCATAATGGAAGGAGTAGGTCCAAAGGCCTCACTGGGTATCGCTACCAGTTTCTTATACTCAACCAGGTCTGCGATATTAAAGGTAGAACTAATGCCCAAATCTAGAGGCAAATCTAATACAGCATTTGGTCCAACCCTCTCTATCACTTTAAAAGGTCCGTCTCCACGAGCATGAAGCTTCTTAACGGTCCCGGGTGGGAACCGCTTAGGCCTAAGTCTGATCATGACAAATCCACTACATTAAGTTTCTTGGCCCTTTTCCGGGAATTAGCCAGTTTGTTTCAAAATTAGTACTGATGGTGAACATGTTGGGCATATGCACTCCTAACAGGTGACACAAAGGACTCATACTAATACCTAATAGATTCGACTATGCATTCCTATCGAAAGAGGTTTATTAGGTCTTAACTACAACCTGGGCATGGTGCATGAGTCATGGTTGATGGATGACATGCAGAAGAAAATTTGCCAGGAACTCCTAATAGATGCTAGAGGGTCTTCCAAAAGTAGGTAGCAAATGGGATGGGCTTTATGGATTCTTGCAACCTGGTAACCTCAACAAAATGTGACCCAATGGTTCTAGAAATATGAGACGACTCAGGGAAGGGTAGGAAATAGGAAGGGGATTCAGGGATTGGTTCTGGGCTAAAGAGACTAACCTCAATGTATGAGCATTGGGTTATGTCTCTAGGCAAGAAAAGGTCCATGCTATAGAAGGATGGGTCAACAATTTCTGGAAAGAGGTCCTCAATAAAAACTGATGTGGCGAGACTGCTGACGTTGGTAGCTGACGGGTGCCACATTGAGGGAGGCCGCCATGAAAGATGCCACGTCGACTCTCCATCTTGGATCCCACTACTGAGCTAGGCTGAGCTCCCTCAGGATAGCAAGTCGAGCTCAGTCCTCCGCCGGGTCGAGCTCATGAGCTTGATGCCAAGGTCAGAGCCGTCCTCTGCCCTCCAGAGTGAGACTCTCGGAGGTTAGTGCCCTGTGGTTGAGGTCGAGCCAAGAGCTCGCCCGTCGATGTGGAGCCTCTCCGAGCACGTGCCCTCTGGACCGGGTCCGCCCTCTAGAGCGAGACCCTCGGAGGTTAGTGCCCTGCGGTCGAGGTCGAGCCAAGAGATCGCCCATCGATGTGGAGCCTCTACGAGCATGCGCCCTCTGGACCGGGTCCGCCTTCCACCCTCCAGAGCGAGACCCTCGGAGGTTAGTGCCCTGCGACCGAGGTCGAGTCAAGAGCTCGCCCGCCGATGTGGAGCCTCTCCGAGCGCGCGCCCTCTGGACCGGGTCCGTTCTCCGCCTTCCAGAGCGAGACCCTCAAAGGCTAGTGCCCTACGGTTGAGGTCGAGCCAAGAGCTCGCCAGCCGATGTGGAGCCTCTCCGAGTGCGCGCCCTCTGGACCAGGTTTGTTCTCCGCCCTCCAGAGCGAGACCCTCGGAGGCTAGTGCCCTGCGGTTGAGGTCGAGCCAAGAGCTCGCCCGTCAATATGGAGCCTCTCCGAGCACGCGCCCTCTGGACCGAGTCTATCCTTCGCCCTCCAGAGCGAGACCCTCGGAGGCTAGAGCCCTGCGGTCGAGGTCGAGCCAAGAGCTCGCCCGCCGATGTGGAGCCTCTCCGAGTGTGCGCCCTCTGGACTGGGCCCGCACTCTTCTCTCCACCAAGGTGACCGCATGAGCTCGGAGCGCCCAGACCGGAGCAGACCCTGCCATCCCAGGACACCGACGAGCCGCCCGAGGACCACGGAATGGCGCCCCCCATGCTGCCATAACTACCTGTCCGGCCATACTTCCAGGGGATGGGACAGCTAGAGAGCATGCACCCCTATGACGGCGGCCCTCGGATCAAGGCCCTGCTAGGCTTCCCAGAATGGGGTGACTGGAGAGGATGTCAGAAGGAATGGAAGTTTTCCTTACCACCTGTCAGGAAAGGCGTCCTGTCCACGGCATGGAATCCTGCCGCACGTGCCTGACAACCCAGTGAGGATCCCGAGGCAGACTTCCAACGATCGATTTTCAACTATAAAGAACAGCCGGCACCCCCAAAAAAGGGAGGTAACACACCAGTAACACAAGAACAATAATCCACCACAACACAAAGTGCAAGCTCGACCAAGAGGGTGAAGCACCACCACCAACACCACGGTTGAGGAAAAACCATCGGGAAACAAGGAGAAGCGGAGGAACAGGGAACCCCTCTGTCCCCACTATCACTCTCTCCCTGTTGCGTTTCTCCTTCACCGACACATATTCCACACCTCCTAGTGCGGAGTCCATCAAGAGGGGCCCGACCAGGAGGATCTGTTCCCCGGATCGTCACTGACTTGATCGTCGGAGTGCCCCCACCGAAAACCCTGGCCCGGGTCACTACCCTTGTTTCGCAGGTCCCAAGTAGAGGACTGGCAGGTAGACCGACAGTAGCTGTTGGGCAGCAGCCTAGATACCGGAGGCCACGAGAGTTGGCAGGGGTAGCTCTGCGGTAGGGGAAGTGGCGCCGCCTCAATAGCGGTAATCCATTGGCTCGCGCAGGTAGGGGGGCGAATAAACCATCTCTTCATAGACAAGCCAGCAGGAGGTGGTGAATAAGGGCAAGGGAGCCTCCACCAGTCATGTGGAGACTCCCCCTCCCGGGAAACCTGCACCGCCAAGAAGCGGAGCCGCCTGCTCCGGTCTAGCCACCTCCACCAGAAGCCCAGCTGGCCGTACTTGCCCAGCATATTCAAGTCCTCGCCATGGCAGTGCGCCAGTGTCAGCACCAGCACCGATCTGTGGCTACCCCCAGCAGCCAGGGACCCCCGGTGGCCCATGCCGCAGCTCCCCGCGATAGCCTGCGCTCCTTCCAAGGAAGGCCATCGCAGCCGCGGGCCACCACCGACAACCGGGCAGCCATCAAGCTCTAGCGAAAGACAACGAGTCGGCTCTGCTGACAGAGAGAGCTGCTCACCAGACCTCGGGCGGGAGGTGCCCAGACCCCACCGAGGCAAGAAAAGCAGGACCCCCCATCATGGGTGCCATGCACCCACGTTACCTTCTCCATCTCCTTCGTGGAGGGGTCCACTGATGAAGCCGTCAGGCGTGCGACGGGCAGGCGCCTGGAGGAAATGAACGCAAGCTGGCGGAGTTTGCTTGCGGGTTCGCCAGCATGCCGGGCTCCGCTAGTTAGCTAGCAGGCTACGATGCCCGTCCCCCATTCTTCCAAGAAATCCAAGTAGAGCCGATCCCATACCGGTTCCGAACACTGCAGGTGGATCCTTACAATGGGACGACCGCCCCCTAGACCACCTGGAAAGTTACCAGACCCTCATGAGGGTCTAGGGGGCCATCGACGCTCTTCTCTTCATCATTTTTCCTGCTACTATCCGGAAGGCAACCCGGGTGTGGTTCACCCATCTGGAGCCGGAGAGCATCACTTCCTTTGCCCGCTAGGGCAGAAGTTCGTGGCTCACTTCGATACTTGCAGGAGTTGCCATGGGAGGCAGATAGCCTCTTCTCCATTCGACAGCAGGACCACGAGCCCTTACGGACTACGTGGCCTGTTTCAAGGTCGCCGCGTTGGAGATCTATAATCTTGAAGAGCTAGTGGCCATGTTGGCACTAAAGCGAGGGCTCATGACCTCCCGCCTGACCTCTCGCTGGACCAGAAGCCCACCAAAACCTACTCCGAGCTCCTTCTCCAGGCCCAGAAATACATATGCACCGAGGAGGCCGACCATACAAGGTGGGAGCTCGACGGAGGACCCCTGAAGAAGTCAGCCCCTGCTGAAATGTCGGGACCCGAAGCCAGCACACCCAGGCTCAGAGCTCCCGGAGGGACCGGCCAAGGCCAAGAGGGACACCTGTTCCCTGAGGAAACACACCCCTCTCCTCGCCCCGAGGACAAAAATCCTTATGGAGATCGAGGGCGAGGACTACTTGAGGTGCCCGCCTCTGTTGAGGACCACTGTTGGCCATGACAAGACGAATACTGCCACTTTCCACCGCGACTATGGCCATGACACCGAGGAATGCCGCAACCTTAGTGGGAGATTGAGGACTCATCAAGAGAGGCTACCTCAAGAGGTTCATGGGGGGCAATCCTCAAGCGAAGTCCCAGGCGCTCGTCGCTCTCCCGCCAGCTCCAGCCATCGACAACCGCCCTACCGAAAGCCGGTGGGCATGATTCCTGTGGAGCGCGCGCGCATCCAAGAAGGCCCGGTGGGTAGGGGACTCTGAAAATGTACTCCCCTTTATAAGGGAGAGGAAAGACGGGGGGAAAAATGTAAATAATGACGCCGTGGTCATCGAAATGACGATCGTGAAATACCCTGTAAATCGCATCATGGTTGATAGTGAAGCTCCACAGACATTCTTTTTTACGATGCCTTCTCCAGGATGAATCTCTCCCCCAATCAGCCTAGGCCCGTGCACACACCCCTTGTCGGTTTCACGACGATTCCGTGATAGTATAGGGAGAAATCATTATCCCGGTCACTGCCGGAACCCCACCTTGGCAGAGCACCGTCATGATGACTTTCACACGTTTTGCCCTCCGCCTACAACGTGATATTGGGTCAATCCGGGCTCACTTGCTTGACGACGTTGTCTCTACCAATGCTACTTGTACAGTTCCCAACTCCCTACGGTGTCGGGGAGATGAGAGGAGCGCCCCAGCCGGTGCAGCATTGCTTCCAAACTCTTCCTGGGCCCAAGGTCCCTTAGGATGACCCCAGCGCGGACGACCTCGACCAAAGGGCCCAAGACCCCAGAGGAGGCCCAGTCGAGATCTACTTTCCTATCCGCTTGGAGACGATCCCGCAAAGACGTGCAGATTGGAGCCCAGCTACCCGAGGGGGAGAGGGCCCAACTACTGGGATTCCTGCGGGCGAACGTGGATGTGTTTCGCTTGGACGGCGCAAGACATGCCAGTATTCCCCCTGACTCATTACTCATAAATTGAGTGTCAACCCAAAGCACAAGCCAGTTCGACAGAAGAAAAAGAACTTTGCCCCGGAGAGATAGGCAAGCCATCAAAGAAGAGGTAGACAAACTCCTGACTACCGTTTCGTTCGAGAGATCCAGTATCCGAGCTGGCTGGCGAATGTGGT